>CM068954.1:164309563-164328121 GCA_035128595.1 Eptatretus atami | reverse complement strand
TCTGCCAGTTCCTGGTATGGCTGCGGCAGCCACCACACGTCTCCGCACACCTTGTCCCCGCTTTGCACGTGTACTACCTTTCAGTGAATCAGCAAGGTAAGTATCCCAGACCAGATCCAGGCGTGACACGTTTGCAGCTTCGTGGCATATATGGGATGAAGATCTGTTGTGCATACTCTTCAAAGGTCTTTGATGCAGCCGGCTTCAGCATCTGGACGATGGCTGCTCCATCAAGCACAATACAGGTCGTGACAGGAGTCTCTGTCTTTGCGTCGGAGACTTCTTCCAAGCATGTGAGGAGATCACTCTTGGTACCAGTGCAGAGGCTTCCACCATCAGACAATGCAGGAGGGCATGCCTGATTCTCATGACAAAAGAACTCCTCAAGGTTTCCATCCCTCATCTGGCAGCCAATGTACAGGCGTGCGAAGATTCACGTCATTCTTGATGGAGGCGAGCTGTTGCTGACCTATGCTCTGGCTTCTTGGAGTGGAAGTGCTGAACACCTTCAGCTTGTTACGAGGAATGGGTGCGTCCACTGCCTTTGTTCTGTCCAAGAGACACTCTCTGGTGAAAGCCTCGAACTGCCCTTGGCCAATCCTCTTGGCATTCATCACGGTCTCCACAGCAGCAGGATCTGCGATCTCCTTTGTGTCCAGTTTGACTACATCCTGACTCTCCTCCTCGAATGGGTTGCCCGTCTCCTCTATGACACCGACGAGAGAGCAAACATCTTTCACAAATGAGCCTGTACACTTGGCGTCTGATCATGATGACGTGTGTCTGCTGTTTGCCGTCTCCAGTGTTAGTTCCCATCCTGGAATTCTTCGATCACCCTGGCAACTTCTGGTCCCGCAACCATCCAGCGACGTAGGGCACTAGGGTTGTCGTGAGTCCAACTGCCACCGTCTCCTTTGATGCAGGCATTATTCTGCTCATGTGCCTGGTCAATCGGGATTGAAGAGAACACCCTCTGTGTTTTCTGAACGTGAAGTGGCTTTACCTGAATTTCCTGGCTACATCTGGGTGTTTGATGGTGAGTTCGGCCATGTCCTTCAGGTGCACTGGTATCCACCTAGCATAGTGGGTGTGATCCAGTGCATGGAACCAGGGGACCAGCTCTGTCAGAGCATCGAGGACATCATTAACGATCCCTGCCTGAGAGAACGCACATACACTAGAACCAACAGTTCTAGTTCCAGCACGGTTGCCAGTAGTGAAACTGGGAGATGTCTTCTCCTCTCTGGCAACACCAGTCTTCAAACTCCGGAAGGTCCCTGCATCCCTGGTTTCTCCCAGACAGTAGTGGTTGTAGGCACGGTGTTGCAGGATGTACAGTGCTGCTGCAGTCACTTGATTGCTCTTCTTGTGCGCAAGACATGGGATGCTCGCAGGAATGAGTCTGCTGTCCCTGCTGTCACAATCTCGGCTTGCACAATGCTTGCACCCAACCACTCCCTTTCAGCCAGTCCCCAGTGTCCTCAGTGCCGCCATCTCTATGTGGAGGCCACCAAACATCACCACTATCTGGTCTTCACCATAGCTCTCTGGCCACTTCCACTGTATCTGCTTGGCCAAAGCAAACAGTGGCTGATCAACGGTGACCACTGGTGTCTGTCCAGGATTCAGGTGTTCCACAGCATTCTTCACGACGTCCATTGAGTGCCGGATCATGGCCACTGTGTGGGCACTCTCCAGGAAGAGTGGAAGCAGCGACGTGGGGCAGATGACTCGAGCATCTGGTGGCTGTCGGCTGGCATGAAATGCAGCCCAAGATGTGTTGTCATTGTCCACTGTACCAGTGTTGTCTTCCAGGACTCGCTTTGCATGCCTAGCCATTGGTATTCTTCATCAGTCTGCTGTTTGAAGTCTCCTCTGGTCAATGACACCACTTTAGCAGCTGGACAGGCGACTTCTTGATGCTGCTAGTGACAGGGGGTACATCAGTGTAGTAGTGCGGCAAGGGGGACTGTCTTGGACCGTGCATCCCAGATCCTCCAACAATGACGATACTCCGATCCACTCCTTCACCAGTGTAAGAAGGATGTTGTATGAGGGAGATAGCGGTACCATGGAAGGAGTCCTTTGATGTTGTTGCACTGGGGTTGTGATCTATGTTGTCTACAGCGGCAGTTGTAAACACTTTGCCACGCATCTTCGGAGGGCAGACCACTCGTTCTCTGTGAAACTGTTGGCAGACACTGTTGCCCATCTGTGTGAGAGCTGGAGCACTCTATCATAGGAGATGCTCAGGCCAAGTGTGACAGTCTGTCGACCAATTCCTTCTTGCGTGTATGAGCATGCAGCATCATCCTATGTATATTGGAAGTGGGGTCTCCTGTGCAACACTGTGCCTGACACTGGTGGATGATGTGGTGCCACGTGTTCGCTTGTGTTTGATGCTGTTGAACTTCAGTATCTGAGCTGTGGCAATTGCTGCAGGGTTAGTGTCTGCCATCTGTTCCTTGATGCTGGGTCCCTCTAGGATCATACTGACTAGGGCAAGCAGCAACGGTGGCACAGATTCTTCTTGACATACTTCAGGGAATCCTGTGAAGGGCTTGGCTTCTCCAAACATGTGACTGCGAACAATCTGTGCAGCATGGCAAGATGGATGCATCACTATCACTGTCCAGCTCGCAGGCTTTGGCAAGAGCAGCACCGACATCTTCTTCAAATGCCATCAGGATGTCTCTCCCCTTGGTGTGTGCCCGCATGTCAGGAAACTGAGCCAACAGTCTCTGTTTCAGTCGTGTGGAGTGGACTCTCGTGTCGAGCTGGACTCCTAGCTGTTCCATTCTGGACTGATAGAGCTGGACAAGGTCAGCCAATCTGAATACTGGTGCCATCTCCTCATCTTGTCTGGTTTCTTCAATGTAGAGGACGAGTTCAGCGAAGACAACTGCGACATTGCTCGCTCTTGTTTTGTGTCCTGTGATCCTGTTGACTGGGCCTTTCTTGTGCGATTGTAAAGTCCTATCAAGCACCGTGGGTGATACTGGGCGTCCAACGCTATCATGTCCCACTACTGAGACGGCCCAGCAGTTCTGTATCACCAAGAAGGGTTGCACAGGCACGCACCCGTTTGTCCATTTGGAATGTTGCAGCTTTCCGAAGACTGTCAGCCCAGCAGGTTGTTCACAGAAGAAACAATTTTCTGGGACCTTCTTCTCTGTACTCGATGAGCGTGAATGTAACCTGGTGCGTTTGCATGCAGCTTGTTCCTCATCGCTCTCACATTCTTCTTGAGTGCTCTCTTTTGTGCTCTCTGCAGTTTGGTGTTGTTGTACTGGAGCCTGCATGTCTGATGATATTTTGCACCGTGTGCAACCATCGCAGCTTCAATGCCATGACCATCATCGAGTCTTTCCAGGTGAAATGATCCTGGAACTCTCCAAGTTCACTGAATTTGACCAAGTTCTCTGCGAGTGAACTGTACCCACTCCCAATGTCTTTTCTCTTTGATTGTCAGGTTTGGTCAGTGTCTCCGTCTTGTCCTCTTGACATATAAGGCATAACTTCCAGTCAGTTGTGGTGAGGTGCTTGATGTTGATGGTGAAGTTCGCTCAACATCAGCTAGTCTGAAGCTCTTGGACATGGTGGAACTGTCTTCTGAATCTGCAACGATACAATGATATAATGTTAACATTTTGTTATATATATAATAGAGGGTTTCCTCCGCCATACTAATGGAGAGGAGGATAATTCCTCTATATCGTAGAGCATTTAGCTTGGCACACTTAGGGAATTAGTTTTGTGAGATTATGCCGGAATTAAATTTTCACCCATACCGGAGGCAAGAAGAGAAATAAAATCACATGAGATTCTTTAGTTAAAAAATATTCCCAAATTTATTGAATATTTACAAAACATTTGAATTCATAAATTCTTACAATATTTACACAGCCAAGATTTAAATATAAATCAGTCTAAACTCTTATTAGGTTGGACAGTACATTTTCCAGACATACCCCGTTCTTTTAATTACAGCCTTCGTGTTAAATTCAGAACATGTCAAAACTGTCAGTGTGGAATACACACTTCACTCAAAATACTACTTTATATAAAACATTTCTAATTTAAAGCCTTATAGTAAGAATTTCAGATAAACCCAAAAAAGTAAGACCAGGTTGGCTATTAGACAACCTGCCTCTGTCGTGCCCACCAGACAAGTGGTTTTAGCCAGCACACATGTGTATCAGGTAAGCTTGTGCTGAGTACATCATACCTGAACAACTCAGTGAGGCAGAACACAGCAGTGCACACCAGGGTGACCCCTTCAGTGCATAAACCAATTAACCTGTCCACTGCAGGGCATATAGAAATGAAGTATATTTCTGCATATAATAATAATATAAGTTCAGTTCTATATAACAATTTCTGTTATCACCACTACCACTACAACTACCACTACTACAAGCTTTGTCTGGAATTTTGTGGACTAACAGACATACAAGCTGGGATCAAAACATTACCTCCTTCCACCATTGAGTGTAGAGGTAAACATCATGGAAATTATATCATGCCCTAGATTTAATTCATGCTTACCCGTGTATTTGCTTCACTGGTTCACAAGGTCTTTTGCATACATGTAATTCAGACTCTTGTCTTCATTGCGACCACACAATTGTTGTCTAGCTGAGCCCAGATTGTATGTAATTAACTCATTTATGTGGAGTCCACAGGTGATTTAAACACAGCCACACACAAAGAACACAGTTGATGTGGGTCAACACACATGCAGCCTCTCTACTCTTTTATTTGGGTCAGGGCTGTGATTAAAGACATGTAGTGGAGTGATGTTTGTAAACATTGTTAAAGACATGCTACAGTGCTTGTTTAAGGAAACAAGACAGATGGAACCTATACAAGAAATTTATGTACTCTAGAAACACAAAAGATGGCTTAAAGGGTCTAGGAAAAGGGGATTATGCATGTTGGTATTTATTGACAATATGAATGTAATGTTACATAAAATATGCATATGAAAAACACAAATGAATGGGTCACTTTGTTTCCTAATGGGATATGAATTTATATTTGACTGCCAGTATATATGAGCTTGTCTGAGTTGTTACTAGTGATTTAGTATAGTTTTTTTTTTATATTTTACAGAACTAAGACATTCTTTTCAAAGTATTGTGTTGAATCCAATATTTGCCTAGATAATTTTAAATAAAATTATATAACAGACTGTGATAGATAATATTAAGTTGAAAATGGTACCATTGGATTCCTTGCCCCCAAAACATACATTTAGATACCAGAATCAAGTCAATAGCTGCATTACGTCCAGAGATAATAGCAAATGTAGATTTCAAGTGGCGGCCATTTTGAAATCCAATATGGCGGACATAAAGAGAGAATTTCAAGTGGCCCAATATCTGAAAATGTTCGCAACATATTAATGTACATTTGTGCCAAATTTGGTGCTTGTATCACAAAATGCACAATTCTTTTGAATATTTGGGCTAAGCCGCCCCACTATATAAATCAACTCCTGGTTAAATTGACAACTTTATCCCACTGTGCTGAGGGCTATTTGGAAGCCCAAATTAAAGTAACCCACCCATGGCCCTATGCTAAATTTGGTCAACACACACACACACACACACACACACACACACACACACACACACCACACCACACACACACATCCCGACAACACATACACACACAACACACACACATACACCACACACACACACACACCACACCACACACACACCACACACACACACTTCGGACAGGGGAGAAACAGAAAGCACGAGTCATCTGCTTTTGGGATGTAAAAAACTCATGTCAGAATAGCTGTACACATGAAGGCACAATCGAGTTTGTGGAGTAATCCACTGGCACATCTGCAAAAATTTCAATATCCCAGTTTCAGAAAACTCATAGAAACTTGAACTAAAAGCAATAATTGAAAACGAGGAAGTAATGCTCACGTACGACCTGATGATCCCATCAAGGGTGAACAATGAAAACAAAACATTATGACCGGATATAATGCTTAGGTATGAAAAAGAAAAGAGGATATTGCTAATTGAGGTGCCAGTACCTCGTGATTTTGGCCGAAACAATACAGAAATCAAGAAAATGACCAAATACTAAGACCTCAAAAATTAAGTCAAAAGATTCTGGAAGCTGAATAACACTGAAATATGTACCAGTGATTGCAATGGGAATGATGAAGAACCTAATGGGGATCTTAAAAACCCCTTCCTGGGAATATTATGACAAATTAACTACAGTTGGAAGCTGTGATGATCCTGAAAAGAGCCCTCGGAACAAAACTCTGAGAAAAAGAAAACTTCATAAATTGATCCATGAATCGTGATCCCTCACTGAAATGGAGGTGGTGGCTATTTCGAGACCTGGTAAGACTTTGTTCACCCTTCTGAAACCTGCATAAGGCGATAACAACCGACACACACACACACACCACACCCACCACACCACACACGCACACACACACACTCCCATCCCTTTGCAGGGCTGGTGAGGCATATATATATATATATATATATATATATATATATATATATATATATATATATATATTAATATATATATATATATATAATTTATAATGAGCGAATTGCAGATATGTAAGGATTGTATATTTAAGCATCCATTTGGCTGAATATGTGTGAGGTGTGCTGTGGGAGGGGGGGGGGGCATTAATATCGAGTTCATATAACAAGAAAGGTTAATATGAATGGAAACAATTTTTTGCTTTTCTCTACATGCAACATTTAGATGGCACCTTAACCAATCTAGAATATGTGAAGTAGCCTCTTTTTTTTTTCTTAAAAAAAAATATTTAATGGTTTAGCAAAGTCAAACGATGTTCAAAATTTTGTCGACACTCAGAAAGTTGAAAAATAACTCCGTATTAAACTGGTGTGTTTCCACATCTGAATGTCATGGTGAAATTTAGTCCAGTCCTAACAAGATTTCCAATGAAGTCATATAGTTTGCATTTTGAAGCCTGGGAAAGTCCAAACGTTTTCTTGTTAGAATTGTCACCTTGATGAATGGCCAGGTATTTAATTGCACCTAGTGAGTGGAGTGTGGATTAAATATCTCACCAAATGTCTTTCTTTTCTCCCTTCCTCTGTTTTCTTCTTTTTTATTTTTTTGTTTGTTTGTTTTTGTCCTCCTCCCTCATACTTGACTTTCATATTTTCTTTTGTTTTCTACCATGGTTATGTCTCATATTCTACGTTTATTAATCTATGGTTATTTTCACTTTCAATCATCACCAATTTATGCTGAACCCCACCATACCTCCACCTTGACCTGCAAGTCACCTCTTGCCACTTCTCCTTACATATTATGCATCACATTATCATCTCTTGCACTTTCATCGAACATCTATTTGCTATTCGGTGCAAACATAACACTTTCAAACACTGTGCCTGGAATACTGATTCTAATTGGGTTCATACAATAAATCCATTACGATCGTAAACCAGCCTCAGCATCGACAACTGGCAAGTCAAACGTGGCTTCGCAGAACATGCACGCGTTCCTACATCAGCAGCCCAGCCAGTGGCGGAAGCCACCACTACGTCGTCCACACAGCCTCCTCCCTCTGGGCCAGGAGCCTGCCCTGAACCCTCTCCCACATCCTGTTGGGCAACGGCTTGGTGACTTACTCATCCATCCACGTTTTAACTCCCGTGTGGGTTTCATATTTTATTAGTCCAACTGAATCTATCAGGTTAATATTATTTTGTGTTTGATTTACCTAAGGTGTTTCGGTACATCTTTGGCTCCTAGCAGGATGAAGGCCTTTGGCAGCAAACACTATACTTGTACTGCTTCTTCAGTGCCGCTGCTTGAGCCTGCTCAATTTGGACAAGCCAACATTTTATTAATTTATTTTTGGTCGCCTAATTCAATAACTCATGTTTTGGTCACATTTTGAGTCCTGTGTTTTAAATATATTAAACCCTCATGGTTTTGTTTGCTAGTTGTCAACTTTATACTGTACATCCTTCATAATGCATGTACTGCAATACATTTTTACATAATGCTATTTTTAAGAGCCATTATCTTGAGGCATGATTAACATATGTCAGGAAGAGTGGAAAAAAATTAGCAAAAAAAGTTTTCTTTAGTTTTCAAAATAAGTGCCACAAAAGTTGATGCATATCTTTTGGCAGCACTCTGTTCACTTATTGTGCTCTTTTGAAGTGTTTCTAAAGGTGTGTTCATGCAGAAATTCATTTCAGGCTACATATAAAGTTTGGAAAGGTGTGTGCGAGAATCAAAGAAAGCTACTACATCCACTCTTTGAACCATCGTTAATATGTCTGTGACTGTGGATTGGCAGCACAGATTAAGTGTGTGTGAACATGGCATAAGCATTTGGTCCAGTGTGACTCTCCTATGTGAGTGCACTGTCTGTGGAAATTCTCATGGCAAGAGTAGTCATCTTGCACGCCAACTGGAGTGCTAATTATTGCAGATTGTTTGTGTGAGTACAGCAAGTAAATGTTTGAATGTGGTTATTTACTTCACGACCATATCTAAAGCATTTGCCAATGAAACTGTGCTTTTGGCTTGTGAAATGAGAAAAAGCATCTGCTGGTGCCAAATCTTGAATTGTTAGAGGTTTGGCTGGCAGCAACCCTTGTCATGAAATTTTCCTTCATAATTACTCTGCCATCTTGTGAAGTGTGTGTGGATACGTAACGTTCAAAGATTTTAGTAATTGCCTCTGCCACCGAAGGTGTATGGAGGTTATGTTTTCACCCCTGCCTGCCTTGCTGTTTGTGTCTGTTTGGTCTGTCTGTGAGCAGGATATCTCAAAAGGCTATCGACAGATTTGGATGAAATTTGGTGGACGGTTGGGTGTGTGGCAAGGACAAATTGATTAGATTTTGTGAAGATCTAGATCTGAGAATTTTTAATTTTTCAAGTGATTCTTCACCATTGAGAGATAGGCCAATATATATATATATAATATATATTATATATAATATATATATATATAATATATATATATATATATATATATACATATATATATATATATATATATATATATATATATATATATAATATATATATATATATACCCTTCCACACTCCTCTACCAAATGAGCTGCATAAAGCAACCCAAGAAGACATACACAGGTAAGCTTTGTTTATATTATCCGAGCTCCTGGTTTAGATGATATATATACAGGAGCCGGTGTTGGCGTAGTGGTTAGGGTAGCGGCTTGGGATCCAAAAGGTCCTGAGTTCAAGCCCCGTTGGCCGCTTGAATTAATCACACCAGGAGGTTGACTCAGCCTGTCATCCTTCCGAGGTCGGCGAAGTGAGTACAGTGTACTGGGCCGGTGTATGCCCGGTTAGAATAGGTGTACCATATCCTGTGTCGTAAGAGTCGACTAGGGTTGCGTCAGGAAGGGCATCGGCGTAAACCTGTGCCAATCATTATGCGGATCATAAAGGATGATCTGCTGTGGCGACCCCTAACGGGAGCAGCCAAAAGAAGAAGAAGAAGAAGAAGATATTTTACGGTGCCGGTGCGTCGGCCGCCAACCGACCGCTCTGAGGAGCCGCAAGTCGAGTCGGCCCGACCGATCGCCCGGAATATAGATCGCCGCCCGGATAAGTCCGAGTCACGGGTCCTTGTACAAGAACGAAATACACCAATGGGCAGACCACGTGGGGAAGGTCGATTGCCAATCTTCAATGTACCTAAATACCCACGTGATCCAACTACCGGGGTATTCCACCCTCGACGGAACTCGTACGGAACAAACCGCGAGGCGAGCCTGTCCCGTGCGCGATTCCGAGCGGCTTAATCGCCGAGAACCGTCGGTCCAAATGTCCCCTTTTACGGCAAACCAACGGCTTTCTAACTACCAACACACGAAATGCTCAGTCAATGAAAGAATCGAGCGACGAGCTGAAAACATTTAACAATTGGGGTATTTATTAATAATAATGGGGAACTAGGGAAGCACGTAAGAGCAGAACTATACCGACTATACGAAATGCAATGCAATTATTTACAGCACACAAAGCACTTAACAGTTTCCTACTTATTAGACGGGCCCACGGACACACACGTACGCACACACACACACCAAGAAAGGTGGCTGATGCCTTTAATAACGGACTCCAGCTCGGAGGGACAGATGAGCTGAAACCCAGAACCATCTCGAACCTCTCCACCTCGTGTGGTCTTCAAGCTGTTCGACCCGGGCTCAGCGAGAGCGAGCTGGATCCAATCGCCGTGAGCCGCGATCCTTCCCGAGCTCCAGCGAATCCTCTCCGCGTTCCGAACACGTGCTGGTGAAAGAGGCGCCGATCCCCCCGTCGATGCATCGCTATCTCGAAGAACCACCTCCAAGATTAGGCCGATGAGTCGCACCAAGCCGGGAACCAAGCGGAGAACAAGGAGCTCCACGAACCAAGAAGAGGCAGCCGAGCAACCAGCTCAACTCTCTTCCGATGAACGAAGCCTCTCACAACAGAACCAAGAACTCCAAGCCAGCAACAGCTCAATCTCTTCCGATGAACAAAGCCTCTCACGACACGAACCAAGAACTCCGAGCCGAAAAAGCGAACCGAGCCAAGCAGAACCGAAGGTCTGCTGAAAAGCCAAGCCGAAGCAAAAACTCTCCAAAAGACTCCACCTCGCCAAGCAGAACCGAAGCTCACTGACCAAAAGTCTCAACCCTCGTCAAGCAGAACCCAAAGGCCTGCTAAAAGCCAAGCCGAAGCAAAAGCTTACTAAAAGCCAAGCCAAAGCAGAAAGCCTTCAAAAAGCTTCCTCCCTAACCCAAGCCAAGCAGAACCCGAAGGCCTACAGCCAGCCCGAACAAAGCAGAGGATCTCTTCTTTATCCTCCTCCGCCCCTCCCCCCGCCCCCCCCCCCCACCCGCTCAACCACGGGTGGGAGGGAGTTGTTGACGTCATGAATCACGGGACGGGAGGGCTCTTCTTCCTCTTCGCAGAAGAGAGGGGAGGGGCATCTTCCTTTGTGTTATGATGCTCCCTAACTATTAAATTGAATCTCGCAGCGCACTTAATCGATTTCTGCCCATTAAACAATGGAAGGTGAACTATCTAGGGAACAAGCACTTATCGACATAACTGACTAAAGGAACCTGAATGTTGTGTGCAATCGAATTCGCAAATTCGTAACAATATATATATATATATATATATATATATATATATATATATATAATGTATATAGTAAGTTAAAATAGTTAGTAATATATATATATATCAGGGTGTCCCAAAAGTGTCACCTCGGGATTTAAAAATTAAATAACATTTCTATTTTTTAATAATTTATGATTTTTTATACCAAAAGAAATTGACAAAATGGAGAATAATTTGCTTTTTTTATGAAAAATGATGCAGCTTCGATGTCCTTCATTTTCGGCTTTGCAGAGACGGGCTCTTTCGACAGCATTTTCCATAACAGCGGACAATAACTCTGGCTGCAGCCTCGAATTTCTGCACAGATGTTGTCTTAAGCTGCTGAATTGTATGGGGCTTATTGATGTATACACGCTCCTTTAGGTAAATCACAAATAAAATAATCGAGAGGCGTCAAATCAGGAGAACGTGATGGTTTATCGCTGCAGCAGGTTACGACTGGGACAAGAAGTTTAAAAGTGGAGTTCTGTCAGTTTGAGTGTGAGTTGTGTTGGTACCACACCTCGCAGATACTTTGCGGAACCCCGCACAATGTGAATGATATGGTGTGCTGAACAATGGCTAATGTACTTGGGAACGCACTTCATCCAGTGCAATGCGACGGTTTTCCCTTAGCAAGCGCTAAACTCCTGCAACCATTTCTGGTGTGTCAGCTGTGTGAGGCTGGCCCAAGCGAGCAGTGTTGGCCACACAGGACACTCCACTTTTAAACTTCCTGTCCCAGTCGTACACCTACTGCAGCGATAAACATATGTCACCACATTGCATCTTCATTCTGTGATGGATTTCACTGGGATTCACATCCTCACTTCCAAAGAAACGGATGACAGAACATTGCTCCTCCCTGGTGCATGCTTCTAAGGGAGCCGGCATCTTAGAACTGCTCTACTGACATCATACGCTCAATGTTGCCAGATCTAAAACGGGCAAAACATATCTCACCACCCATAGATATAACACATGTTGTCTACAACTACACTCATTACATTCTCGAATTATATTGTCATTTTAAGGTTATTTATTGACTGTTCTCGTGTGTGTATATATATATATATATATATATATATATATATATATGTATATGTTATGTATATTTATATATGAGGCCCGTTTGGAGGAGTGATGTAAGCGACATTTTTTAATGATATATGATGATAGGCTCGGATGATAGGGTAAGGGTTAAAATAGTGCTATGTGGCATTAACTCCAAAATGGCCGGTGTCCCTTACATCACTCCTCCTCGCGGCGCCTTGTGTATACATATATATATATATATATGCGTATACATATACATATATATCTATCTCTATGTATATGTATATGTATATATGTAGTCTTTCAAAGTACATATGACTCTTTCAAAGACAAATATTTATGGTCAACATTGGTTAAATATCAAACGGAGCCACCTATCCAGATATCAGGCTTACTTGCCCTCATCAGTATGGCATACCGTGGAAATAGCTCATCAGTGATGACCACATTAGTTGTTTATACATCAATTGTAGCTCCTGGCTGTAATGGTGAGCATCAGCCATGGATTGTCTCGCACAGTAAAATCGCATAATCTTCAAACAAATGTCCTGATGAGGGCAAATTAGCCTGAAATCTGGATAGGCGGCTCCGTTTGATATTTAATCAATGTTGACCAGAAAGCTTTGTCTTCGACAGTCACCGGGACGAAGCCTCCGGATTGGAGGTGATGCTTTGGTGCAGGAAATGGAGATCGGAGGAGCACTCATCACGCTCCACCCATTTTAGATTTACCCGCCGATCGCACCACGTGTCTTCTGGTTGATTTGTTTACATTAGCCATTAGCGGGAACAAGCTTCTGGGTGGCAGAAGGATGGTTTGTTCTTTGGAGAGGTTTTCCCTTTTCCTTTGGGATGACAGGAGCACATTAGATGATGTAATTTAAAATTAGAGCGAATCTCAGAAAGTCCAAACATGGTGAATTTTCTTTAAACTTGCTTACCATCTAAGTCTGTTATATGACAGATCTTGTGTGTTGCTGTGAGTTGACCTGTAACATGCACATTTGATCACTAACCTCCATGTTTTGCCAACACCAGGTATGCTTGAAAATCAAAGGATGGGTTCTGATGGTGAGAGCGATCAGGCATCAGGAACTTCATCAGATGAGGTCCAATCACCTGTGCGTGTTCGTCTGCGACATAATCGACGGATCTCACAGGAGGTGAAATAAGGAGATTTTGTTTGTCTAGACGGCCGAAGGGAAGTTTGATTGTAGCAAACAAATGCCATGAATTGATGGACAATTAAGTAGAGAAAAATGCAGAGGGGTTAAGAGATTTTCTGTAGCTTCTCTAAGGCAGTCTGAGATAAATTTTGAGAAGGGAGATATTTAGGGTAAATTGATGTGAGAATCATAGTTAATGTGGGATGTTTTTAGTCTCTATTAAAAAGGGGAAATTGTTGCTTAAATAATCGCTAATAAGTCAACATTCTTGGGCAGGATGTAAACAAGCGTCTCTCCTTGCCTGCGGACATCCGACTTCCTGAGGGTTACCTGGAACGCCTTGCCATGAATAGTCCACCCTTTGACAGGCCTCTCAGCCGGCGGCTTCGACGAGTTTCATTGGTCAGTACTTGACGATTGCATCCAGCCCTATATTTGGCATTGCTTCAGGCAGGTGAAACACTCATACTCTCTTGGTGGTTTTCACACTAGGTAACCAGTAGATTATTTTGCTTAAAATCAGTCATGGAATTTAATCCAGATTTGATTTTTTTTCCCCTTTGGAGACTCTCAGTAACTCGGTCAGTGGCATCCTCTCGACTATAGTTATTCAGCCCCGAATTTGATTTCTAATGGAATCTAATCCTGTTATGAAATTGCTTTTTTGAGGTTCAGCCAATGCACGCACATTATCAGCTTTAACCTTGGCCTTCACTTGCTTGTGGAAATTGGTGATTTATGATATTATTGAGCACTAAGTAAAATACATCAATATAGAAGTATTTTCCTGTCTAAGGAGATAAACTCGTAGCAAATGGAAACATAATGCTTACCCTCAACTATCTTCCGCAATGAAGTGGCTGCAATAATGCAATGATCACACATAAAACTGCTGCATTGTTGACGTCCGACTTGGATAAGTTATCAATTGTACAACACCCTTTTGTGGTTATACTTGTTCCTATCTAAAGGAAGTTTGGATGGGGTGTGGAGCAGAGAGATTGGGAGGAGGGGGATGGGGCAGATGATGTCAGAGACAAGACAATTGTGAGAAGGAAAGAGAACATCACAAAACACCAAATGAATACTTGTACTTTCCTTCTCATCATCTGAGCCATTTGTATTCCCTTTTTTTCTGCTGTTTAATCCAATTTGCTGTTCTTCCTTCTGTTACCTGACAGACTATACTCTGAGTACATAAGAACCTTTCCTATTTGTGGGGGTTTTTTTTTTAAGCTTTCTTGTGTCCCCTACTTCCATCACCTGTCACATCCACAAAAAAAGAAGTAAATCACATGGATTCTACTTCACCTCTCTTCTTTGTATCCCAAATGCTCTGGGATAATTATCACATCACTAAAATTCTCTGATTTCATCTAAGATGTCACCATAATGATCAAGGTTCCTCCCCATCACAATTGATGTCACAACAGAAGGAAACTTTTTGAACGAACAATTCAGTAAAAAAAATTTGGGACACATTATTTAAATATCTTCAGTGGCCTTAATTTTTTTTTTTCTTGAGGTCGAGAAGATATGTGCAGCTGCATGAAAACTCCATTTTTGTGTTGCTTCCTTTTGTTTCCCTTTGAAGGCGTACAGGTCCCTGTTTTTTAATTTTATTATTTAGTTCCCTTATTGGGTCAAAAACGTTTCACACTTCAAACGAAAATAACTGGCTTATTTTATTTCTTCCAATTCCCTTCTAATGTTACATAATATTTGTAACATCGTATTATAATTAAAAAAAATTTTTTTTAATGAGAATGCACAGTGTTGTAAAATTTGCAATCGGTAGATCTTGGATGATCTCCTACCTTGAGCTGATCTATTGTCTTTGGATCGGTCCAAGTTTGATAACAATGGGAATGGGTTGCGTTGTGATTAGAATGAGCGATATATTTTGAATCTAGTACTGAATGTCCACAAGTAGGTTGCTTCCTTAAAACAACTCCCGATATCAAGATTGTGAATTAAAATTTCCCTTGTTGAAACGTGCCGGTTTTATTTTCTGCCTGACTAAACTCGTCCTGTTACAATTTTTCCGGTTCTCTGTTTTTACTTGGCACCTTTATAATAACACTTTAACAATATTTTGCAATTTCTTGCTCTATATTTTCCATATGCTGGTCTTGATGAGTCAGGTTTATGCATTTTCATGAACCTCACCCATTTCCAAAAAGTCAGAGGTGTAGGTGTGTGTGTGTGTGTGTTGTGTGTGTGTGTGTGTGTGTGTGTGTGTGTGTGTGTGTTGTGTGTGTGTGTGTGTGTGTGTGCACGTTGTGGAGGTAGAGGAAGAGATAGAGTGTGTGTGTGTGTGTGTGTGTGTGTGGTGTGTGTGTGTGTGTGTGTGTGTGTGTGTGTGTGTGTGTGTGTGTGTGTGTGTGGTGTGTGGCGCGGCGTTCATTCCTCTGTTGCGATGCAATCTATTTAGAACATTGCAGAGACCTTCTCTCAGAGACCAATATCACATGACATTCTTGTTAATTCTTAAAACATTTCGAATTACAACCTTCACTCACGATTCCGCTTCAAAGGAGGAGTCTGTGTCTACTCCAACTCAACATGCCTGCTGTACGCTTGTGGAGATCTCAACTTTGATGTCATCTGGCTTAAGATTTGTTTCCGACCATCACTATCTTTCTCTGTTTCACTTACTGCTCTCAAATTCTACAAACTTTAAGCTTTCTTTTCTTCTTCTTCTTCTCTTCTCATCTGCTCCCGTTAGGGTCGCCACAGCGGATCATCCGTTATGATCCGCATACTGATTTGGCATAGGTTTTACGCCGGATGCCCTCCTGACGCAACCCTGGTCGCCTCTTACGACCAGGGATAAGGATTGGGTTTTGCCATGATTCGGCTGCCCTACACCCTCATAGCTGGCCCAGCGCAGAGCGCCCGTCCTCAAGGATCTCACTCCGAGTAGCCAGATTACAGGCGCACGCCACTACGCCGTAAACTTTATAGCTTTCTTTAACATCCTAACTTTGTCATGAGGCCATGACATCCGAACACCCTCAAGCAGAATTTCTCTATCTTGGAGACTTCAATGTACACCACAGGGAGTGGCTGAATCTTCCCACACAGATGTTGGGGGAGTTGAAGCTCTTACATTTTCCATTCTTAATGATTTGAGCAAATTATCACCCACCCTACCCATTCCCAGATCGTCATGACCACACTATAATACTGTGGATTTATTATTCACCTCCAATCCGTTGCATTACAACTACACAATTTCACCTTCAATTGGTTCTTCTGATCACAATCTTGTGAACATCACTTTACTTACACCATTCTTCTCATTCAACTGCTCCGCCAAACACCAGTATTGGCATTTCAATAATACTGACTGGACTGGTTTACAAAACTTCTTTTCTGACTTTCCCTGGAAAGACACTGCCTCTCCTTGGGCGATGCCTCTATCTCTGCTGAACGTATAGCTGAGGTTATTGTTGCAGGAATGGAGGCTTATATCCCTTTCTCTTTCAAGTCTATCTCTCCGACCATTCTTTGTTCAATACTTCCTGCTCTGCAGCCATTCGTGAAGGGTCCGACAATCGGACTGGAAAACTCTTCTTCCTCCGACTCGCATTCAGCTTTCATATCTGCCAGAAATCATCATGTTATTCGTGAGGCAAAAGCATTCCTTTATTCAAAGAAATGTGACAACTGTCATCTTCTTCCACTAATAGATCTTCTGGTCCTTAGCCAAAAGTATCTCCAACAACTAATGTCTCTCTACCTTTCCTTCACTTTTCCATTCCGATGATGCTATCGCTGTCTCTCCGACTGATAAAGCATCTTTTTGGTTCTCTTTCTCCTAACTCCACACTGGATGACTCTAACATTCCATCTCCCTCTGATGCTCCCCCACCAATCCTATGTCCCTCCCTAAATCTCTTTCATGCAGTCAAAAAAATACTCCTCTCTCTGGACATAAACAAGGACTACGGCAAGATGGCATTCCTCCCTGTCTTGAAGAATGTGGCTTCAGAACTTGCACCCTGCTTGCTCGTTTGTTTTGTTTTATTCAAAAACCCAAACTTTTCCTCTTACCTGGAAACACACCTTAGTACAGCCTATTTTAAAGAAGGGTGATCATTCAAACCCTTCTAACTACTGTCCTAGTGCTCTGACTTTACTGTCCAAGTCTTTGAACGTCTTCTCAATTCCCATTTTCTCAACATCTTGAATCTCACAGTCTTCTATCTGACCACCAATACGGCTTTCGCAAGGCAAGATCTGCAGGTGATATCCTTTCTTACATTACGAATGTCTGGGCTCTTCTTTGAGAGACTTTAGGGAATCCTTTGTTGTCGGCCTTGATATCTCAAAAACTTTTGACAGAGTTTGGCATCGGGGTCTGATATCCAAGCTTCCCTCTTTCGCCTTTCCTCCTTCACTCTGCTCTCTCATATCGAGCTTTCTCTCCGACCGCTCTATCTCCGTAATTGTTGAATGTTCAACATCGACCTCCTTCCCTATCAACAGCGGTGTACCTCAGGGTTCCATTCTGTCTCAAACACTCTTCCTTCTTTTTATCAATGACCTTCTTTCTTCCAAAATAACCAAATGCACTTGTATGCTGATGACTCAACATTACATTCCTCCATGTCTTTCCCATCTGCCCATCTTCCCTCACTCGATCTACTCTCGTTTCATACAGCCACCTCTTTAAATTCAGATTTGGACAAGATCTCCCAGTGGGGCAAATGTAATCAAGTTAAGTTGAATGCTTCAAAAACTAAATTTCTTCTCATCTCTTTCTCTAAAACTCCTCTCAACTCTCCAATCTCCTTTGAAAGCTCTCAATTAACCATGTGATTCAATAAACTTACTAGGTATTACTCTAACTTCAAATTTATCCTGGAATCCAAACATTACGAAAATAGCTAAGTCTGCCTCAAAGAAATTAGGAGTCCTGTTCAGATGTCGAAGATTCTTCTCCTCTGAACAGTTGCTCCAACTATACAGTATATCTAGGATTGATTCGTCCTTGTCTAGATAGTGCTCTCACATCTGGGGAGGTTCAGCTCCACATACTTACTGGACAGAATTAATCCAAAGTTCTTCGACTTGTCAACTCCACCACTCTGACCTCAAAACTTGACCCGCTCAAATTATGCACGATAGTAGGCTCTCTTTCTCTAAAACT
>CM068954.1:164287211-164309553 GCA_035128595.1 Eptatretus atami | reverse complement strand
ACTTCAGTTTCTGCTCGCAAGAACTTGCTGCTTGTGAACCTCCACCATTAGTGAGACCAAGGAATATTCGACAAGCCACTACATCACATGATTATTGTGTGGCCATTGGCATCTCAAGGGTGGGCCGTTACAATGTTTGTTTCTTCCCCTCCACTGCCAAACTCTGGAACTCTTTACCTTCTCATGTCTTCCCAAACACTTATGACCTTCCCCTTTTCAAAAAGCAGATTCTTTACTTCCTCAAAACTCTTAGACTATTCTCCCTTTCCTTACTTTTCTATCAAGGCAGTTATTTTATTCAGGCTTGGCCTTGATGAGGACTATTTAGTCCGTGACTGAAGCCTTCTACATTAAAAAATATATATTGTTACGGATTCACTGCTGGTCGGGATCATGAGGGGAGTTCTTGAATCCACTATACGGTCGACGATCCTGAAGCGGTCGCTCCGCAGATAATTCTGCGGCAGGTTGGTGACCATCCATTGACACCATCAAAGACGTTTAATTCAGGCAGGGTCCAGCGTCTGAATCAGCTTTACTTTTCTGGTGAATTAAACCCCCCAGATAGAGTTCCGTGCTCTCAACGTCCCACTGTGATTAACAGACAGCCGAGCAATATCTTAAGTGGAAACGTTGGCTAAAAGCTACCCATCATGGAATGGCGGGGGTGAACTCCCTGTTGCTACATACAGACTGTCGAACCAATGGAAGCTAACAAGCGGACAGTTTGGAAACGGTTTCTGTTGAGTTAGCAAACGGCACATATGTACAAGGCAGTCTCATAAAATAAATCCTTTCCACTAGTACATAAGCCCGTTCTTATTCTTCAGTCACTTATCACAGGTTGACAAACAGGCGTCTCAGTCATAAAGGGAAACAAGGTAAGGAAGAGGGATAGAGTGAGGAGAGGGAAGAGTGTGATGCTTGTTGTCGGCCTCTCTCTTATCGTACGTAAGCCGACAGGTTTATGTGGGTCCCAAAAAAGAGGGGGAAGAATAAGAGAGTAGGTGGTGTGATGCGACATGTGGGGAGATGTGAAGAGGGTGACTGTGTGGGGCTTCGAGGGAACAGCGTGAGGTGTGACAGTCAGTGAGTCCTGAAAATGACAATTGGTACTCATTGATAGCTAAGTGCATTCAAAGGGACCGAAGTAGAATAAGGATAGCCAGAGAAAGATTGTGAGAGTCAGTGTGTATGGCCAACGTGTCTGGGAATTCTCTGCTGGCTGGGTCCGTTCACCTGCATGGTACCTCATTCGCTCATACTCACTCACCAGCTTTCCACTGCGCTGTGGTCAACAGCTCGTCCACGCAGGTTCATCGGTTTGTTTGTGTCGATCCCCCGATGCATCGGCCTCGTTCTGTGCTCTGGTCCGAGTTTTTATAGCCTGTCGGGGCTGTGTGGCAGTGCAGTTGTGCTGCTTCCTCCATGCCAGCAAGCGCTGTTGCATTATCGCCGCTCCACCCTCGCCATCGCTGTTGGAGCCAGTCGGGCTTTGCCTTCCCATTGGACCGCTCCATGATCCAGCTCACCCCATTGGACACTTGAAACCTGGAGGTTTGGTCGGGGGTGGGGAAAACTCAGCAGCATGACGGTGCGGCTGGTGACCAGGTGTGGCATCGTACCACCAGGCGTCATTTTGTTGCAGTTACGATGGTGAAGTACAAGTTTTCAATTGTAAAGTGAATGGAGTTGTGGTGCGCAAAGTGGAGAGAGAGAGAGAACGAGAGAGAGAACGAGAGAGAGAACGAGAGAGAACGAGAGAACGAACGGTCATAATGGGGTTTGATTCTACTACAAACACAACACATGTTCCCCATCACCTTGAACATGGAGGGGATGTGGGAGGAATTAGCTAAACAGAATAATACAGAGATAACTATACTTGGGTTTCTTTATGTGTATTGGTATGTACCTCCCCAGGGACTCTGAAAACTGTCACAATATATATATCACTCAATCTCAGATCCAATGCAAGCTATATACCTGGCGAGACTCTGCATTGTTAAGTTTGCTGTCTTGTTAATTGCACTTTTGTTTCTGCAAATACCTTTTTAACATTCCCAAGAGTTCGTATTTTGACAAAATATTTTTATGACATTGGTCACTGTAATGATAGAAATGTAAATTGTGTAATAGTATCAGCAGTAAAGTTTTAACATGTTTTTTTTTTTAATTCCTTTAGTCAGAAATTGGCTTTGGCAAGCTCGAAACCTACACAAAACTGGACAAACTCGGAGAGGTAAATACAGAAGTTGTGTACATGTTCAAGTACATTGCTGAAAATCTTTGAATATGATTTGCCCCCCACTTTCCTTGAATGATTTCTGCCTTGCATGTTACCATATACATCATAAAATGTCCATCCAAACTTTTGCTGGGATGCTTAAATAGTTGATTGTTTATCCAAGTGACTTTTAAACCCTGCTGCTCATCAACTTTACTGAGAATATTGTTGCCTTTTACCCCACACATGCGAAGTGAAAAGCAGGGTTAAGTAATTGGTTCATGTCGATCCGTCCATCTTATCAGTTTATGAAGGTCAGTCTTTGATTCTCAGTTTATGAGGAATTATTTTTTATTATCGAGTTTATTTATTTTTCAATTTATTTTAATTTTTAATATCGAGGAACAACTTTTTTAAATTGAATGTTATATATTTGAATATGAATTGGAACATGAATAGGAAGACAAGTCTTTCATTTTACTGTACTTTTGACTGAATTCATCCCGAATACACATCCACAGAGGAGTGAGATCATATTTTTACTCTCTCTCTCTGCCTGCTTAGCAGTTAAACAAAATTGTAAATCATTTCAAACAGTAAACTCACTGTTTTTAAGGATGTCATAAAGGACACCATCAACTAGCACGAATGACTGTAATGTGTTCAATAGGGTGTTATAATAGACACTGCAAAAAATGGTGGTAAAACCCGGAATTAATTTAGTTATACGACCTTTGCCATCATTATTTTATTAAAATTTAATTGAATGCTGGAACACTGTAGAACACAAATTATATACTTGAACTTGTCATAATACTTCCAAAGCCTTCAGTTTTGCAGTACAGCACTTCAATTTGAATAAATGTCCAATGGGGTGGTGCATAAAGGTTGTGTTATGGACTGCTTCAATATCACTAAACTTCCGGATGTTTTTTTTAAACAATCATGAAAATCATCATTTTATTAAGCTCGAAGGAACACAGCACGGGGTATCGTGTTCTGTGAATCTCTAGTTTTTTATGGTGTTGAGGCTTCTGGAGGAGGTAGAACACAGAATGGATCAAGATATAACAGAATTAAAAGAACAGTAGAAAGAGAGGGGAGCATCCTAACAGCAGGGTTGAAGGACAAAATAGAGGAAGACTTGCAGAAATAAGGGATGTGGGGAAGAATGCAGGCAAGAGGAGGACACGGGGTGAAAAAGAGGGATACAATCACAGAAGTGGAAGAAGAACTGCAAAAACGATTCCTTAATGTGTTCATTTTGCTTATGCTGCACTACCATAATTTGTCATGCCACAACTAGAGCTTATTTAAGGTGTCGTAATTACGGAGCACGATCATGATAGGGGGTACCCGACATTGTCCGGTGCTGTTCTAATCCTGTTAGCAATTTTGAAGAAATCAAATGTTTTTTTTTTTTTGTGGGAGCCTAAAACACTTCTCAAAACCCACTAAGGAATGGGGTCAGGGATAACTTTTAGCTCACCTGTTCGAAGAACAGAGAGCTATAGCGATACCCCCAGCGTGAGCGTCAGCGTCAGCGTCAGTGTCAGCGTCAGTGTCAGCGTCAGTGTCAGCGTCAGCGTGAGCGTGAAAATGTTAAAATTTTTGGTGCGTTATTTTTTCCTTTCTAATGTTTTTATCTACCACACTATTTTTATACCCGATATATAATATATATATATATATATATATATATATTATATATGTATATATATATATATATATATCTGGGCGTATAATGATACCGGTCGTCCGTCCGTCCATTCTGTCTGTCGTCTGTCTGTCTGTCTGTCTGTCCGTCCGTCCGTCCGTCGTCCGTCCGTCCGTCCGCTTCCTGTCCGCACTCTAACTCCTAAAGTTTTCAACTTTCACGTTTCATATTTGGTACATAGGTGCAGACTGTGGAGACGGTGTGTCGCTGACATACGTTTGTCATCTAAAGTGGTTGCCATGGCAACCAGGATGCTGTTTTCCATCCGTTCCTGTTCGCACTCTAACTCCCAAAGTTTTCAACTTTCACGTTTCATATTTGGTACATAGGTACAGACTGGAGACGGTGTGTAGCGACATACGGTCGTCATCTAAAGTGGTTGCCATGGCAACCAGGATGCTGTTTTCCATCGTTCCTGTCCGCACTACTAACTCCCAAAGTTTTCAACCTACACGTTTCATATTTGTACATAGGTCAGACTGTGAGACGGTGTGTGCGACATACATCATCATCTAAAGTGGTTGCCATGGCAACCAGCATGCTGTTTTCCATCCGTTCCTGTCCGCACTCTAACTCCCAAAGTTTTCAACTTCACGTTTCATATTGGTACATAGGTACAGACTGTGGAGACAGGAAAGTACAGAAAGAGAGGAAGTACAGGAAAGTATAAGGAAGAAGGTTGGCGAAAAGAAGTGGGATAGTCAGAGAGATGAAGAAAGTAGGCAGGAGTAGAAGGAGTGGCGGCGAAAGGCAAAGAGAGAGGTGGCAAAGGCTAAGAAAAGGCATATGATGAGCTGTATGAGAAGTTGGATACAAAAGAAGGGAAAAGGATTTATATCGATTGGCAAGACAGAGGACCGAGCGGGAAGGATGTGCTGCAGGTTAGGGTGATAAAGGACGTAAATGGGAATGTGCTGACGAGCGAGGAGAGTGTGTTGAGAAGGTGGATGGAGTACTTTGAGGAGCTGATGAATGAAGAAAATGAGAGAGAGAAGGTTGGAAGAGGTGGAGATAGTGAATCAGGAAGTGGGGTGGATCAGTAAGGATGAAATTAGGACTGCTATGAAGAGGAATGGAAAGGCGGTTGGCCCAGATGACATACCAGTGGAGGCATGGAAGTGCTTAGTAGTCCGTTTGCCACCCGTATATGTTCTGTACTCAACCTTGTTGTAATGAGAAGTGTATTGTTTTTTGATGGTTTCATACTCACATGGGTCTATAGAGAAAATTTGGCTTGGTGCCGAAGCGGCAACCTTGGGGAACTCCGCTAATTTGCATAAATCCAAGATGGCCAACACGGACGGGGTGGAATATAACTTTCAACCAATTAACTTACAATCACGTGTGATACTCTTTTCTGTATAATTTTGACCTGAGAATTGATTTCTGAGTCAAATTTGTGATTTGGGGTCAATTCAGGTCAAAGGTGAAGTTCAAGGTCTTTTTCGGCCAAAAATGAAATAAAATAATAATAATGACATTTTCAGAGCGATGGTGGTCAAGCGTTTATTCTGTAACGTAATCACTCCCATTCATCATCAGAGCCGAATGCAAGATCAAGATGTTCAGTTTCCTCGTCATCTTCCACATCTGCTTCTCCTTCCTCTTCCATTTCATATTGGTCTTCGTCTCCTGTCTTGAACGGGTTGAAGCAGGCGTCACGACAAACACAAGCGCAATACACAGTGCATGATATCTTTCCATGGTGACAGCTGCAACGTTCAGTGCCGCACGCCTTCACCGCCGCGCTTACAGCCGCACGGCACTACATCCATGAGATCTTGGGGTCCTGGGGGCTGATGGAGGTTGCTGGTACTGGGGTGCCATCTTTTATTTCCCACCCATACTTCGTGATGTCAAGTTCAGGTGGAGCCTGCTGGTCAGCAGATTTTGCAAGTATGGTCTGCATCCCTGGCTTGTGTGGCCATACTCCAGCATACCTGTGGGATGAGGTTGCTGGAATTCATGTGAGAGGACATGGGTAGTGCGTCGACCATTGGGTGTGAATACCTGGAGATCGAAGTTGTCAAACCAGCGAAGATGGCGCCGCGGTTCTACACAACCCCATGAACTGGTGGAGAACCTGTGCATTGTCACCTAGTAGACGAGCGGCCAATTTTCGGAATCTCAGGGCCTCATCGTACGAGGTTGTGAAGCCATGTTCATGAAGGGGTTTGAGAAGTTCGGAACTGCGTGCCGGTGCAACGTTTGACGGCCAGTCCTAATGTTGTCTGATTTCCGTTCCTGTAACGTGACTGAATTGACTGGCTCAGGCTCAGAGATTTCTTGGTCACTTTACCACCGGAGACCAGGTCCGAAACCAACTTCAACAAACTTGGGCTGGTCGCCTTGATTGTGTTGGCCTGTGTAAACTCTGATAGGTCATAATTGGCACTGCTGTACTTGACCAACCGTGCCTCATGCTTGATCTGCCTCACCACGGAAGCAATGCTCCTCTCATCCGTATCATCTACCTTAACTATCTTGAGACTTTTAGCAACGGACTCACGGAAACCAACAATGGCAGCACAGCAATCTACCCGAACAACGATAACATCCTTACTCATGCAGTCAGTCAACTTGCTTAACATGTCACGTCGAGCGAGCTTGCCACCTCGATCCGAGTACAGGGAATGCAGTTCAACACTATTCCATATTCTGGACCTGTCTCGGTTCATGTACTCAATGACTTCCTTCAGAGCATTTTCATCTGCACTACCAGTTGGCAAATCGGCATATGTGGGGACTTTCGTGAAACTGTTACAGCAGCGGACGTGGTACTTGCACTCAGCAGAAGGTAGATCAGAAACAAAAGCAAGGTGCAACTTGACCCTTCTCGCGACATCATCATTACGCTGCTCAGCAACATCAAGGAGCATATTTTCATAGTTGGGAGTGGGTTACGTTCTGTGTCAAAATGTTCTTTGGTCATATACTCACGAACGCGGTCCCATCTTTCTGGGTGTCTATCATCAATGGGTAAACATTCCTCACTACAGAACATACAATCACGTTTGTATTCAAACACACCTTTGTCAGCTACCTTGTATGAGCCTTGTAATTGTCCTTACACCCTCATCTTCAGCCTTTCTTTTCTGTGACTTTCTCACTCTCTCAATTTTCTCTTTTGATGTATAAGTACAGTAGCAACCTTTGTGCAGGCGATGCTTGCCGCATCCACCAACATCAATAATGTTCTGTAGCTTAGCCTGCAGGTCCCCATCTCCACGGGATTTGGCGCACGAGATGAGCTTTTGATCCCGATCTCAGCGAATTGTTTCTTCTCCGTGACACACTGGGAGAAGACACCTTGAGTCAGCCATCATACGTTTCTCTGAAAAGAAGAAGAGGTGAGATTAGAATCAATGGGATCGTTCATCAACTATCGAGTAGGAGTGATCTGCAGTTGATGCAGGGTCAAACATTTTAAACCCCTCAATAGTCCAAAAATGAATTGAACTTGACCTTTGACCCTGAATTTGACCCCCAACCACACAACTGACCTCAGAAATCGATTCCTCACCTCGAAATTATACGGAAAAAAATGTATCACACGTGATTGTAGGTTGATTGGTTGAAAAGTTATTTTCCACCTCCGTCGTGGTGCCATCTTGGATTTATACAAATTATCGGAGTTCCCCAAGGTTGCCACTCTGGCAACCAAGCTAAATTTTTTCTATAGACCCATGCGAGTACGAAACCATCAAAAAACAATACACTTCTCGCAACAACAAGGTACTCAACCTGGCAACTGGACTATAGGAGAATGGCAGTGGGGTTGTTAACCAGATTGTTTAATAAAATCTTGGAAAGTAGAGGATGCCGGAGGAGTGGAATCAAGTGTACTGGTCGATTTTCAAGAACAAGGGTGATGTGCAGAGCTGTGGAAATTACAGAGGGATAAATTGTTAAGCCACACCATGAAGTTGTGGGAAAGAGTAGTGGAAGCTGGTTGAGAAGAGAGGTGACGATTTGTGAGCAGCATATGGGTTTATGCCAGGAAAGAGCACCACTGATGCGATGTTTGCTTTGAGAATGTTGATGGAGAAGTATAGGGAAGGCCAGAAGGAGTTACATTGTGTGTTTGTGGATTTAGAGAAAGCTTATGATAGGGTGCCAAGAGAGGAGTTGTGGCATTGTATATGAGGAAGTCGGGAGTGGTGGAGAAGTATGCGAGGATTGTGCAGGATATGTATGAGGACAGTGTGACAGCGGTGAGGTGTGCGGTAGAATGACAGACCGGTTTAAGGTAAAAGTGGATTGCACCAAGGATCGACTCTGAGCCCTTTCCTGTTTGCAATGGTGATGACAGGTTGATGGACGAGATCAGACTGGAGTCTCCATGGACTATGATGTTCGTGGATGACATCATGATCTGTAGGGAGAGTAGGGAGCAGGCTTGAGGGCGAGTCCTTAAGAGGTGGAGTGACGCACTGGAGAGAAGGGAATGATAGTCAGTAGGAGTAAGACGGGATACATGTGCGTAAATTAGGAATGGCGGTAAGAGAAGAAAGATGGGTTTGGGGATCGGTTATGGTTGCGCATGTTTTGCAAGGATGTGAAGTGGTGGAAGGGAGGTGGATGGTTTTAAATACTTTGGGGATCAACTTGTCCAACCAGTTTAACGGTGAGTGAGGCATTAAGATAGGGGAAAGCAGTTGGATGGATTTGTTGAGTTTTCCAACAGAAGAAAAATGAAAGAAGCTAACGGGCAGGATGGAGTTGTGGTGTGAGAATGAGTTGCGAGGAGTGGTTTGTGACAGAAGGTTGATAGCGTGCAAGATAAGGGAAAGTATATAAGACGGAGCAAATGGTTGAGTGAATGAGACTCTAGTATGTTGTATGGTTATGGTAGCCGCGGGTAACATAGGGCTAAAAAAAAGACAGAAGAACGATACAGTCCCGAAGCTGGGTGGCAGAGTTCAAAGATGGCTGCCGGTGCCATTCTCGTTTGGAGTGACGAGGATGGACAGGATTAAGGAATGAGATATTAGAGGGACTGCGCAGGTAGGACGGTTTGGAGACCAAGTGAGAGAGGCGAGATTGAGAATGGTTTGGACAGGTGCACAGGAGGGAAGCAGAGTATATCGGGAGAAGGATGCTGAGATGGAGCCGGCCAGAGAGAGAAGAGGAAGGCCAAAAGAAGAGGTTCATGGATGCGGAGAGGCGGAAGGCGGACATGCGTGGTTGGAGTGTCAATGGAAGATGTGGAGGATAGAGCGAAATGGTAGACGTGTTGATCCGCCGTGTGGCGACCCCTAACGGTGAGAGCAGCGCGAGAAGAAGAGAGAGAAGAAGGTACAGACTGTGGAGACGGATGTGTCGCGACATACGTTCGTCATCTAAAGTGGTTGCCATGGCAACCAAGGATGCTGTTTTCCATCCTTCCTGTCCGCACTCTAACTCCCAAAGTTTTCAACTTTCACGCTTTCCTATTTGGTACATAGGTACAGACTGTGGAGACGTGTGTGTCGCCGACATACGTTCGTCACTAAAGTGGTTGCCATGGCAACCGGATGTGTTTTCCATGTGGTAGCACAATTCTGTATATACCTTCTTGTTCGGGCGTCATATTGTGCTCACTTCGCGCTCTTGTTACTGATTACAATATTACAAATACATATATTGCTTTAAAATTATTTGGATCAGACTTCACTGCAATGCTTTATAAAAAATATTAATTATTTAGATAGTCTTTAAAACGAATAATGTATAAACAGGTGAGCATTGGGTGTCTTTGACACCAACTCTCTGGTATATTACCTTTCACAAAGCTACAAAGGCTTATGCGCTGGAGAGTGATTTGTAAATTTTTAAAAATCCAACTTTTTATTTTCAATATATTTCTTTTTTGGCATAAAACACTCCCTGGCACTCCCTGGCACTCACAGATGAACCTCTGAAAATATGTTGAAGATCAGTTTGGCCATCTATGAGAAAACTGGTGACACAGACAGACAGACAAACATCTCTTGTATAGTATAGATTGTACTTCTGACCGGAATCAGAAATTTGAGGCATAATCGTGGATCAACCAATTGGATAGTGCTTTTCCAAATGGTACTCGATCCATCTCATGTGTTTTTGAGGAAAAATGGCTTTTTTCACACCAGTAAATAGAAACGGATTTTGTAAACAGACTTCACTCGATGCAGCATTTTGAAACGTCGGTTGTAATTTAAGACATAAAACAAGAGCTTCCATCACTGTTGAAATGTAGTCATCTAAGAGTCTCAGCACTCACACCTGTTCTCTTTACCAATGCAAACTTATGTATACTATGGATGTAAGGTCATACTAATTACTCACTGTGCAGGAAATGTTGCCGACCAATACTCATCCTGATGCTAAACCATGCTGGTGGAAAAAAAAAAGAAAAAAAAAAAGGAAACTGATAATTTCTTTTGCTGACAATTCTATTTGAAAAGAAAGATCACAAGCCATGTAGAAAGAACAAGCACAACGAATTAGCAACCTATACTAATATAATTGACAAAGATGCATTCAATTTTTTTTTAATATGACCCTAACACAAACCCTAAAATGTCCTGTCCGGTCAGTTATCGGTCGGTAATTTTGTGGGCTTCTTCTTTTATAGTTGACTTGCTGGCCAGCATGGTTCATTTTGCTGCAATAAAGGTAAAGATACAACTCGGCTTTTGTGTAATATTTATTACAGCAAGGACCTTTGGCTTTCCAACATTAATTTTTTGCAGCAGTAAAGTTAGCGAATAGAACGAGTTGCATCTCTGTAGTTTTTTTTTTCTTTCAAAAATGGTTGATGAATTCAAATTGCTCAGAGAAGAGCGATTGATGTTAATGGCTTATTGCAGAAATACATTTTCAATTGATTTATGGTGAGGATTTTTTGTATACATTGTCGAGGCTCGTGGAAGAGCGAGTACACTGAACGGATCAGGACGTAACAGACAAAATAGGATGCAAAAGGAAGAGGAGAGACACACACAAAGGCAACAGTAGAGAGAGCGGGTGGGGGGGGGGGGACACCAGCAGCAGAGTGGAAGGCCAAGATAGAGGGAGACTTGGACAAACAATGGGTATGGGGGGAGGGGGGTAGGAGGAGGATGCATGTGGTGGACAAGATGGATACAGAAAAAAAAACTCCAAGGAGGGATTGCAACATTATAATACACCACATGTGCCTTGCGCATGGTGCTCTGCCTCAGTGTTCAGAACTTTAACATCAGAGAAATGGCAATAATTTGTAAGCTTGAAACGCTCCTTTACAATTGTGTGCTTACAATAGTAGCTTCAGAGGGTTTTCTTTTCTTTTTAACATTAGACACACAAGGAAGGTGGTCGCTTAATCATGCTGTCATATCAATGCAAGTTTTGCTCTCTGAAAGCTATTATTTCCTATATTGATTTAAAGCTTTTGCATTGTCAGTGTGGTTCCCACAACCTCTGTTTTTATCACAAGCTTCTACACACGAAAAGAAAAGCTACTTCTACTGGTCCTGCCTTTTCTGATTTGTAATTTTTATTTTTTTTTGAGCACGATAAAGGCGAATTGTTGACATTGTGAGTTTGTTCATGCACAGGGTACCTATGCCACGGTGTTTAAGGGCCGCAGTAAACTGACGGACAATTTGGTGGCTCTCAAGGAAATCCGGTTGGAGCATGAGGAGGGTGCACCTTGTACAGCCATCCGAGAAGGTAAGAAATGCTTGGACCTCTGTGAACATTGTTTCTTCTCTTCTCAATGCTCTATCATCTTGTTCAACAAAAAATACTGAGCACAAAAAAAATCCAGTAATAAGTTCTCTTTTTCTGCTGACGAAGTCGCCAGAGGCATTATGTTTTTGGGTTGTTCGTCCGTATGTACATACTGTGCTAATTTTCTCTGTTTTCTCTGCAACCGCTTCACCGATTGATGCAAAATTTTCACCATAGGTGCGACGACTCGTATAGAATGTTTTTAATGATGATTGTGATGTCATAGGTCATGTGTTGTGGCAGCTATGCTGGAAAATAGGGAAAACTTTGGACCTCTATATCTCTGAAACCGCAACAAGGAAAAAATTGAAACTTGGCACATGTAAAGTACTCCCCATGGGAAAGAAGTGTGATTTTTGATGATGTCACCGGTGGCTTCATTATCCTATATATTATTTCTGTTAACGTCTGCGCGTAATTTGACGTATCTCCTCCAAAACTGCTGGACGGATTGTCGCCACTTTCGGCATGCGGGTGCTCTGTGGTCTAATGAACAGCATTAGCTAAACAGAATAATACAGATTGTCGCCTATGTGAGAACCTATGTGAGATCGCGCCAGACGGACAGGTTTGGGAATTTTGGGAGATTTTTTTATTTTTACATTTGTTTGCATGGCGACGTGTAACGTCACCGCTGAGAGGCGTAATGACGTCATGACATCATCCGTCATTCGCTGACGTCATTACGTCTGTCGTTGACAGACCGTCACCACTGAGAGGCGTAATGCCACTCCTACAAAACAGCGTCTGCAATGTAAAACCCTCTTCTGCACATGCTGACTACCTCAGAAGGTGAATTTGACACAAAAAATGTCACAAGAAACATTGTATATAAAGAAATTCGATAAATCACATTGTGAACACTGGATATATTGACGTCCTAACGAACCCTCACTTTCGAAACTTCGCGCAGAGCGCGGGTTTGGCTCGTGACATTATAATTGTATACGTCTAACACTTTATCCGATCAGTATGAAAGTTGATGACGTCATTGCTCACGTGGTTCAGCAGCCTTTTTTTTTTAAAACATAAAAACCATGAAAAACATGTTTCTCCGAAAAGGCTGAACAAATCGAGGGGAAACTTTACAGGTCTGACCACCCATCCGTGAGGAACAAAAAGTTCTCCACATATTACATCATAGGTCACAAGGTTTGGCAGCCATATTGGATGTGCCCTAAAACCTTTAAAAATCATCTTCTCCAGAATGGCTGGACAGATCGAGGAGAAACTTCACACACATGTTCCCCAAGCCTTGGGGATATGAGGGCGTTCACAAATAATTAATGGGTTACATGGTCTGGCAGCCATATTGGATTGAACGAAAATCTTAAAAAATTATCTTAAACCGCTTCATCAATTGACGTGAAACATCACAATTATGATCTAGTTGTTATGGGAAATATGTTTTAAATTTGAACCGGATCGAATGCATGGTCTGGCAGCCAGAATTATTTAATATTTTGAATCTGGGTTCAGGGATTTAAATCAAACTTCTTACAAGTATGTATAATGATGTCATAATGTGGGTGGAGGCATATCTGGCGACGTTGCGAGGTCGAAGAGTGCCCTTCCAGTTGTTTAATTTATTTTTCAAGAATTGAAATGGCACCTTCAGGCATTGACTCTTCTGCTTACACGAGTTGTCTTTGATTGTTCCACTCTCAAAAATTATTTCATCATTCGACTCTGGTTGTTCTGTGATATTTTCTCTGTGGTAAACTAATAGCTTTGCTACCTTGCGTCAGTGGAGGTGTAATTGTTATGAGCAGTTTATGGAGTAGCAAAACGAGAAGCTGAACATGGCGAGGCTGGGAATGTTACAGCCTCATGAGTCAAAGTGACTCTTGGTTCACATTTAAGTCACCAAAATAATTTGCCCTATTGCACGCATAGCAAGGGCGTATTGGAGGTTTATCAGTTATCTTATCGGTAAGCTCTCACCGACACCTTGGCCAAATTCCAAATTCCTGTGTTAAACTGAAGGGGGCTGGTCTTCTCGGATATTCTTTGACATCAGGTCCGATTGCTTGCTATCTCAGAATATGGTGGCTGTATGGGCAAGCAGTTCCTACACTGTAAACAAATTAGCTCTCTCAGGTGTTCACATGTTATTTGCGAACAGTCATCTTTGGCCGTGAAGGGCAACCCTTATCAGTTATCACAGATATTTTTCCAGGCTGAGTCTGCCTGCTTATTTACCGAGTTTCTAGATGGGTATTCCTTAACTGTGGTGAAAGGGGGGTGCACCCCATAGTACCACAGCTCAACACTGATCCCCAGGGGGCACACAATATGGGAGCAGGTGAGGTTACAATACATTTTTGATATTTTGGGAATGTTAAATGATTTTTTTTACCAGCATTGATTATTTTTTGTCCATCTTGTGTTCCTGAATGTGTGTTTGGTCTGTTTTGTATTCAATTTTGGCATCTTCTTTGGGGAAAGTGTTTAAATAGAGTAGTTTGTGTTGTTTTGTCTTGATTTAATGTGGAGCCAGTTGTACTAATTTGTTGGCTGGGTGGTGGTAAGAGTGCCATTGAATAAAATGATGGTAATATACAACTTCATGATTAAAATATACTTGTATAAGAATTAATGGATTGTTGAGGTGGGGGTTGGTTGTGGATTTATGGGGGGTGGGTGGGGGGTGGGGTAAGCATAATGAAAAAAGTAAAGTAAGTGCGGTTTTAGCAAAGATGGTTGGCACAGTAGTTTGGACAGAAATTGTAGGATTGGAAAGTAGCATTATGTTAATGATTACATTAAACAATCAAACTACTGGTTTTGCCTCTGTTGTGAAAACGTTTTGGACATTCATTACATGTCAGTTGAATAGGAAATGATGTAGTAATGTTTTAAACTATTGATCCAGTGTTATCAGCACAACTTTAAATGAGAACGGCACTCGGTAGAGTGCATACCTTTGTCAGGCTGAACAGTTTATGTTTTGTATCCCACTAATACTGTAGGTCGGATCTGAATCCAGACCTGAACCAAAATCGAATCGGCTTGTTCTTGTCACCTACTCAACTCATCCACCAAGTTTTGTCATAACTCATCCACAACTTTTTGAAATATCGTGCTATACATATCGTTTTTGGCGCCATCTCTCAATGGTGAAGAATCACTTTAAAAATTAAAAATGTCTCGTATCCGGATCCAGTTCTTCACCAAAATCGAATCGATTCTTCCTTGTCACACACCCAACCTGTCCGGCGAGTTTTGTCCGAATCTGTCCATAACTTTTTGTGATATCGTGCTGTATATCGTTTTGGCTCTGTCTCTCAATGGTGAAGAATCGCATAAATAAATCTGACTATCCAGATGCAGATCCTGATCTTCACCAAAATCTTAATTGCTTTGTCCTTGTCACACACCCAATCTCTCTCCCAAATTTTGTTTGAATCTGTCGACAACTTTTTTGAGATATCCTGTTCACAGACAAACAGACATACAGGGGTGAAAGCATAACCTCCGCCCTCCTTCGGTGGTGGAGGTAATAACGTAAAATGTTTCTTTAGCAATTGGTGTTATTTTCTACAGGATAAAAATAATTCCCGTGATTTATTGATGCAAATCTCAAAAGTAAAAAGAATACAACAACTCTGACGATTGTGTGGTATTTCTTGACTATGACTTTACTTTTGGTTGAATAGTTTGTTTTCTAAGCTTGCTAAATGTGCAAAGGATGATGGCCAGATTAATGGTGCATAAAGGAATGTATGCAAATAAACGTTTTTCGTGTTTGAGATGTTTGCAACGACACAGGAAATGGTTTGATAAATATGAAGTTAAACTTTGTTTTTGCCGAAACAACACAATTGTAGTACATATTGAAAAGGAACTATATTACAGTATATTTCTACTTCCTCTCGTCAAGGGAGGGAGGACAACCCCAAATTCCAACATGTCAACACTGAAAGTTAACAAGACAGCAATTCCTGGAGACAAACTTTGGAATGCTATAGACAAGCTCTTTCATATTTTGTATGAAGATATCTTTCATTACATGAGTGCATTTTAAATGCTTGTGTGACTCTTGTTATAATTTTTAAATGTTGATTCCCCCCCCACCAGTCTGTTTTCATGTATGATTGAAAATTTTCATTTTTGTTTTTAATTTACCTATTTTACTTCCGCAAACTGCCCACAGTGTCGCTTCTAAAGGACCTCAAGCATGCCAACATCGTCACACTCCACGATATTATACATACGGAAAAAACGCTTACATTGGTGTTTGAATACCTGGTAGGTACCTTGAGAGGTCAAAACTATGCACGCAACCAAGTTACTGCATTGATGAGACAGGTAGTTAGTTTTCAGCATGCCTGGATGACAAGTTTCCTTGATGGTGAGATGCATCTGTGATTGGATGGTTCTTCGAAACTTGCAGTTTTAAACTGGTGGGGGTTTCTGAGACTTTAAGTATTCTCTAGTCTTGGCTGCCTTTTAAATATTATTTCAAGTTACTGTGCATGTGCATGAATAATGTAACTGTCATCACTCTATTTTCCATTTGAATAAATCGATCTTCTTCCCCCCCCTCCCAACCCACCATTTATTTGCTTATTTATTTACCGGAGCAAGGCTCATGTAACAGCAAGGTAGAACTGACAGTGGGACAACCATCCAGGGAATGAACAACAGGAAAAAATATATATATAAAAAAGGAGAGGGAGGAGGGAAGGAAACACTAAAGCCAGCAAGCAAGATGATTAGGTTAGGAAAGGTTAATGGGGGTAATAAAGATCATTGGTCAGAATTTTTGGAAAGTATATGCAATAAGAGCAGCATGTGCATTGACATTAAATAACTGCACCTTAGACAGCTACAGGTACCACACTGCCATTGCCAAGGTGTGACGATGTGGAAACGCACAGAGAAATCACGTACGACGGAATGATGGAACTTTCTCAGGATGATGTTCTGTTCTTATCAACCAGCATTTTTTGTTTTCCTTCTTGTCTTGGTCATGTGGGTTTTGTTACAGCTGCTGTTACTTTTGAATTGCACCGTTTCTATAAAAGGTACCAAGAAAAATACTCATACATCTTGTTTGTTTTTTTTCTTCAGGAAAAAGACTTGAAGCAGTACATGGATGACTGCGGCAATATAATGAGCATACATAACGTGAAGGTTTGTTGACCCTCTCTGCCGAACTTTCATACTCTGTTGTGGTAGAAATTTAGTTTTTTTTATCCTCTGTTACATTGATATGCCTTTAACTGAGCTATTACTTTCCAAATCATACAAATGTCCACTTGTGTCTTTTTAGATCCTCATGGAGGATCATATAAGTCTTACTCACGTTGTTGTTCTTCATCTTCTTCTTGTGGACTTTTTGTTTCACAGCCTACATGTTCATCGAAACTTCCTGAAACTTGGCACATATATGTAAAAATACCCTGCGCAGACAGTAACCATCTCCGATTGTGAAAATTCCTCCTAGAAAAAAAAAGTTGTGACGTCAAAATATCTCCGCTAATGGAAATCGCCTAAAAAATTATCTCCGAAACTAGGCAAGCTTTTTGAATTCTGTTTGCGGGAATCGAACAGGGCATTAGCAGAGATGAATTATCGCACATATGATACATCACTATGACGTCATATCAATTTTTATGACGTCATTCCTATTTTTTTGACATTTTTGGTTTCACAACCCAGAGTTTTCATCGGATCTTCGTGAAACTTGCCATGTATATGCAGAAAGCCCACGCGCAGGCAGTAACCATCTCCAATTTTGGAAATTCTTCCTAGAAAAAAAAGTTGACGTCATAATATCGTCGCTAATGGAAATCGCCTATACCATTATCTCCGAAACTAGGCAAGCTGTTTGAATTTTGTTTGCGGGAATCAAGCCGGGCATTAGCACAGATAATTTATCGCAAACCTGATACATCACAATGACGGCATATCCGTTTTTATGACGTCATCATTAAGAGGACGAGGATCTTAGCTCATTTGAGCTTGTTTTCAGTGTGTGTGCTTTGTTATCATTATTATTTTCTTTTTTCAAACCACTCTTTGAAACAATGGGAAAACCCATAAAACCTTAATAATCCAATGCTTTTGTGTTTGTAATAAACAGTGCCTTCAGAAAGTATTCACAACCCTCGACTTTTGTCACATTTTGTTGTTGCAGCCTGAATTTAAAACGGATTAAGTTCAACTTTTTTTTGTCACCGATCTTCACAAAATACCTCATAACGACAAAGTGAAAACATGTTTTTAGAAAGTTTTACAAATTAATTAATAAAAATGAAAAGCTGAAATGTCTTGCGTCGATAAATATTCAACCCCTTGAGACGATACTTTTTATAAGCGCCTTTGGCAGCGATTACAGCTTCGACTCTTCTTGGATATGTGTGTATCAGCTTTGTACATCTGGATTTGGGGATTTTCTCCCAATCTTCCTTGCAGATTTGCTCAAGCTTTGTCAAGTTGGATGGGGAGCGTCAGTGAACAGCACTCTTCAAGTCCATTTTAAAATCAGGCTGTAACACAACAAAATGTGACAAAAGTCAAGGGGTGTGAATACTTTCTGAAGGCACTGTATGTGGCACCTTATCCTTTCTTTGGGCTGGCAGGATGGCATAGAGATTTGCACACTTGCCTCTGAGTTGTATAAACTGGGTTTGAATTTTACCCAGTTATAAACTGTCATCCTGGTGTTTTGCAGGCAAGGCAAAGTATCAATGTGTGTGCCGTCCCTCATATGGACCTTAAACTGGGTATCCTGTCTACTAGCATTAGTTTTTGGATTATAAAGATCCCACGGTGTCCTTTGCGAAGAATAGGCGAGCTATCGTCTTCACCCTGGCCAAGTGCCAAATTCATACTCTAACCTACGGGGGTCACTACACCAGCGGCACAGCTTTGCTCCCAGAAATAATTCAACCAGCAGCCACAGGCTGCATACGAACTGAATGAATCCTTTTCTTTTTCACACTAACAGTGCAGAGCAATTCGGATATTGCCATAAGAAAAATTGTGACATAGCATATAACAAAAGCCGAGGAATTCCTTCATCAGCACGTGTATAGACAACTGTCAGAAAGCTTCCCTTTGTTCTTTCTTCCCATAAAGCTGAAGACAAAGGTTATGTTCTCTGGTGGCATAATGTTGATAACAAAACATATTTGGCCTGGCATTTCCAACTTCTGGGGACTATGACTTTTTTTTACCACCTAAAAGCTTCCCATGCACACCCTGAGTACAACCACCAGTTTTCAATTAATTTCATCCAGCAGAACAGGAATGCATAAGAAATCAAACAAACACACAGACACTTCTCAAATTATATATAGTACAAGGAAAAGTACCCGTTGTTTTGCTGACTGATTTAATCAAAAGACAGCATGTTTTACTTTACAAACATTCTGCTCTATTCACTCCATAATTTTCCCGAGGTCGTCTTCCATCTGCTTGGAAGTCGGCTCACATCACCTTCATCAACCATCCTTGCTGCTTATATATGGCGTGAGCAAAAAACACTTCTGCTTCGCTGCGAAGCTCAGTGTTGAATGCTTTGTCTTGAACCTCCGCCAAAAATGAGTGAAATGAAACATTTTGAAAATATCCAATTATTCGCACACATATTTCAACATCACCATAATGCTTATTATCAAGTTGTTTAAACATTCTTTATTTAAGAAGAAGGTGATTTGTAATACCGATTTACATGCGTTCAGTGGAGCGGCGATGTTGTGGTTCATGGTTTCTGGCCCCCGTTCTGTGACGGTTCATTTGCCGGTCCAGCTCGGGTTGTTCCAGCTGTCGGCCAGACGGGGTCAGAGAGCTGCGGAATCCGACCTGCTGCTGCAGACACACCACCGATTCCTACCTGTTCACCCACGCATCGGTCACGCAGCCAATGTCTGGGTCGTATCGGGTATTCCATTGTCCCGTCTTTTCTCCCTAATCCTTCTTCTGTGGTATGATTGGGATATAATGAGGTTTGTTAATTATGGATCTTCCGTACATTGGATGCGTATTTCGGTTTATAAATAGCACTGTAAGTAATTGCTCTCTTGTCCATTGTTTTTGAGTCCCTTGGTCCCTGTGATTGAATCACACAGAGAACAATTCGCATTTATTGCCACATTTGATGCAATTTACCGTAAATGCTCTAATGGTGTTCCATTTGTTCGATATATGTAGCTTTTTGATGCCTACGGTCCATAATAATAATAATTTGTATTGGTGTCAAAGTCAGTGACCAATTGCAAATTTATAGTAAGATATGCAATATTGAAAATCACTAAAGTGCGCAAACATGATAGCGACACAAAGACCACTTCATCTCAACTAAGACTAAAGAAGAGATGGTGACAATGTGAAAATAAATGATTAATAACTGAAATAAGCTTGTTCTACATGATCCAGGGCAATTTGACTGCCCTCAATAGTCGACAGTTAACATGTTAATAGTGGTTTTCTCAGGATTCGGACCAAGCAACTGGCCAAGGCTGACAACTGTAACAACATAATTAGTATGGAGAAAGTTATTGGAGGTCAGGTCAGTACCATTTATTTTGGGAGTACAATATAGTTGCAGAAAGTGACATGGTTTACTGTGTAGAGAAATTGGAGGATAGGACTAGAAGGCTACAATATGTATCGGTGTGATAATAAAGTGAAAATAAGAGGAGGGTTAGTATCAAAATAAAGGGATGATATTAAGGATGGAATTTATGTGGAGGATTCTGTCTGGTCAGAGATGGGTGATTTTGATAGTAAGATGCTTGTAGGATAGCAAGGGACAGCTCTGGGCCCTGTGCTTTTTCAGGTTTTCATCATTGATCTCAATGAACACACATGAGAATCCCAATGCTCCACACCCCCTCAGCTGCCGGACCAGTTTCATCGCTTATTGGCGAATCATCAGCGACAGCGCAGACAGTAATGCAGACCAATGAGGCTGCCAAGCATGTACCACATGCAAATGCCAAAAGCAGTCAATATATAAATAATAAAGGAAGAATATATTTTTCTCTTTCTTTATTATTTATATATTGACTGCTTTTGACATTTGCACGTGGTACGTGCTTGGGAGCCTCATTGGTCTGCATTGCTGTCTGCAAGCAATGAAACTGGTCTGGCAGCTGAGGGGGTGTGTAACATTGGGATTCTCATGTGTGTACGATTTGTGAGTGTCTTTATAGCTGTGGAGGAACTCTGGGAAGGGTATGAAACAGCAAAGTGTTTACCTTGCTTGGCCTTTTTGGTTGCTTTGTGCAGCTTCTTCGGCTAGAAGAGCATGGGAGTGTCAATTTACATTTTATATATATATATATATAATATATTATATATTATATATATATATATATATATATCAAGGACTATGTCCAATGGAGATCGGGGGCGTGCTCGTCACACTTCACATGTTTATATGTGTGTGTATGTATATATATATATATTATTTTTTTTTTTTATAAGGTTGGGGGTTGGGATTACACATTTTTATAGAAGAAGGTGCTTCCAACCAAAAGTAAAAAAAAAACTAGATCGACTCCCCTATTTGAGCAAAAAAGCGAGAGCACACCCGGTTCTCAAGGCCAGGTTTCGCCGGCTTCATAGCCGACTTCATCAGGCACAATAGACCCCGAGCCTCGGCACGTGTCTGGTATTTATTTCGATACGACCGCTCATTTCCGGTCATGTGCTGGTGCTCGAGATCAAATGGAGGAGTGCTTTTTTTTTCTTTTGCAAAAGCAAAAACAAACATCAAGTCACATCATTGAAGGGGTACTCTGTTCTTTTTTTGTTTTTACTTACACGTGATCTGGTGTTGTATGAATGTGGGTTTTTTTTGTTTTTATGTTTCTGGGGCACGACATGGCTGCGTTTCGTGTCACGCCGGGGTTGAGCACGATGAGCTTGTGTGTGTGAGTGTTGGGGTTATCAGTGGGTGTTGTGCACAGTGGATGTGGTGTTTGGGATGATGTTGTTTGTTGCTCCCTATCAGCCGTCTTGCATCGCATCGCAGTTTGCCATTTGATGATGAGGTGTAGGAAGGGTGGTGTATGTCGCACGTTCTCCCAGTTAGACCACACCCCCGTGCTCTTCACCGTGTCACGCTTCCAAATTCAACCTGTGTCGTTTGTTAGACGTCGTGTCTTTGGCACGGGTCCCATCAAAGTCAAATTTGTGGTCAGATTGCAGGCAATGACGTGCTATGGCTGACTGGGTCACTTTTCCATGCTCTATCATGTTCATCTAGCCTTTGTTTTAAATTTCTTCCAGTTTCACCAATGTAGAATTGGTCACAGTCTTTGCATGATGAATGGTAAACTACTCCACATTTATCACCAGTTGGTATTGGGTCCTTCAGTTTTGAGATGACATTACGGATGGTGCGTAGAGGCTTGTAGGCTCTGCCAATCCGTATGCCACGTACTATCCTGCCAATCCTTTCTGAAAGGCCCGGGTGGTATGGCAGTACACAGTGCCCAAGTGTGTCTGTCTCCTTCCGTTCTGTCCTTTTTGGTTCTTCCAATGTGGGAAGTATCCCCTTGTTGTACCCATTTCTGAGCAGGACTCCTCCAACTAATCTGATTTCTTTAATTGCCTCGGCTTTGGAAGATGACAGCGTCGATGCCCGAACTGCTAAGGTCCGTGCTTCACTGCGTTTGTGGGAGATTGGGTTGCAGGAGTTA
>CM068954.1:164269164-164286801 GCA_035128595.1 Eptatretus atami | reverse complement strand
CACAAGAGATGAGAGCACGAGGAAGAGTGGTGTTGAGAAGTGGACTGGACTTACTTTTGAGGACTGCAAGAATGAATGAAAAATGAAGAGAAGAAGGTTGGAAGAGGACTGGAGATATTGAATCAGGAAGTGGGGTGGATCAGTAAGATTGAAAATAGACTTGCTATGAAGAGGATCAAAAAGTGGAAAGGCGTTGGCCAGATGACATATCAGGAGCATGGAACTCTTAGTGTCCGCTTGCCACCCGTATATGTTCTGTACTCAACCTTGTTGTAATAGAAAGTGTATTGTTTTTTGTGGTTTCATCTCAGCATGGGTCTATCAGAGAAAATTTGCTGGTGTGCGAAGCGGCACAACCTGGGGAACTCCGCAATTTGGCATCAATCCATAGATGGCCACACACAGGACGGGGTGGAATATAACTTTTCACAATTAACTTTACAATCACGTGTGATACTCTTTCTCTGTATAATCCTGACCTGAGTAATCGATTCTGAGTGTCATTTGTGCATTTGGGGTCAATTCAGGTCAAAGTGAAAGTTCAAGTCTTTTCGGCCAAAAGGCCGAAATAAAATAGATAATAATAGAATTTCAGAGCGATGGTGGTCAAGCCGCTTTTATTCTGTAAGTCATCACTCCATTCATCATCAGAGCCGATGCAAGATCAGATGTTCAGTTCCTCGTCATGCTTCACATTCTGCTGTCTTCCTTCTCTCCCATTCATATGGTCTTCGTCTCCTGCTGAACGGGTGAAAGCAGGCGCACACAAACACAAGCGCAATACACAGTGCATGATATCTTGCATGGTGCAGGCTGCAACGTTCAGCTGCCGGACGCCTTCAACCGCCCCTTTACAGCGCACCGCACTACATCTCATGAGATTTCTTGGGTCCCCTGGGGGCTGATCGAGGGTTGCTGTACTGGGCGTCCATCTTTTATTCCCACCCATACTTCGTGATGTCAAGTTTCAGGTGGAGCCTGCTGTCAGCAGATTTTGCAAGTATGGTTGCATCCTGGCTTAGCGCGGGCATACATCCAAGCATACCTAGCGGGATGAGGCTTTGCTGGAGATTCATGTGAGAGGACATGGGTAGTGCGTCGAACAATTGGGTGTGAGCCTGGAGAATCGAAGTTGTCAAACCACTGGCAAAGATGGCGCCGCCGTTCTCACACCCCCAGAACTGGTGGAGAGCCTGTGCATTGTCACCTATCGACGAGCGGCGAAAAAAAAAAAAAAACAATTTCGGAAATCTCAGGGCCTCATCGTACGAGGTCGTGAAGCCATGTTCATGACCAGGGGTTTGAGAAGTTCGGAACGCCGCCGGTGCAGACAGTTTGACGGCCAGTCTAATTTTGTCTGATTTTCTGTTCCTGTACGTGACTGATATTGAGTGCTCAGGCTCAGAGATTTTCTTGGTCACTTACCACCGGAGAACCAGGTCCGAACCAACTTCACAAACTGGGCTGCGTCGCCTTGATTGTGTGGCCTGTGTAAACTCGAAGGCCTAATTGCACTGCTGTACTTGACCAACCGTGCGCATGCTTGATCTGCCTCACCCGGAACAATGCTCCTCGTCACCGTATCATCTACCTAAACTACTGAGACTTTATGCAAGGACTCACGAAACCACATGCAGCACAGCCATCTGACCCGAACAACGCTAAACATACATTACTCATCAGTCAGTCAACTTCGCTAACATGTCACCGTCGAGCGAGCTTGCACCTCGACGCGAGTACAGAGAATGCAGTTCAAACACTATTCCATATTCTGGACGATGTCTCGGTTCAATGTACTCAATGACTTCTTCAGAGCATTTTCATCTTCACTACAGTGGCAAATCGCATATGTGGGGACTTTCGGAAACGTTACAGCACGGACGTGGTACTTGCACTCAGCAGAAGGTAGATCAGAACAAAAGCCAAGGTGGCAAACATGATCCCTCTCGCGACATCATCATTAACGCTGCTCAGCAACATCAAGGAGCATATTGTTCATAGCTTGGCGAGTGGTTACGTTCTGTGGCAACAATGTTTCTTTGGTCATATACTCACGAACGTGGTCCATCTTTCTGGTGTCTATAGTAATGGGTAACATTCTCACTAAGAACACATACAAACGTTGTATCAACCACTTGTCAGCACCTTAGGTATGAGACTTGTAGTTGTCTTACACCCTCACTCTCAAGCCTTTCTTTCTGTGAACTTTCTCACTCTCTCAGATTTGCTCTTTTGATTATAGAGTACCAGTAGCAACCTTTGTGGCAGCGATGCTTGCGCATCTCCACCAACATCCTATGGTTCTGTAGCTTAGCCTGCAGGTCGCCCAATCTCCAACGGGTAATTTGGCGCACGAGATGAGCTTCTTGATCCGATCTCAGTGAATTTTGTTTCTTCTCCGTGAAACAACTGGGAGAAGACCTTGAGTCAGCCATCATACGTTTCGTACCTCTGAAAAAGAAGAAGAGGTGAAGATTAGAATCAATGGGATCGTTCTGCAACGTATCGAGTAGAGTGATCTGCAGTTGATGCAGGGTCAAAACGTTTAAACCCCTCAAATAGTCCAAAAAATGACTTGATACTTGACGTTGAGCTGAATTTGACCCCCAATACACACAACTGACCTCAGAAATCGATTCGCTCAACCTGAAATTAATACGGAAAAAATGTATCACACGTGATTGTAGGTGATTGGTTGAAAGTTTTGATTTTCCACTTCCGGTCCGCGGTGGCATCTTGGATTTATACCATTTCGGAGTTCCCCAAGGTTGCCACTCGAGCAACCAATCTAAATTTCTTTATAGACGCCATGCGAGTACCGAACAATAAAAAACATACACTTCTCGCAACAACAAGGTACTCAACCTGGCAACTGGACATAGGAGAATGTGCAGTGGGTTGTTAACCAGATTGTTTAATAAAATCTTGGAAAGTGAGAGATGCCGTGAAGGAGTGGAGATTCAAGTGTACTGGTTTCGATTTTCAAGAACAAGGTGATGTGCAAGCTGTGGAAATTTAACAGAGGGATAAACTTGTTTAAGACTACACCATGAGTTTTGGGAAAGAGTAGTGGAAGCTCGGTTGATGAAGAGAGGTGACGATTTGTGAGCAGCAATATGGGTTATGCCAGGAAAGAGCACACTGATGCCGATGTTTGCTTGAGAATGTGAATGGGAATATAGGAAGGCCAGAGGAGTTACATTGTGTTTTGTGGATTTAGAGAAAGGCTTATGATAGGGCCAAGAAGAGGATTTGTGGCATTCAGTATGAGGAAGTCCGGGAGTGGTGGAGAAGTATGCAGGAATTGTGCAGGATATGTATGAGGCAGTGTGACAGCGGGAGGTGTCGGTAGGAATGACGGACCGGTTTAAGTAAAAGTGGGATTGCCCAAGGACGCTCTGAGCCCTTTCCTGTTTGCAATGGTGATGGACAGGTTGATGGGACGAGATCATAAACCGAAGACTGAGTCTCCATGGACTATGATTGTTCGTGGATGACATCATGAATCTTAGGGAGAGTAGGCCGAGCAGGCTGAGGCGAGCCTGAGAGTGGAGGTACGCACTGGAGAGAAGGGGAATGATAGTCAGTAGGAGTAAGACGAGTACATGTGTCGTAAAGAATGAGAGGGAGGCTGGTGTATGGTGCAGTTGCAAGGAGTGAGGTGGAAGGTGGATGGTTAAATACTGGGATCACACTGTCCAAAGTAACGGAGAGTTGTGGGAGAGAACGTGAAAAAGAGAGTGCAGGCAGGATGGAGTGGTGGAAGAAGAGTTGCAGGATGGTTGTGACAGAAGGGTAGCTGCAAGGAGTTAAGGGGAAAGTATATAAGACCGGTAGTGAGACCAGCTATGTGTATGGTTTGGAGGCGTGGCCGCTAACAAAGAAGATAGCGAGCTGAGTGGCAGAGTTAAAGATGCTGCGATTCTCGTTGGGACATGACGAGTGGACAGGATAAGGAAGAAGTATATTAGAGGGAACTGCGCAGGGTAGGCACGGTTTGGAGACCAAGTGAGAAGAGGCGAGATTGAGATGGTTTGGACAGGCATAGGAGGGAAGCAGAGTATATCGGAGAAAGGATGCTGAAGAGGAGCGCCAGGCAGGAGGAGAATGAGGAAGCCAAAGAGAGTTCATGATGCGGTGAGGGCCGGACATGCGGGTGTTGAGTGTAATGAAGATGTGGAGGATAGAGCGAAATGGAGACGTTGATCGCGTGGCGACCCCTAACGGGAGCAGCCGGAAGAAGAAAGAAGAAAAGGTACAGACTGTGAGACGGTGTGTCGCGACATACGTTCGTCATCTAAAGGTGGTTGCCATGCACCCAAGGATGCTGTTTTCCATCGTCAACTGTCCGACTCTAATCAAGCAAGTTTTCACCCAACTTTCACGTTCCTATTTCGGTACATGGTACAGACTGTGGAGACGTGTGTCGCGCACATACGTTCATCATTAAAGTGGTTGCATGCAACCAGGATGCTTTTTTCCATGTGTAGCACAATTCGTATATACCTTCTTGTTCGGGCGTATCGATTGTGCCTAACTTGCGCTCTTGTTACTGATTACAATATACAAATGACATATAGCTTAATAATTAATTTGATCAGACTTCACTGCAGATGCTTTATAAAAATTAAATATAGATTAGTCCTTTTAAAATGGGGGATATGTAAAAAGACAGGCGAGCATTGGTGTCTTTGACACCAACTCTCTGTATATTACCTTGTCACAAGCTACAAGGCTTATGCGCTGAGAGTGATTTGTAAATTTTTAAAAATCCAACTTTTTATTTCATATATTTTCTTTTTTGGCATAAAACCTCCCCTGGCACTCCGGCACTCACAGAATGAAAATTCTCTGAAAATATGTGAGATCAGTTTGGCCATCTATGAGAAAACTGGTGACACAGACCAGACAGAAAAACATCTCTTGTATAGTATAGATTGTACTTCGACCGGAATCAGAAATTTGAGGCCATAATCGTGGATCAACCAATTCAGGACTAGTGCTTTCAAATGGTAGCTCGATCCATCTCAATGTGTTTATTGAGGAAAAATGGCTTTTTTCACACCAGTAATAGAACGGATTTGGTAAACAGACTTACACTCGATGCAGCATTTGAAACGTCGGTGTATTAGACATAAAACAAGAGCTTCCATCACTGTTGCAATGTAGTCATATAAGAGTCGTCAGCACTCACACCGTGTCTCTTACCAATGCAAACTTATGTATACATGCATGTAAGGTCATACATTACTCACTGTGCAGGAAATGTTGCGACCAATACTCATCCTGATGCTAACCATGCGGTGGAAAAAAAAAAGAAAAAAAAAAAGGAAACTGATAAATTCTTTTGCTGACAATTCTATTTGAAAAGAAAGATCACAAGCCATGTATGAAACGACAAGCACAACGAATTTAGCAACCTATAACTAATATAATTGACAAGATGCAATTCAAATTTTTTTAATATGAGCCGCTAATCACAACCCTAACATGTCCGTCCGGTCAGTATCGGTCTGGGGGGGGCGGCGTGGCCTGGGGGGGGGTAGGTAATTTTGTGGGGCTTCTTCTTTATAGTTGACTTGCTGGCCAGCATGGTTCATTTTGCTGCAATAAAAGGTAAGATACACATCGGCTTTTGTGTAAGTTTATTAGCAGCAAAGGACCTTGCTTCACATGTAATTTTTGCAGCATAAGTGCGAATAAGAACGGTTGCATCTCTGTGTTTTTTTTTCTTTCAAAAATGGTTGATTAATTCAAGATTGCTCAGGAGAAGAGCGATTGATGTAATGGCTTATTGCAGAAATACATTTTCAATTGATTTATGGTGAGAGATGTTTAATTGTATACATGTCGAGGCTCGTGGAAGAGCGAGTACCACTGAACGGATCAGAGTAAGCAAGACAAAATAGGGATGCAAAAGGAAAGAGAGACGACACCACAAAGGCAAAGTAGACGAGAGCGGGTGGGGGGGGGGGGACACCAGCAGCAGAGTGAGGCAAGATAGAGGGAGACTTGGACAAACATGGGTATGGGGGGGAGGGGGGGTAGGAGAGGATGCATGTGGTGGACAAGATGGATACAGAAAAACAACTCCAGAGGAGGGATTGCAAGCATTATAATAACAACAATGTGCCGTTGCGCATAGGTGCTCTGCCCACGTGCTCAGAACTTTAACATCAGAGAAATGGCAATAATTTTGTAAGCCTTGAAACGCTCCTTTAACAATTGTGTGCTTACATAGTAGCTTCAGAGGTTTTCTTTTCTTTTTAACATTAGACAACAAGGAAGGTGGTCGCTTAATCATGGCTGTCATATCAATGCAAGAGTTTTGCTCTCTGAAAGCTTATTATTCTCTATATTGATTTAAGCCTTTTGCATATGTCAGTGTGGTTCCCACAACCTCTGTTTTTTACACATCTCTTACAACACGAAAGAAGTACTACTTCTACTGTCTGCCTTTTCTGATTTGTAATTTTTTTTTTTTTGAGCACATAAAGGCGAATTGTTGCATGTGAGTTGTCATGCACACGGGTACCTTATGCCCGGTGTTGTAAGGGCCGCAGCTTAACTGAAGGACATTGCTGGCTCTCAAGGAAATCCGTTGGGATGAAGTGGGGTGCACCTTGTACGCCATGCCGGAAGGTAAGAGAATGCTTGGACCTCTGTAACATTGTTCTTCTCTTCTCAATGCATCTTCATCTTGTTCAACAAAAATACTGAGCACAAAAAAATCCAGTATAGTTCTCTTTTTCTGCTGCAAGTGCCAGACAGGCCATTATGTTTTTGGTTGTTCGTCCGTAATACTACTGTGCTATTTTCTTCTGTTTCTCTGCAACCGCTTCGCCGATTGATGCAAATTTTCAACAGGTGCGACGACTCGTATAGAATGTTTTTAATGATGATTGTGATGTAGCATGTTGTGTTGGCATGCTATGGCTGATAAAATAGGAAAACTTTGGACCTCTTACTCTGAAACCGCAACAGAAAATTGGAACTTGGCACATGTAAAGTACTCCGGCATGGGAAAGACGTGTGATTTTTGATGATGTCACGGTGCTTCATTATCCTCTATATTATTCTGTTAACGTCTGGCGTAATTTGACGTATCTCCTCCGAAAACTGCTGGACGGTTGTCGCCACCTTCGGCATGGCGCGGGTGCTTCTGTGGTCTAATGACGCAATTAGCTAAAACAGAATATACAGATTGTCGCTCATGTGAGAACCTAGTGAGATCGCGCCGACGGACAGGTTTGGGAATTTTGGGAGATTTTTTTTTATCATTTGTTGTGGCTGCGTGTGACGTCACCGCTGAGAGGCTAAGTGACGTCATGACATCATCGTCATTTCGTATCGTCTACGTCTGTCGTTGACGACCGTCACATGAGAGCGTAATGCCCACTCTACAAAACAGCGTCTGGCAATGTGTAAACCTTTCTGCACATGCTGACTACCTCGAGGTGATTTGACACAAAAATGTCAGCGAACATTGTATATAAAGAAATCATAATCACATTGTGAACACTGGATATATTGACGTCCCTACGAACCCTCACTTTCGACTTCGCCGCAGAGCGCGGGTTTGGCTCGTGACATTATAATTGTATACGTCTAAGCACTTATTTCGATCCGCGGTATGAAAGTTGATGACGTCATTGCTCACGTGGTTCAGCAGCCTTTTTTTTTAAAACATAACAACATGAAAACATGTTTCTCGAAAAGCTGAACAAATGAGGGAAATTTACAGTCTGCCCACCCATCCGTGAGGAACAAAAGTTCTCCACATGATACATCATAGGCACAAGGTTGGCAGGCCCATATTGATGTGCCCTAAACCTTTTAAATCATTCTCCAAATGGCTGGACAGATCGAGGAGACTTCACACACTGTTCCCAAGCCTTGGAAGATCCACAGAGGGTACATAATTAAGGGTTAGCATGTCGTGGCATGCCAATGTGGATAACGAAAATCTTAAAAAAATTATCTTGAAACCGCTTCATCAATTGACGTGACCATCACATTATTGGATCTAGTTGTTATGGGAAATATGTTTTAATTTGAAACCGGATCGAATGCATGGTCTGCAGCCAGAATTATTTAATATTGAATCTGGGTTCGGATTTAGTCAACCTTCTTACAAGTATGTATAATGATGGCAAATGTGGTGGAGCATATCTGGCGACGTTGCGAGGCCTGAAGAGTGCCCTACCAGTGTGTGTTATTTATTTTTCAGAGATTGAATAGGCACCTTCAGGCATTGACTCTTCTGGCTGACAGATTTGCTTTGATTGTTCCACTCTCAAAATTATTTCACATTCGACTCTGGTTTTCTGTGATTTTCTCTGTGGTAACTATAATGTTGCACTTGCGGTCAGGAGTGTAATTGTTATGGGCAGTTTTATGGAGTACACGAGAAGCTGAACATGGCGAGTGCTGGGGATATGTAGCCTCATGCGTCCAAGTGACTCTTGTGTTCACATTTAGTCACCAAACTATTTGCCTGGATTGCCCGACATAGCAAGGGCGGGGGGGGTTTATTGGGGTTTATCAGTTATTTATCGGTACCTCACCGACACTTGGCCAAATTCCAAATTCTGTGTCTAACTGAAGGGGGCTGGTCTCTCTCGGTATTCTTTGACATGACGGTCCGATGCTTGTATCTCAGAAATATGGTCGGCTGTATGGGCAAGCAGTTTCCTACAGTAAAAATTAGCCTCTCAGGTGTTCACTGTTAATTTGCGAACAGTCATCTTTGGCCGTGAAGGGCACCCTTATCAGTTATCACAGCATATTTTCAGGCTGAAGTCTGACTTGCCTTATTTTACCGAGTTTCTAGATGGGTATTTAACTGTGTTGAAAGGGGGTTGCACCCCATAGTCCCAACGCTCACACTGATCCGGGGGCACACAGATGGCGCATGAGGTACAATACGTTTTTGTTATCTTTGGAATGTTAAATGATTTTTGTTTAGCCAGCATTGATTGATTTTTTGTCCATCTTGTGTTCGTGAATGTGTGTTTGGTCTGTTTTGTATTCATTTTGGCATCTTCTTGGGAAGTGTTAAATAGAGTAGTTTGTGTTGTGTTTGGTCTTGATTTTATGTGGAGCAGTTGTCTACATTTGTTGGCTGGTGTGTAAGAGTGCCATTGAAAATGATGGTAATATACAACTTCATGATTTTAAAATATACTTGTATAAGAAGTTAATGGATTGTTGAGGTGGGTGGTTGTGGATTTTATGGGGGGTGGGGCGGTGGAAGCATAATGCAAAAAGTAAAAGTAAAGTGCGGTTTAGCAAAGATGGTTGGCACAGTGTTGGACAGAAATGTAGGATTGGATAAGTGCATTAATGTTAATGATTCTTAACATAAACTACTGGTTTTGCCTGTTTGTGAAACGTTTTGTGACATTATACATGTCAGTTGATAGGAAATGATGTCAGTAATGTTTTAAAGCTATTGATCCAGTGTTTCAGCACAGCTTTAATGGAACGGCACTCGGTAGATGCATACCTTTGTCCAGGCTGAACAGTTTATGTTTTGTATCCACTAATACTGTAGGTCGGATCTGAATCCGACCTGAACAAAATCGAATGGTCTTGTTCTATTGTCACCTATCACTCATCACCAGTTTTGTCAACTCATCCACACTTTTTGAATTCGTGCTTATACATATCTCTTTTGGCGCCATCCTCAATGGTGAAGATCACTTTAAAATTAAAATGTTCGTATCCGGATCCAGTTCTTCACAATCAATCGATTTCTCCTTGAACAACCCAACCTGCTCGGGTTTGTCCGAATCTGGTCCATAACTTTGTGATATCGGTGCTGTTATCGTTTTGGCTCTGTCTCTCATATCGGTGAAGAGTCGCATAAATAAATCTGACTTCCAGTGCAGTCGTCTGATCTTCACAAATCTTAATTGCTTTGCGTGCCTTTCACAACCAATCTCTCTCCAACTTTTTGTTTGGATCTGTACGACACTGTTTTGAGATATCCTGTTCACAGACAACAGACTAACAGGGGTGAAGCTATCCCGCCCTCTTCGGTGGTGGAGGTAATACGTAAGTTTTTAATTGGTGTTTATTTTCTACAGGATAAAATTTCCCGTGTTATTGAGCAAATCTCAAAGTAAAAGAAATACAGACAACTCTGCGATGTGTTGGTGTTATTTCTGATAGATGACTTTACTTTTGGTGAATAGTTTGTTTCTAAGGCTGACTAATGTGCAGGAAGGATGCATGGCCGATTATGGCCATATGGAATGTATGAATAAGTTTTTCGTGTTTGATGTTTTGGCAACGACACAGGAAATGGTTTGATAATATGAGTGTCTAACTTTGTTTTTGCCGAAACAGACACATATTGTGTATATTGAAAGGAACTATTTAGTATATATTCTACTTCTCCTGCATGGGAGGGGGAACCCCTAAATCCAACATGTCAAACACTGAAGTTAACAAGACAGCAATTCCTGGAGACAACTTTGAATGCGTATAGACAGCTGTTCATATTTTGGTATGAAGTATCTTCCATTACATGAGGTGCATTTAAATCCCCGCTTGTGTGACTCTTGTTTAATTTTTAATGTTGTCCCGCCCACCAGTCTGTTTTCTGTATCGCATTGAATTTTCATTTTTGTTTTTAATTCTACTATTTTACTGTCCGCAAACTGCCCACAGAGTGCGCTTCTAAAGGACCTCAAGCTGCCAACATCGTCACACTCCGAATATTAGTAATACGGAAAAACGCTTCATTGGTGTTTGAACCCTGGTAGGTACCTGAGAGGTCAAAACTATGCACGCAACCAAGTTACTGATTGATGAGACAGGTAGTTAGTTTTCAGCATGCTGGATGACAAGTTTACCTTGTGGTGAGTGCACTTGTGGTTGGATGTTCTTCGAACTTGCAGTTTTAAACTGGTGGGGGTTTTCTGGACTTAAGTATTCTTTCAAGTCTTGGTTGCCTTTTAAATATATTTCAAGTTCTGTGCTAGTGCATGAATAATGTAAGTTCATCACTTTATTTTCTTTGAATAATCGATCTCTTCCCCCCCTCCAACCACCATTTATTTGCTTATTAATTTACCGGAGCAAGGCTCATGTACGCAAGGTAGAACATGACAGTGGGATCAACATCCCCAGGGAAATGAAGACAGGAAAATATATTATAAAGGAGAGGGGGAGGGAAGGAAACATAAAGCCAGCAAGCAAGGATGATTAGGTTAGAAAGGTTAATGGGGGTAATAAAGATCATTGGTCGAATTTTTGAAAGTATATGCATAAGAGGGCAGCGTGCATTGACATAAATAATGCACCTAGTGCTACAGGTACACCTGCCATTGCAAGTTGTGAACCGATGTGGAACGCACAGAGAAATAACGGTACGCCGGAAATTGAGGACTTTCTAGGATGATGTTTCTGTTCTGTATCAATCCAGCATTTTTTATGTTTCCTTCTTGTCTTGGTCATGTGGTTTTTGTTCAGCTGCTGTACTTTTGAATTCACGTTTCTAAAAGGTACAAGCAAACATACTCATACATCTGTTTGTTTTTTTTTCTTCAGGAAAAAGACTTGAAGAGTACTATGATGCTGCGGCATAATAGATGAGCATACTATTACGACGTGAGGTTTGTTGACCCTCTCTGCGAACTTTTCATACTCTGTTGTGCGTAGGTTTAAGAATTTATTTTTTTTTATCCTCTGTCTTGATATGCCTTTAACTGAGGCTATTTCTTCCAAATCTACAAATGTCCACTGTGTCTTTTTAGATCCTCATGGAGGAATCTCGAAGTCCTTACTCACGCTTGTTGTTCTTCATCTTCTTCTTGTGGCTTTTTGTTTCACAGCCTACAGTTTTATCGAACTTCCTGAACTGGCACATATAGTGTAAATACCCTCTGCGCGACAGTACATCTCGATATAGTGAAATCTCCTAGAAAAAAGTTAGGGGGTGAGTCAATAATACTTCCGCTAATGGGAATCGCCTTAAAATATACTCGAAACTAAGGCTCAAGCTTTTTGAATTCTGTTTGCGGGAATCACAGGGCGGGATTGGCATAGATGAAATTATCCACATATGATACATCCGATGACGTCATTCATTCAATTTATGACGTCTTCCTATTTTTTGACATTTTTGGTTTCCACAACCAGAGTTTTCATCGATCTTCGTGAAACTTGCCAGTATCATGCAGAAGCCCACGCGCAGGCAGTGACCATCTCGATTTTGGAAATTCTTCCTAGAAAAAAAGTTACGTCTTAATCATCGCTAATGGAGAATCGCTATTACCATTATCTCCGAAACTGGCAAGCTGTTTGATTTTTGTTTGCGGAACTCAAGCCGGGGCAGTTACACGATCATTCTATCGCAACTGATACATCACAATGACGGCAATCCGTTTTTATGACCGGTCATCATTAAGGGCGAAGGATTTAGCTCATTTGAGCTTGTTTTAGTGTGTTGCTTTGTTCATCTATTCATTTTCTTTTTTCAACCACTTTTGAACACAATGGGAAAACGCCATAACACTTAATAATCAATCTTTTGTGTTGTATATACACGTCCGTTCAGAAAGTATCACAACCCGCACTTTTGTCACATTTTGTGTTGCAGCCTGAATTTAACGGATTAAGTTCCAACTTTTTTTGTCAACGTCCTCACAAAACCTCATAACGACAAGTGAAAACTGTTTAGAAAGTTTTACAAATTATTAATGGAAAATGAAAGCTGAAATGTCTTGCGTTCGTAATATTCAACCACTTGAGCGATACTTTTTATGCGCCTTGGCAGCGATTACAGCTTGATCTTCTGTGGTATGTGTTGTTATCAGCTTTGTAACTCTGGATTGGGGATTTTCTCCCATCTTCCTTGCAGATTTGTCAATGCTTTGTCAGTTGGATGGGTGGAGGCGTCAGTGAACAGGCATCTTCAGTTCGCAATTTTAGATCAGGCTGTAACACAACAAATGTGACAAAGCAAGGGGTGTGAATACTTTCTGAAGGCACTGTATGTGGCCCGGTTCCTTTCTTTGGGTGGCAGGAAGGCATAGAGATTTGCACACTTGCCTCTGATTGTATATAACTGGGTTTTGAATTTTACCAGTTGATAAACTGCATGCCTGGTGTTTGCAGGCAAGGCAAAGTATCAAATGTGTGTCCGTCCCTCATAGGACCTTAAACTGGGTTCCTGTTACTAGGCATTGTTTTTGGATTATAAAGATCCACGCGTGTCGTTTGCGAAGAATAGCGCGAAGCTACGTCTTCACCTGGCCAAGGCCAATATTCATTACTCTAACTACGGGGTCACTACACAGCGCACGCTTTGCTCCGAAATAATCAACCGCGCCAGGCTGCATACGAACTGAATGATCCTTTTCTTTTCACACTAAACAGTGCATGAGCAATTCGGATATTGCCCAGTAAGAAAAATTGTGACTAGCATATAACAAAAAGCCAGGAATTCCTTCTCAAGCATGTAATGACAACTGTCAGACAGCTTCCCTTTGTTCTTTTCCCATAAGCTGAGACAAAGGTATTTCTCTGTGGCAATAATGTTGATAACAAAACAATATTTGCCTGCGCATTCCACTTCTGGGGACTATGACTTTTTTTTACCCCACCTAAGCTTCCGCATGACACCCTGAGTACACCCCAGTTTTCATATTAATTCATCCAGCGACAGGAATGCATAAGAAATCAAAACGAACACACGACACCTTTCTCCAAATCTTAAAATAGTTTTAAAACAAGGAAAGTACCCGTTTTTTGGCTGACTGATTTAAATCAAAAGCAGTGTTTTACTTTACAAACATTGCTCGTATTCACTCCCATATTTCCGGAGGCTCGTTTCATTGCTTGGAAGTCGGCTCACCACCTTCATCAACATCCTTGCTGCTTATATCATGGCGGTGAGCAAAACACTTCTGCTTTCGCGCGAGCTCAGTGTTGAATCTTTGTCTTGACCTCCGCCATAAAATGAGTAAATGTAACATTTGAAATTCCAGATTTATTGCACACATATTTCAACTCCCATATGCTTATTTAATCAAGTTGTTTAAGAACATTCTTTTATTTAAGAGAAGGTGGATTTGTAATACCGTATTAATGCGTTCAGTGGACGGCGATGTTGGTGGTTCATGGTTTCTGGCCCCGTTACGTGACGGTTATTTGCGGTCAGCTCGGGTTGTTCAGCTGTCGGCCCAAAAGAGCGGGGTCAGAGAGCTGCGGAATCCGACCTGCTGCCTCAGACACACCACTTCCACCTGGTTCACCCACGCATCGGTCACGCAGCCAATGTCTGGTTGTATCGGGTTTCTTGTCCGCTTTCTCCCTAACCTTTTCCTGTGGTAGATTGGATATAATGAGGTTGTGTTAATGTGGATTTTCCGTACATTGGTGCGATTTCGGTTTATAAATAGCACTGTAAGTAAATTGCTCTCTTGGTCCATTGTTTTTGGTCCCTTGCCCTGTGATTTGAATCACAGAGGAAAATTCGCATTTATTGCGCAATTTGATGCAATTTACCGTAAATGCTTAATTGGTGTTCCATTTGTTCGATATTATGTAGCTTTTGGATGCCTACGTCCATAATAATAATATTTGTTTTGGTGTTCAAAGTCTAGTGACCAATTGCAACATTATAGTAAGATATGCAATATTTGAAACACTAAAGTGCGCGAACTGATGCGACAAAGCTTCAGTCAATAAGATCTAAGAAGAGTGGTGACAATGTGAAAATAAGATACAAACTGAAATAAGCTTGTTACATGATCCAGGGCAATTTGCTGCCCTCAGATAGTCGACAGTTTTAACATGTTAATAGTTGGTTTCTAGGGATTCGGACCAACAGACTGGCCGAAGGCTGACAACTGTAACTGATAATTAGTATGGAGAAAGTTATTGGAGGTCAGGTCAGTACCATTTATTTGGGGTCAATAATAGTGCAGAAAGTGACATGTTTACTGTGAAGAGAATTGGAGGATAGGACTAGAAGGCTACATTGTCTTACGGTGGATAATAAGTGAAAATAAGAGGAGGGTTAGTATCAATAAAGGTGATATTAAGGAGGAAATTTATGTGGAGGATTCTGTCTGGTCAGAGATGGCTGGGTGATTTTGATGTAGATGCTTGTAGATAGCAAGGACCTCTGGCCTGTGCTTTTTCAGGTTTATATTATGCTCAATGACACACACTGGAATCCCAATGCTTCCACACCTCTAGCTGCCGACCAGTTTCATCGCTTATTGGCGAATCATCGCGACAGCGCAGACAGTAAGCAGACCAACTGAGGGCTGCAAGCATGTCCATGCAAATGCAAAAGCAGTCAAGTATATAAATAATAAGGAAGAATATATTTTCTCTTTCTTTATTATTTACTATGCTGCTTTTGACATTTGCATGGTACCGTGCTTGGGAGCCTCATTGGTCTGCATTGCTGTCTGCAAGCAATGAAACTGGTCTGGCAGCTGAGGGTGTGTTAACATGGGTTCTCATATGTGTGTCTTGTGTGAGTGTCTTATAGCTGTGGAGAACTCTGGAAGGAGTTTGAAACAGCAAAGTGTTTACCTTGCATTGGCCTTTTTGCGTTGCTTGTGTGCAGCTTCTTCCGGCTAGAAGGCTGGGAGGTGCTGCATTTACATTTTTTATATTATATATTATATATATGATATAATATATAATATAATATATATATCAAGGACTATGTCCAATGGGATCGGGGGGCGTGCTCGTCACACTTACATGTTATATGTGTGTTATGTATATTATATATATTATTTTTTTTTTTATAAGGTTGGGGTGTTGGGATTACACATTTTATAGAAGAAGGTGCTTCCAACCAAAAGTAAAAAAATAACTAATCGACTCCCTAATTTAGCAAAAAGCAGCGAGACACCCGGTCTCAGGCAAGGTTTCGAACGCTTCATAGCGACTTCTCAGGCACATCAGACCCCGGCCATCGGCACCGTGTCTGGTATTTATTTCGATAGAGCCGCTCATTTCCGGTCATGTGCTGGTGCTCGAGATCAAATGGGGGTGCTTTTTTTTCTTTTCAAAGCAAAACACTATCACAGTCAATATTGAAGGGGTACTCTGTTCTTTTTGTTTTTACTTACACGTGATCTGGTGTTGTATGAATTTGGGTTTTTTTGTTTTTATGTTCGGGGCACGACATGGCTGGTTTCGTTCGCCGGTTGAGCCGATGAGCTTTGTGTTGTGAGTGTTGGGGTTATCAGTGGGTGTTGTGCACATGTGGTGTGGTGTTGGGATTGTGTTGTTCTGTTGCTCCCTATCCAGCGTTGCACCATCCAGGTTTCGCCATTGATGAGAGTGTGTAGAAGGGTGGGTATGTGCGCCGTTCTCCCAGTTAGACCACACCTCCCGTGCTCTTCACCGTGTCACGCTTCCAAATTCAACCTGTGTCGTATGTTCGGACGTCCGTGTCTTTGGCACGGTTCCCATCAAAGTCAAATTTGTGGTCATGATTGCAGGCAATGACGTGCTATGAGCTGACGGGTCACTATTTTCATGCTCTATCATGTCATTCTTAGGCCTTTGTTTAAATTTCTCCCAGTTTCACAATGGTAGAATTGGTCACGTCTTTGCATGATGTAATGGTAAACTACTACCACACATTTATCACCAGTTGGTATTGGTCCTTTCAGTTTTGAGATGAACATTACGGATGGTGCGAGGAGTTGTAGGCTCTGCCAATCGTAGTGCCCGTACTATCCTGCCAATCCTTTCTGAAGGCCGGGTGGTATGGCAGTACACCAGTGCCCAAGTGTTGTCTGTCCTTCCGGTTCTGTCCTTATTGGTTCTTCCATGTGGAGTATCCCGTCGTTGTACCATTTCTGAGCAGGACTCCTCAACTAATCTTGTTTATTTAATTGCCTCGCTTTGGAATGACAGCGTCGATGCCCGAGACTGCTAGGTCCGTGCTTCACGTGCGTTTGGGGAGATTGGGGCAGGAGTTTTTAAAACCAGTAACTGCTGTTGGGTTGGTTTCCTGTAAACTGAGTCTTTAGGAGCCGTCAGGCTTGCATGAACCTCCACATCCAAAAATGCCAGATTGCTTTTTTTTCATTTTAGTTGTGAAGTTAATGCTGGGGAATACCGACCAGATTGTCAAGTAGGTTGTTTACATGTTGTACGCAACTGAGAGGTGTATCTACATTCTGTTTTCCAGTACCGTGGAGCCAATGTTCAAAGACTCAATTATCCTTTCGTTCGAGTCCTCCTATCACCATTAGAACACAGCAGGAGACGCGTGAATCCATAGCGCGTGCCAAATATTTGTTGGTGTGTGCACCGTCATAGATGAAGGTCGTGCTTCAGACACATCTCCAGCGAAGTCTTCAGTTGTTTGTTTGGCTGTTTGTGACAAGCCATTTTCCATCGTTTTGAATGTTTCAACCGTCGAGTGTGACGCTCACCACAAGATCGACTGGGATGTTGGTGAAAAGGGAAACCACATCAAAAGATACCATCGTCTCATCATCTTGGATTCTAACTTCTCTAATCCTTTGGACAAATTCACCACTATGCTTAATCATTTAATCGGTCTTTCCTACAAGTCTGCCAATGATACGTGCTAGAAAGCCTGACAGTCGGTAAGATGGTGCATTGATGAAGGACACGATG
>CM068954.1:164247284-164269148 GCA_035128595.1 Eptatretus atami | reverse complement strand
CTTTGTGGATCTTGGGAAGACCATACAGTCTTGGTGCTGAACCATTGCTGCAGTAAAGCCAATTGTAGTCTTGGTTGCCCAGCCTGCTTGCTCGTTTTAGCATGGACAATCGTGTGTTCAAGGACCGTTGTTGCTTTAGAGCTGGGTCATTAGGTAATTTTTTATAAGTTTTACCATACTTCAGTAGTGGTATGACTTTACCATGGTGTGATTCGTTCTCCAATACTGCCACTGCCCTGCCCTTGTCTGCTGGCGCAAAGATCAAATTGGTCCTGTTTCTCAGACTTTTCACAGCCTTCAGCTCTGGTACCGAGAGGTTAGGTTTACGTGATGTGTTGTGTGTGTGTGTGTGGTGTGTGTTGTAAAGGCTCCGATGGTCTGAGTCACACTGTTCGTGATAGTGGTTTCTCCTCCGCCGGTATATTGGCAGTGGGACACCACACTCGTAGCAATCCGGGCCACAGGTATAGATTCAGGGGTTATGCTGAAATTTAACCCTTTTCTTAGGGCCCTGTCACACCTTGACGTTTTAACCAGCAATGGCAACGTATAAAAATGTATGTAAAACGTTGGCGTACGCTGAAATTTTGATGTTTTTTTTAAGTTTTGGGCGTATTCATAACGTGTTGGTCGTATGCATAACATATTAGTAACGGCACAGAACGTTTCGTTGTGTTATTGATAACTTTTACCAACGAATGCTTAGCCTGTTGTCGGCGTTCACAACCTATGCCAACGATAGTTTAACTTAGGCATAGCCACTGCACGTATCGCCGACGAACTCGTGGCGTAGCCTGTTAAGAACCTGCCGGACGCCGATTTAAATCATAACCGCCTGAGAATTGGAAGTGTCATCATCGCAGTCACACCTTGACGATTTTGCCAGCGTATGCCGGCCTATGAAAAATGTGTCTAAAACGCTAGGCGCACGTCAAATACGGTATAGGTAAGTTGTGTATACATTAAGAGTAGGCTGGAAAACAATGAAGTACGCTGTCATATTACGTGGTACGTGTAATACGTCGTGAAATTTCAAGCATGCTGAAAATTTTACGACGTACTCAGCGTATGGCTAACACGTTCCGCATGCTTGTCATATGTTCCTGCACACTCCGCGATCATTTACACACGACGGACACACGTTACTTGTAGGTTACTCATAAGTCGAAACATGTCAAGGTAATATTAACATACCCGCAACCTAATTTTCAACCAATGGGTAACGTCCTTTTAACCTATGAGTAGCGTGCTCTGAACCTATGTTTAATGTGCTTGAAACCTATGAGTAACGTGCATTGAACCTATTTGTAACTTGCCTTGAACCAATGACTAGCGTGCTATGAACCTATGAGTAACGTGCGTTTAACCTATGTGTAGCATGCTCTGAACCTATGTTTAACGTGCTTGAAACCTATGAGTAACGTGCATTGAACCTATTTGTAACTTGCCTTGAACCAATGACCAGCGTGCTATGAACCTATGAGTAACGTGCGTTTAACCTATGTGTAGCGTGCTTTGAACCTAAGTATAACATGCTTCTAACCTTTCAGTAACATGCTATGAACCTATGTGTAACGTATCTCAAACGCACATTGTCGTATGTAGACGAATAGATTGACGTCTTCCGGACGACCACAGCACTTACTGAACGCGTTTCTAACTTACATCTACCGTATAATGGCGTATTGGCAGCGTTAAGGGGAATTGGTATATACAAATGGGCTTCACAAGAGGAACCCATCATTGTTCCAGACTCCATGTTGAGTAGATGTCAATGCCAGTAGTATCAGTAGTAGTAATACTATTAGCAGTAGTTGGTGTGCGTGACAGTAGTAATAGTAGTAGTAGTTGTAGTAGTGTATGTCATGTCAGTAGTAGTAGTAGTAGTAGTATGCTATTCATAGTAGTAGTATAGTATAGTAGTAGTATGTATGTCTATAGTATAGTAGTAGTAGTAGTATGTCTATGTCGTAGTAGTTAGTAGTATGTCTATGTCAGAGTAGTAGTAGTAAGTAGTAGGTCCATGTCGTAGTAGTAGGTGAGCGTGATGGGGAGGTGTGTGGTGATGATGGATCCTCTTATCGTCCACGAATAGGAGACTACTTTGCACCATTGTTCGATGTTCTTTTCGGCTAATTTTTTTCCTCATTCCACGATGAAATATTCTTTGTTTTACTTTTTAAAGTATTAAAAACGACTTTGACAAATGCATAATGTACTAGTATTGAACACAGAACGCTTCGATAACTTATACATAAGTTATACCAACGATTGTTTATCGTGTTTAGTCGTCCACACTATGCCCAAAGATAGTCTAGCGTATGCATAGCGTAATAATTCCAAGCACGTTATTCATAGTTATAAATAAGTCACGGGTACCCTAAACATTACTTTGATGTGTTTCGACGTATGAGGAACTTTCAAGTAGCGTGTTGCGAAGTGTAACGACGTTCGTGTAGCATGCTTACAAAACGTTACTCATAGGTTAGAAATAAGTTTCGGGTACGCGAATGTTACCTCTACGTGTTTCGACTTATGAGTAACATACAATTAACGTGTGTCAACGATCGCATAACGTGCCTACAACTTATGGCCAGCGTAGCGGAACGTGTGAGCCAAACGCCGAGTACGTCGTAAAATTTCAAGCATGCAAAATTTTTTGAACAACCAAAAAGTACAACGTTTAAACCAGCGTAATACGACCTATGGTATGTTTTTCAGCGTGCACCTAACGTACACAAAACGTACCCATAACGTATTCGACGTGTGCCAGCGTTTTAGACCAAATTATTCTTAAATCGGCATACGCTGGCTAAATCGTCAAGGTGTGACAGCCCCTTTAGGACCGACATTTCAGCGTCCGATAACGTTTTGTTGGATAAATTTACAACCCATTTTTTTCTCAATGCCAAATTGCGTAGGTTTGTTGCAGTTGTCATTATGTATGCGTGGTTGCTGGCATGTGGTGTGTGCCGCGTGCAGCGTCTGTGACGTTGGGTTTGCGTCGTTCCTCAGGTGTGAAGTGCATGTGTGGTGCGGAGACAATTCTATGCATAGTTTGTCCAGTTTCCTGGTGTGTGTGTGTGCATGAAACAGTCTCACGTGTTGCCATCGCTCGGTCTGCTGCCATTCCGAGGAGGCGTTCGAACAAAGCCCCATCCACGACTCCAGGAAGTTTCTCCTGTAAAACTTCTCCATCCTCGATGAGGTGTCGAAGTCTGCGATGTCCGTCCTTAATTCTGAGTCTCGGAAAATGAAAACCCGTGGCTCGCATTATGTTGTTTGCCTCGAAGCTCTCCACCGGGGGTCGAAACCTCAGCGAGCGAGGTAGTAAGTTTTCTTTAAGGCAGATGTGGTTAAATCACAGATGCAGGTACTCCATGGCACGTTGCTTGTGGGACTTCACGAACAGGTGGCAAAGCTTCCAGGTTTGCACTACATAAGCATCTGTTGTAGTTTGTATAAGATTGGGGAGGTTGGGATGACACATTTTTAAAGAAGAAGAACCATCTTCTTCTTCTTTAAAAAAATAATAATAAAGTATATATATATATATGTATGTATTTATATTTGTCGAAACTGTGATTGGGGTTAACGGGCGTAAAATAGGCAACATGTCATGAATAAATGTTTTGCACAAGTGTGTGGTATCTGTGTAAAAATGATAGGGCATCTGTCAAAATTTGGTTAGAAGCTGAGAAATGTGAACCCTCCCCTCCGTCATCTGTCTTCAAACCCATCACCCCTCTCCCCCACCCGAATTATTAATCATCTAAATAGTTCTCTTAGTAATCGTTCTATTTGTGTTGTATGAATCATATCACCAGCTGCATTAGTGAGCGAACTCTAACCCCTCCCCCTCCCTTTCCTCGCAAGGAAGGCGAAAGTAAGGGCTGCATCCATACTGGCAACCACACACAGACACACTTGAAACTGCTCGTAACCACGGGCCTTAACGAGAAGCTAGAAGAAGGTGAACGGGAGCCAATGAGCACACGATCACGATGTTATAAAAGCCGAGGGGTGGGGACAGAATGGACAGAACAGAGATAAGTTGAGAGCAACAGTCCGATTGGACAGAGCAGAGCAGTTCGGTGAGCAGTTCAAAGCTGACAGTTCGAGTGTGCGGGTGAGTTAAGTCCTGCGGAGCCCAGAGAGTCTGATGCAGCAGTACGAGGGGAAAATAGGGGACGCCATACAAGCAAACGTGCCTGAGCTCTGGAACTCCGGATGTGATGCCGCCTCGCACCTCTCTCGCCAAGGACCTCCCTCTCTCTCTTCCTCCCCTCACCATCAGCCACTCCAACCCCATGCAAATATCACGTCAGGAGAAGGGCTTTCTCTGTTTTGTGACCTATCCCTGTCTGACTCTTTGTGGTGGCACTAGATAAAGTATTGCGTAAGCCGTCAAGATATCGTAGACACTGGGGAAATTGTATAGAGAATTATTGCTTTCAGCGTGTGCCTTCCTTGTTCTTGCCTCCCCCTTCATCCTTGTAATAAAACCTGTTTCTCACCATTGGTGTGTCTGCTTTGTGCGTGCTTCGGATTTGAGACTATTATATCTGTGGCATGATTCAAATTCCTGCCCATTGGGAATTGGCTCGAAAAAGCCCTTGTTAGGAGGTTTTAATCCTTTCGGACGGATGAGCTGGCTGAAAGCAACAAATCTTGTTGGAGTTTCTGTCGGACGGAAACCGAAGAAAAAGATCTGTTTGGCTTCCCCAGCGCATGGTTTATGGTCTCTGAGGGCCATCCGTTACTTAATTGGGGATCATCCAGGTGGAAGATTTGACTTTGTGTCCACCCCACGGTCCACCGTTACAAAAAATAAAATATATACAATAATACCCCGGTTTACGTGAACGATAGGTTCCTGAGAGATTCACGCATTAACAATTTAATGATATATATATATATATATATATATATATATATATATATATATATATATATATATATATATATATATATATATATATACTGCAATTATCTGAAATCATTATTGAACACTATTAAACTAATAAATATTATTCTCTTGTGGATGACAACTTGCAGCTCACAGATCTAAGTCTAATTTGGACAGCCAAGTTACAGCACTGTTTGTTGTGAGGTGGATTGCCCTAAATCCTTCATCAAATTACCTTCGGTGACACTCACTCACAATGTGATGAATAAATGTAAGGAACTAGTCATAAAAAAAATTTTTTGTACATTTACAAGGTTTTTTAAAAATCTTGTCCATTTACGAGATAAAAGAAGGTTCGATGAATAGTGCCGCTACCAAGGAATGCATGAACATCGTTGAGGTCAGTGTGCGGGGCTTATTTTGTTAACTCTCTCACTTGCCAGCATGCAACAAACACACCATTTTACTACGTGCCAGTGCACCATAGCATTGCTTTGTGTGAGCACATATTTTTGGCGTTTAGCTCTTTTGTAGAAAATGTTGAAGTTTGAGCAACGTGCAAACATTAAATTTTGTTTTAAACTTGGCAAGACGGCTACACAAACGCACAAAATGCTCATAACAGTCTGCACAGATGAAGCTGTGACAATGAAGACTGTTTTCAAGTGGTTTCAAAGGTCTTGGGAAGGAAATGAGTCGCTGGAAGATGACAAAAGAAGCGGTCGTCTGTCGACAGCACAAACCGATTAAAAACATCGCTCAGGTCAGCATTGCCCATGAAAACCGACATTTAACCATTCGAGAACTACACGGAAGAGAAACCATTCTTTCATTTGGTTCCATTCAGGCAATACAAATAAATTATTTTAACATGAGACGTGTCAGCGCAAAGTTCATTCCGCACATCCTCACAGATGACCAAAAATGAAATGATGTCTTCATTTCCTCCAACTTGTTTGATCAATGCATTTGGGATCCAACATTCTTACCACGGGTGATAACAGGTGATGAGTCGTGGGTTTACAGGTATGACCCAGAAACGAAAGCGCATAGCTCGCAGTGGAAGACACCCGCATCACCAAGACCGAAAAAGGCATGTCAGTCGAGATCGCAAGTGAAGTTCATGTTGATTGTGTTCTTCAACATGGAAGGAATGGTTCACGCAGAATTTCTTCCCAAAGGTGCTACCATTAATGCGAATTTCTACGTGGGAGTTATGAAACGATTGCGAGAGGCAGTCAGACAGAAAAAAAAAACCCAGAAAAGTGGAAGAATGGGTGGCTCCTCCATCACGACAATGTGCCCTGCCACACATTGCTCTCTATCCAACAATTTTGGTAGCAAACAACATTCCTGTCGTCCCGCATCTGCCTTATTCACCAGACTTGGCACCATACGACTTCTGGCTGTTCCCCAAGTTCAAGCAAACGATGAAAGGGAAGTGATTTGACAAGATCAAAGACATCAAATCCATCACGACGGACCTTCTGAAGGTGTTTAACAAAGAGGACTTCCAGAAATGTTTCCGACAGTGGCAGGAACGGTGGAACAAGTGTGTATGTGCAGGAAGGAACTACTACAAATGGGATTAATGATGTGTTTAATGTTTAATATAATTATTTTATTCTAACATTCACCAAACTTTTTAATCATACCTCGTATGGATGAATTACCAATGAGATATCTTGGAGCTGGCATTACTTATCTCATTCCACTGGCCCAGCCCCCAATGGGGCAAAGCAGACCACTTCATGTCACACATCCGTGGGGTGCAGGTGAAGCGAAAAGCCGACCGTTGGGAGGTTTTAATACTGTTGGTGTTGCTAAAACAGTTTATTGGCAAGGCTTATGCTGGGTGGTTTTGTCTTTGCCTTCCCAGCAGTAGTTATTTCAGGAATTTGGAATTTCTCAGGAAACACTGTGGGATCTTTAATGTTCGCCAACTAATGTCGGCAGACAAAGACGCCCATTTTATCATCTATTGGAGGGACGGCACACACATTGATAAATCACCCTGCCTGTGAAGCACCGTGATGACAGTTTAGAACTGGGCCAAGATTCGAACCCAGGCTCGACAGCTTAGAGGCGAGTGTGCTTACCTCTAGTCTATACTGCCAACCATCACCTTATGTTATACATGTGTGATATGTAGATGGCTCCTCCACAGACCTTCTCAGTTGCTTCACCTTGAAAGATATGCTTTTTCTCTCTTGGATTTTGTCGTTTTTAGTTGCTTACAGCTGTGCACTCTAATCAAATCACTCTTTACCGAATTACAAAATTTCTATACAATCCTTCTAATACAAGTGCTCAGTATTTTAATTAGGTGCTTGATCTTCCCTTTTTTTTTTTGTTAAACAAAGGAGATACACATATCTTACAAACTCCCCCTTGAAAGTTATTTCAATTTGATCTGTAACGGTGTTTAACCAATTCTAATGTTATTATCTTTTCTCTGTAACATGTTAAGCGAAAGTTTGCACACTATTGATTGAAGATCCTGCTTTGTGGGACTCGTTCAGGCCCTTACATAAAATTCAGTCGTAAAAACACTCGGCTAATATGGTTCACTTCAAAATGCGCTGATTTGGTGGCCTGTTTGGCATCTCATGTGAGCTTTGAACGCAGGTTTAGATCCTTCAGGCTGGGATGTTTTGTACATTGTCTCCTGGTGTCCTGCCTCATTGTACAAGATGAAGGGATATTTATGCCTCCTGATGTATTTCCTCGCTGACTCAACAACACTGTTCAAAAAAAAAAAGAAGTACAAATTGTGTTTTCAAATAAGTTTCACTGCAAACCTTCTGTTTGTATTGGCAGTTTTAACATGTGGCTGCTGTCCAAGTCTGTGGAATTTGCAGATGATCCATTTTCCACTTTCTATGTTCCATCATGAAAAACAAATATATGCATAGTAATGGAGTTTGTTTGTAGTGTTATTGATTTTGATTTTGCCCACGCAGATTTTCCTATTTCAGCTTCTTCGCGGCCTGAACTACTGTCATCGACGCCGTGTGCTTCATCGAGACCTCAAGCCCCAAAATCTGCTTATCAACGAGCGTGGGGAACTCAAGCTTGCAGACTTCGGTTTGTTGCTCCATTAACTCTATCTCATGGTGTGTTTCAGAACTTTGGGTTTACCCTGGGTGTGCATTCCACAAACTTCCAACTGTTTATAATATAAGTTGGGTCACCCTATCACGACAGGTTATTTACACTTTAGTAAAGCATCAAGATGATTATTGTTGGCTAAGATTGTCATAAATACATGAACACAGTAGAAAGGAGGGAAACACACCAATAGCAGGGTAGAGAGACTCAACAGAGAGCATTTAAAGGAAGAATGACCAGGGGGGAAAAAAACACCCAGAAAAATACATCTTAATCCAGAAATGGATATTTTACATCTGTAGCAAAAATTAACTCGGGAGTGCAACACGGAAATGATGAGCCAAATGGCTTCATTTCCTTTGTAAGGTCGTGTAGGATCATGTGACCTCTCATTAGACTCAGTGTAGTTCCATGAAGACTGTGGAACCTTTTTAGGTCATCTCTACCGAGATGACCTAATAAAGCCGGACCAAATGTCCGTCCATCTGTACGTCCGTGCCGTCCGTCAACAATTTTTCTTTCCGATCTTGATGAAACTTAGTATGTGGGTAGAGGTCGATGAGTGTTGCACAACGATATAACTTTTGTCCGGGTTCAAGGTCAGGGTCAAGGTCACGAGGTCACGTAAGTTATAAAAATCGCCATTTTCAAAACCTATCGAGTCTGCCATTCTACAAGATATTCGGCAACTGTTTATTGATTATGATAGTAAAAAATATTATCTTGTATCTAACTGGACAGATTTTTGAATTTCCGTCCCGTTTGGCCGCCACGTAACCTGGAAGATGGTCAAAAACACCTCCCGGTACAAAGAAAACTTTTTACTTCCGATCTTGATGAAATTTGGTATGTGGGTAGAGGTCGATGAGTGATACCCAACGACATATTTTTTTCCCGGATTCGAGGTCAGGGTCAAGGTCACGAAAGTTGTGAAAGTCGCCATTTTCAAAACCTATCTAGTGTGTCATTTTAGGAGATATCTGGCAACGGTTCAATCGATTTATGATAGTAAAAAACATTATAGAGATGACCGTCACCCCCACACGGGGGTAATTTTTGTATTTAATTTCCATCCTCAAACAGAAAATATATGCTTCGATGCAATAGATTTTATTCCCAACAGAGTATCGACATTAAAACGCTCAGGAGCGGTCTAGCACCACCCCTCTTCCGGCCAAGGAAGTCATGTGACGTATGATGCTTGATCGCCATGAGTGCTGTTGTTTCATGTTATTACATCAATTTAATGAAGAATTGAAAGTTTTTATTGTGACGTTGACCTTTCCATATGTAAAAAAAATAATATGGTGCAGCAAATTTCAGTGAAATTGGCCCAAGGATTTGAATACGTGTGAGGAAGAATCAAACAGACTCGCTCTTATATGCACTCTCTGTCATAAAAAAATAAAAATACACGTAATTGCTCTTGATACTATTTATTTATGTGATATGATGGGACACCGATGAGGTGCAAACCTCTGACAAAGATAGATGCTGAATTATTTTACACGTCCCTTTCATTCTGACATAATCACAAAATGCTGAGTTGTGATGAATATTTATATATCGCAATCCTACCTGGAAGGAACGATTTCAATACTGGGTATGTCCACCTCCGACAGCAATTCGCATTTCACCGTCGTCGTATTGACCATATAAGCACTCAAATGGGGAAGGGCCTGGGGAATGGAATTCCATGCCCAAACCAGCTCCTGTTACAGCTCTTCGAGGGTCTGTGGCTGTCTTGGCAAAGTTTGAATAGGATGATCAATGATATCCCAGAGATGTTCATTTGGATTTAAATCTGGCGAGACGGCAAGCCAGGGTGCTATTGTATTAATGTCGGTATTGACAAGAACGTTCCATTTTTGAATGGCCCTTTGAGTAGAAGTATTGTCATGCATAAAGATGATTCCTGGACAATGTTGTTAAACGGTCAGCAACACATGTTGCTGTGAGATCCCATCAATATATCGATCTGCCATTAGATTGCCATGGATATGGATCAAGTTGATGTGAAAGGTTTCAGCAATACCACCCCACACATGACACTTCCGCATCCAAAATGTACGACTCCCTAGATGCAGGCTGGGGCATATCGCTCATTGTGTCTTCTGTAGACCCAAGCACGGCCATCATGCCTTTTGAGGAGAAACCTGGATTCATTATGTCACTGAACACAACACCTGCCCGTTGCCTCCATGTCCACAGACACATTGATTTGACCACTGCAAGTGTGCTTTGATGTGTCGTGGTGCAATGCTTGGACGCTGCACGGGATGACTAACACGGATCCCTGCATCGCAGAAATATCTCAAGATGGTGTTGACATTTATCCTGCGAGGTCCATGGAGTGTGTTTGCTGTACTCTGGGCAGTTTGAAACCAATTGCATCGACGGGTCATGCGAATGTATCAGTCCTGACCAGGAGCCATTATATTATCCTGGGATGTCCACTTCTTGGCATGTCTCTTGTTGATCCAGTGGCTTGATAACATTTTCTGAGGTCATAAATGGTTCCCCTCCTCTGGTAAAAGATCCTTGCAACATGACTAATGGAAGACCCTACTTAAAGGTGTCCAATTATTTGATTCCTCTCATTTTAAGGGTTGGGGAGTAGTGGCTGAAACCCACATCCTATCCAGGTTCCTCCTGATGACTCCATTTTTGCTCTTTATTTCTTTGGGTTCCTTCTTGGTCTTCCATTTCATTTCTGACAGATGTGGCATTGCAATGGATTGTTACCTCCGCGCACCAAAGGTGGACAGAGGTTATGTTTTCACCCTGGCTGGCTGTCTGTCTGTTTGTTTGTCTGTCTGTCCCTATTTGTTTGTGTACAGGATATCTCAAAGTTGTGGACCAATTCAGATGAAATTTGGTGGACAGATTGGGGGTGTGACACGGCCGAACTGATTCTATTTTGCTGAAGATCCGGTACTATAATTTTTAAGTGATTCTTCACCATTGAGAGATAGCGCCAAAAACCACATACAGTAGTAAACCCTCAAATATCGCGGGGGTTAGGTTCCTGGAAAATGCCACGATATTTAAAACCGCAATCATGGAAACCAAGGGCCAATGGGAAAAGGGGGTTTCAGTTCCTGGGCTTTGAGAAAATATAGAGGAAGATCAACAACAGCCAGAAATAAACACATCACAATAATTTTACACTCCTATATCCACCTGGGAAATTGGAAATATGCCAACATCACAGCATTACATAAAAAGGTGCAAAAACAGATCCCCTTAATGACAGACCAATTAGCTTACTGTACTTCCAATCATCAGCAAGGTCATGGAATCCATCATCACAGTTGAGATAAAATCATTCCTTTTCTCCAACAGCCTCATCTCAGATCATCAGTTCGGATTGAGACCTGGTCACTCTACCTTGGACATGCTGCTTCCACTCTCCAAACAATGGTGGAGGCCCTCAATAGCAGATATGAGATCAGGGCCATCTCTCTGGACATATCTTGAGCTTTTGATAGTCTGGCCTCCTACTTTGCTCTCCAAACTGTCTGCTTTTGGAATCCAAGGCCAATTCCACTCTTGGAATACTGACTTCCTCTACTCTCATAGACAACGTGTGGATCTCAACGGAACCCTTTCATCTCTTGTCCCTGTCAAGGCTGGAGTATCCCAAGGCAGTGTTCTTGGCCCCATATTGTACCTAATCTTCATCGATGATCTCGCTGACTCGCTGGAAAATCCTCTTTATCTCTTTGCTGATGGCTCCCCTCTTTGCTGATGACTCCCCTTTATTTGACATCTCTCATCCTTCTGACAGACAGGCAGCAGCCTGTTCCCTCTCCTCAGACCTTGACAAAATCACAAACTGGTCAAACACAATTTTGTTTATGTATCCATATTGTCCACCCTTACCCCTCATCCCTTACCCCTCATCGTTACATGCATCTCTTGTTTGTCCGTCTCCGATTACTTTCTCCCTCCGCCCTGCTGTTGGTGTTTTCTCTTTCTCCTGTTGTTTCCTTTGTTATGGTGTGTCCTGATTTGTTCTGTGTAATCGCTCTCCCATGAGCCGAGAACATGTTAAAAAAACAAACAAACAAAAACTTTTAAACAACGCCCTGAAGTTTGTGGCATTTTTCAGGAATGTATCCCCTGCGAATTGCAGGGTCTCAAAGTACAGTATTCCTGTCCCCACATTTTCCAGTGCAGTGAGGTGTTTTGAGTTATGCAGGAAGAGGTATTTTTAATTACACATTTGAATAAGGATAATAACATAACCCCCCTGGCCGCTCCTCTCGGGAGCGGGTGCTAATGTTATAGATAATACGATCCTTACAAGGAACTTTAATGCAGGGGTATTCCATTAGGCCCATTGAACCTACGCAATGATTGCTCACCAATGATTGTGTCTTTGGTATGACTCGTCCTGGATTGAAACCGCCAATCTCCCGAACTCAGCGAGGACACTAACTCACCATGTTTAGTTAAATAGTGTTACGATGTTTGCTTAAAGTGGATGCTCAAGGCTGTTTGTTGAGTTGTGCATTTGTAATGGATGCGCACATTCAACTTTGGCCAAAAGTTGGAGGATGGCTTTTGTTTTCTTCTTTTGTTTGGGATTGGGGGGGAGGGGGTCAAGGAGGGTCAGTGGGGGCATTCATTTGGGTGCACCTACTGTCACGGTAGCCACTAAATAGCACATACAGTAATGATGCGTAGAACCAATTTTGACCTTATTGACTGAAAGAAACTGTTTATCGAACTAAAAGAAAATGGACACATAATGGGTTGAGTGCTACAAAATAATTGGCCAGAAAGTGCCAAATTAATTTGGCATTCCCATATGAACATGTAGTTCATGATTCCGGGTTCCTCAGTGAAAATTTCATCGACTCAGTCGATTTGATTATTGTGTGCTAATGTCCTTGTTTAAAATACACTACTTGAGTTAGAATACACCTTTTAGCATTTAAAGGTGGGCATTGACCAATTGTATAAAAGTATAGGTTGGGGTTGTAGTTTAACTCTTTTTTTTTTCTCCACTCAAGACAGCCTGCATACATTGGCAGACTTTACCACCCCCTGAATGCTGACGGAGCTGAGGTTTCACCCCCCTGTACATTTACCCATTAGCCAGGGGCATTTATGGGGTTTACCCATTGGCCAAAAGCACAACCACTCCCCCACCCCCCTCACATAAATGACACACAATATATGGTTGATGTGTGATTTGTGGGATATGTGGCATGTATTGGCCAACTTTGCCGAGTATGGTATACAAACATATTTTGTTCAACAAATAGGGGAAAAGTTCAGTGTTCCTTAAGAAAATAATAATATTTGGTGATATAATGGAAGTACTTGGGATGTTAAGAAAATTGATGAAGGACTTAGAAAAAGAGGGATGAAGGGAGGATAGATGTAGATGGTTCAGTTTATACTGGGCAGAGAGAATGGTGCACATGTTTGGTTTGCAGCATATGCTTAAGGCAATGTTTTGACAGTATCTATCCTCTCTGCCCTGCCCTGCACATGGTGTAGCAGTGATAATATGAGTGCCCCTGCAAGGAACTTCAATGCAGGAGGAGGCCATTTGGCCCATCAAGTCTGTGCAATGGTTGCCAACATATGGTTGCTTGTCCATGCTCTATCCTTCTTAAATGCTGAGTATCAAGCACAGCAACAGCATGTACCATTTTAAAGTCTTCGTTATGATTCGGCCATGTTCGAAACTGCTGACCTCCTAGACTCATAGCGGATGCTATAACTGTTACTCTCCTGAGTCTGGTAATCAAAAACATTTTATCTCTAATGGTTGTCTGCCTACACAGTGTTTACTGTAGGTTGTCTCCCTTGGAGTTGCTAGTTCTACTTCTTGTCAATGACGCATGTTTTAAAGTTTGGGTGGTAGTGCCACTGGTAGAATTGCTTTAAAAAATATATTAAACCAGCTTATTTCAGTTCACTGTAGGGTGAAGGCCTGACTCATCTCGTGTTGAGGATTGGCCTACTCACTGTGCTTGCCACGAGCTGGTTGGTGAAAGTTATCAGCCACTGAAATTAAAACCAACCCAGTCAGTGGAGAAAAACAAGTCTTGAGAAACGTGACCAAACAGTCAGCTCTATAAAATTGCCTTTATCTGTTTCTAAATTTCCTTGCATTTCTTTACGTAAACAACTCTTTCATAGAGTTCAGCAGCCGGCAAAAGCTGGGTCACAATTGTCTTTGATGAGTCCTGAGGATGTATGGTTCCTGAATGGTGGGTGCATCATGTGTGCCACGATGATCCTCATGATGACAGTGCATTTTGTGTTTTTGTGTTGGGATATGTGTTGTTTTATTGGAAAGTAAGGACAATCTTGCTCCACTTTCCTTTTCCAGAGCTCACTTCAGTTTATCTCAAACCATTACTTCAACCTCAGTTGTTAATTCATGATATTGCTTCATGAGCAGCTAATTTTAATCGCACTTGTATACACCCGCATTTTTTAGGATTTGTCCACAATAGGTTTGCAGCATCTTCTGCACTGTGAACAAATTGATCAAGGTAGTCTGCACATTTCATGTGAATGGCCTTCGTCGGATACGAAGGGCAACCAACGTAACACACTATGTTTAAAAGTTGCGATGACACCTGATGACACAATAACTGTGCGTACTGCACACTTTCATCCTCGCTATTGCCTGTAATTATTTGGTAAGGATGATATATTAGGGTGGAAGATGGTAGTGGAAGCTTGCGTTTCATTTCAGTTTTCATTGATTTTGCAGGTTTGGCAAGAGCAAAGTCTGTGCCAACAAAAACGTACTCCAATGAAGTTGTGACGCTGTGGTACCGGCCACCTGATGTGCTTCTGGGCTCCACGGAATACTCAACTCCTATCGATATGTGGTACATTTTTCTCTGAAATGTATAGATATGCATGTTTCATTTGAAGTTGTTTCAGTCATTTGACGTTTCCAGATAAGCATAATTGATGAAGCAACCAATCGTCTTCCGGATGATAGATGGCAACATTGCATTTGGTTTATATTGTACTTTGGCAGCTGAATACTTGTGGTTAAAGGGGGTAACTTAGCAACTAATGCATTGCCTCCATTAGCACATTGGCACCATGTCCTCATATTCCGGGGCATAGAAACGTCATCAAAAGTGCGGGTGCTCAACTTGTAAAAGGAGTTGCCATCACTGCACTGTGCTTCGTTTTATGCACTCTGGCGTCTTTTCTGGGCTTTTTTTTCCACAATGGGGTTGAATGTGATGAAAGTTTTCTATCCTCATTTTTGAAAGTTATTTACAGTATTTCAGCAAAATTTAGTGAGAAATTCTGAAATTCAAAGCTTAATTTTACACACTTTGTGCATTTTATGAGTTTGTTTATATGCCTGGTGTTGGCTTAATGGGAAGGGTGGTGGGCTTGGGTTCCTAGGATCCTGAGTTCAAATCCCACTCGGCTGTTGAATTAATACCAGGTGGGGTTGACTCTGCCTGCCATCCTTCCGAGGTCGGCTGAAATGAGTACCAGCTTGCTGGTATCCTGTGTCGGAGTGGCCACCCGTCCAGGATTGTGCCCAATAGCCAAGGAGACGCTTAGCCTCAGTCACATTTGCTCTACGGCGAGGATAAGGCAGCCGTACGCCCTCTGAATTGACAGAAACGTGCGGCGGCCGCAGAGAAACTGAAGTGGCCTCAGGGTGGCCCTACGCCATTTGGCTATATTTTACAGGCCGTAGGGTCGCCGTGGAATGAAATCGCGGAGTTATAACTTTTTTTCATTTCTACGCTCGCCGTAGCAATTAGACAAGCCAAGCTATGACGTAGATGTGTTCCACGTCGACCGTACATAGGGCGTGCGGTGGGCTTGCATTTTCCGTGCGGCTGCCGTAAGCTCTTCTCAATGAAAAATGAATTTTCCCAACCCAAAAAATTACGGCGGCCGCACTATTACACGGTCGCCGTACGGTGGCTTGCGGTCTGTGTGACTACCTGTGGGCAACGCAAGGTCGACGCACGGTTCCCCTACGCCCGCCGTGCACCTACGTACGGCCTCCGTGGCAGTCTGCGTCGACCGTGCGTCCACCGTGCGCTACCGCTAGAGATCGGAGTATAGTTGTTTGCCTATACACAGTGGTGCCCCCAGAATCCCAATTTAATTCGTTCCAGGAGGCTGTTCGGATTGCAAAAAGTTCAGATTCAAAAAATATTTTCCAATAAGAAATAATGCAAAGTGAATTAATCCGTTCGTGGACCCAAAGAAAACCACTTTCAAGACACTTTAAACTGAAATTCCCCATGTTTAAGGTAAAATAGGATGAGTAAATGACCTTCGGTGGCGGTGTATTGTATGTAAACTGGTACAATCGCCACATCCAAAGGCCCACACAGGCTCGAGCTCCGGCCTGGGTTTCGATCGCTCGCGCACTCTGCGAGAGCGCTGCCCCCAGGGCAGCTCATCAAGCATGATGCCCCCAGAACCAAATCACTTTCATCAAACGCATCGGGCTGACGTAATCATGGATATTAAAAATTACAACCGGTTTTGCTGTGAAATTCAATCCTTGCCCGACAGTCCGTCACACCACGTGATCGGATTGCTTTTTTTGTTAATAATTAAAACACAAGATGATTAAAAAAAAAAAAATGAAGGTGAAAACACGAGGTAAGGCCTAAGTCACATTTGGCTCGGCGCCCGGAGGGTCTACAAACTGTACGGACATTGCAATTATAACGCGGCCGCAGTATTTCCACGGTCACACAATGTAGCAGTCACATGTTTATATTTTTCGGGTAGCCGCACGGCGTGTTTATAAATTGTGGAGACCGAAAACGTGGGGTGCCGTAATTTTTTGGGGGTTGGGAAAATTCATTTTTCATTAAGAAGAGCTTACGGCAGCCGCACGGAAAACGCAAGCCCACCGTACGCCTACGTACGGTCGACGTGGAACACATCTACGTCATAGCTTGGCTTTGTCGAATTGCTACGGCGAGCGTAGAAATGAAAAAAGTTATAACTCCGCAGTTATAATTCCACGGCGCCCTACGGCCTGTAAAATATAGCCAACGGCGTAGGGCCACCCTAAGGCCACCTCAGTTTCTCTGCGGCCGCCGCACGTTTCTGTCAATTCAGAGGGCGTACGGCGCCTTATCCTCGCTGTAGAGCAAATGTGACTGAGTACTTCCACCGACGAACTGAATGAACAAAGCGCGAAGATGCGGGTCGAACAGGTGGGGAGACACGTGAACAAACATGAACGCTACGTTTTGTTGGTTTTTAAAAATGTATTGGTTTTTTAGGGCCAAACTTTCTCGAAAAAATGTCGGATTCCAATTTGTTCAAACAGCTTGGCCGTTCGGATTCTGGGGGACCACGGTATATTATAGTTATAGTATATTCAGTTATATACACTGGTATATTTTATTTCAGTAAAAAAAAGGACTGGTATATATACCCACTCGTTACCATCCGTCTGGCCGCACGTTCGCCTTAGGCCCCCTGCGGTCGCCTTGCGGGCACCTTGAGGTCTCCTTGCGTCTGCCTTGAAAATTATATTGCCGCCGCAGGGACGCCCTAAGGTCACCATGCGACATCAAATCAAAGACCGTACGGCACCCCCACGTTTTGGTCTCCACAATTTATAAACACGCCGTGCAGCTATCCGAAAAATAAAAACATATGTGACTGCTACATTGTGTGACCGTGGAAATACTGCGGCCGCCGTAGAATTGCTAGTGGCCGCAGATTTTGGAGACCCCACGGCCGCCGTGGCAAATGTGACCTAGGCCTTAGGCAGCACTAACGCTCTGCACAGAGTATGGTCCCAATGGATGGATGGCTGGATGAGTTAGTTTGGTTTCAATAAATCAAATTACTTCCTGCTTGAAGCTAATGCCAATATGTTGATCTTGTCTGTCCAATCTTTCATAGCATAGCAGATTGGAGCGTTGTTCACCCTTTGTTGGATCATGGTTGACCTCGGGTAGTTTTTCACCTTTCTCAAGACTGAATGACTTTGCTCTGAGGTTGCTGAGATGACTGATACTATGTAGTGCAGTTTAATAATTTTTTGGGATTTCTGTGAAGGGCTTCTTACTGACTGGATTCCTGTACATGCCCTGGCAAATGGTCTCCATGTTAGTTCCATGGATTGCATTAGTCTCTGATCTTTTGTAGACAAATTCATAGTTTGTGGAAGAGCAAGAACGCTGAATGAATCGGGATGCAACAGGATAAAAGGAACTGTAGAAAGAGGGGGAAACACCAACAGCAGGGATGAAGGACAAAATAGAGAGATTTGTACAAATAATGGATGTGGGGAGGAATGAGGAGTAGGGGGAGATGCATGGGGTGGCCAAGATGGAAGAGAAGAGAAGAGAGAGTTTCTGTGGAAGAATTCCCAGACATTTAATGTCATGAACAGTAGATATAGGAGACCAGTCTTTAACTGAGAATGCTGCTTGTAGTTCCTGCCAATCTGCCCGAGTGAACTGCTTGATTTGCTGGCACTCGGGCAGCTTTCTGAGAACAACCAGAGAGATGTTGACTCGCACAAGCATATGATCAGATGAACCAATTGTATTGGAGGAAGAGCAGGAGACATTTGCCTGTAGCAGGGGAAGAGCAGGAGACATTTGCCTGTAGCAGGGGAAGAGCAGGAGACATTTGCCTGTAGCAGGGGAAGAGCAGGAGACATTTGCCTGTAGCAGAGTTTGAAGCAGAGGAAGAGCAGGAGACATTTGTCTTCACCAAGTCCAGAAGGGAGGATTTGCCATTGGGAGAAATCCGGTTTGGAAAGATCACAGATTGAGTCAGTCTCATGGAGTCACAGAAGTCTTTTGCTGAAGTGCCATGACTAGTGAGAGAGGTAAGCCTGGTGTTGGCTTAGTGGTTAGGGTGGCGGCTTGGGATCCTAGGATCCTGAGTTCAAGCCCCTTTGGTCGCTGAATTAAAATACACCAGGAGGTTGACTCAGCCTGTCATCCTTCCGAGGTCGGCAAAATGAGCACCAGTGTACTGGTAAGGGGGACACTGCATCAGCGGCATAGCCGCGTCCCAACCAATGATGCAACCAGCAGCCACAGGCTGCACTCAATAGAGAGAGAGTGAGAGAGGTACCATCACCCAATCAATTTGCATGTTGGCAATTGAAATAATCACATGTGAGGAAGAGAGAGTTGGGATGAGTGGTTAAAAATTGGTCCATGTTGTCTGAGAGAGATGTAGGTGCAGTCATCACTGTTTGCAGGACGGTAAAACACACATACAAACAAAATATGGGACCGGAGGCGAAGTTGCAGCCAAATGACATCTGCCTCGCAGTTTGGCTTCTGGGGGTTGGGAGGTGTAAGATCAGTACATGGATAGTGAGAAGTTGAGTTCTTGATGGAAAGTGCAACTCCGCTGCCAGGGCAGGGTTCAGGCCTATCAAATTGGAGAAGATAATAGCCGGGGAGAGACACTGAGGAGTCAGGGATGTCCTGTGGGAGGAAGGATTCTGTTAAACAGATGATGTCTGGTTTCTCAACAGCGGCTTGGATTGATAGATCTGTCAGGTTGGTGCGGAGGCCTTGGATATTTGAGCTCCACACAGTGAGAGATAGGGAAGGAGGCATGAGGGACAGAGAGAAGCTGGGAGGGTGTGGGACAGGGGAGAGGAGATGTGAGTGTGTGGGATGGGGGGGGGGGGAGGGGCAGCTGAGAGGGATGGGACAAGGAGGGAGCTTAGAGGGAGCATATTATAATGTTATCCGATCTTGCGGGATCGAGGAAAATTTGTAGTTTGATGTCATTTTTGTACTCGTTTTCAATTGATGTCGGTACTCTTGAATACAGTACTCCCTGTTCACTTTGAGAAGAAGGTTTTTGAGATCCTGGAGAAGTTGCATATCTTTTTGCTCAAATCTTCTGTCAAGCTTTTGATCCAGAATGTCAAGGACTTCATGCAACTTATTTTGAAAGTTCTGTCGGATCCCGCTATTTGCAGAGGATACGTTCCTGGAAAATACTGCGAATGTCAAATCCGTTAATGTCAGGGCATTGTTTTAATGGGAAAAAGGGAGATAGGTTCACGGCGGCTGTTGGCAAAGGGTGTGTAATAAGATGTATCCTTTCCTTGTGTATTTATTAACCTCCGCCATCGAAGATGGACGGAGGTTACTGTTTTCACCCCTGTCTGTTTGTTGTTGTTTATGAACAGTATTACGAAAAACTCCTGGACGGATTCGACGAAACTTGTATGGGATTAGGTATGGTCCAAGGATCATGCCATTAGATTTTGGACTTACTCCAAAGTCCAATATGGCCGCTATGGCGGCCATTTGAAAAAATATTTGAATTTTTGTTTTGCATTTCTACATGTTTTAAGTGATTTTCAACCCCCAAAAAAAATTGGGGAGAGAAAAAAAAAATTTTGCAACTTTTTTTTTCAAAAAAATTTCGATTTTTTTTTTTGGATTTCTACATGCGCGTCGATCTAGTTTAGTTTATTCATTCGTGGTTCAGTAGAGTCTGATCCGTTTTGACCTACAATGAATAGGATATCAGGTTACTTAAGTGACCCAGCAGTATTGGCGGCGGAGGTTTTGCACTCTACCGAGTGCTCCCCCTCTAGTTGACCCTGTTCTTTTGTTTTTTTGTATACCTTGTCGAGGCTCGTATGAGAGCTAACACAATGCACAGCAAGGGGGCATGAGACAAGAGGTGGGAGTGGGAAGGACAAAACAGTGGGAACAGAGACATTAGGAGATTTGGAGGGGGGAGAGGAGGGAGAGGGCAGGAACACGGGTATACAAGATGGACATTACAGGGACTTTCATGAAGGAAAGCATAGAATTGAAGGAGGTGGTTGGTGGATTAACGGGTAAGAAAAGTTTGAGGATTTGATGGGGGACGATAAGAGGTGGTGTGAACAGCTGTTTTGAAGGCCTGGAGAGAAGAATGGATTGAACAGAGTGAGGGAGTTTATCCAAAGGTGAGAAAAAAGAGGAATTAAAGAGTGAAGGTGAGCAGTGATTCGTGATTTTGGTAGTTTTTCCAGAAGGGGTTGTTGGCGGACCTTGAGTGCCCTGCGGAAATATGCAGGGACAAATCGCAGACACAGCAGGGGGCGAGACCAGAGAGAGAGGGTAGAAGACAGAAAAAACCACCACCTGCCTGGAGAGAGACAGAGGACAGAGACAGAGACAGACCGACCGAGACCCAAAAACTCAGCCTCATCGCGGAGATGCCAATGATCCGAAATGCCTTGGTTTCCACAACGTGAAGCCGAGAAAGGTGGAGGCAGGGGCACCAGCCAGAGGGAGAGCAGTACTCCATCAGGCTGCGGATGAAAGCTTTACATGTGGTCAGGAGCTCAGGTGGCCGAAGAAGGACTTTGCACTACGAGGATTCCCAGTCGCGACTGGCTTTGGAGGCCAGGTTGGAAATGTGGCTTCCCAGGAAAGATCGTGGCAGATAGTGAGACCCAGAAGCTTGAAAAAAAATTGACTTCTTCCAGAGATTATTGAGAAAGTGGATGGGGGGGGGTCCAAACGGTCCTTTCGGAAAATAGTGAGAGTGTGAGATTTGTCCGGATTGAAAGACATGTTCCACGTGTTGGACCAGTTTGTGATTTTACCCAGATCTGCAGTGAGCGAAGAAGCTGCTGCATGCCGGTCTGAGGATGACAGATGGTACGGCAGAGGTGGAGTCATCAGCAAAGAGATAAAGAGGATTTTCCAGAGAGTCGGAGAGATCATTGATGAAAACCAGAAAAGGAACAGGGCCCAGAATGCTGGCTTGAGGAACTCTAATCTGGACAGGGAGAGGGCATGAAAGAACTCCATTTAGGGCCACACGTTGACTGCGACAGGAGAGGAAGTCTGTGAGCCATG
>CM068954.1:164231434-164242151 GCA_035128595.1 Eptatretus atami | reverse complement strand
GGATTCCATAACCTTGCTGATGATTGAGAGAAGGCTGATTGGTCTGTAGTTGCAGGTATCTGTTTTTGCACCTTTTTATGCAGGGCAGTAATGTTTGCTGATTTCCAAGCAGATGGCAGATTACTTTGAACAAATGAGAGGGGGAATAGAACAGAGAGAGGGTGAGCAAGAGCAGGGGAGCATGTTTTGAGGACACGTGGGCTGATGCCGTCTGGACCGGTTGCAGAATCTGAGTCGAGGTTTGACAACAAGCTCTCCACCTTGTCAGGAGAAATGTACACAGAGTCCAGCGACAGTTGGGTGCGACTGGGTAAGGTGGGTACAGAAAGCGATGGGTTTTGGACACAAGATTTTGATGCAAACACCAAGTTTAGGCATTCAGCCTTTTCACGTGCGGTATCAGCAGTGCAGCCATTTGAGGTAAGGGAGGGGATGGAGGGGGAACATACACCAGAAACAGATTTGATTAGATGCCACCAGGATTTGGAGGAGGGAGAGAGGTTTGAAGTTTCAGACTTGAGATTAGAAAGATGTTGTTTTCTTGCTCTCCTGAGGGTAGATACCATCTTTTTCCGAGCTTTATGGAAGGAACTGAGATTACCCTCAGTTGGGTTTGCTTTCCATGAGGCAAAGGCAAGTTGTTTCAGGACAACTGCCTCGCCCAAAGCTTCAGTGAAACATGGGCAGGAGGAAGGGTAGGACAACTGAAGATGAGAGGGGATAAATATGTGCATGAGGTAGAGCAAGTTTCTTTGAAAGAAGTCCCAGGATGAGAGAATTCTGCCTCAGAGAAGACATGATATGCCAGCTTCTTGCTGAAGAATGTACTGAATATCTCCGTTAACATTTCCTGGCCACCTGTACGTCTGACATATTCATTGTTCCAACTCAAACTGATTTCATTCAAGCAATTCAGCAACTTTTTTATAATTAGACAAAACGTCACTTAAAGACCCTGTTCTCACTGTCCATCGAGTTAGGCAAAGTGGTCTCAGCTGTCGGGAGTTCTCTTTGTCAGCGCAAATCTGCAATTGTGGAAAGATAGTCGATTGCTTCAGTGAAAACTTTATCATTTTGATCCAGCGTATCTCAGATATGCTTTCTTTTGAGGGGAATGTCTTGAATGCAAAAATTCGCACAGTGGGTCAAGCAATGAAATGAAGCAGCTGAGCTGTTCTTAAATGACAAATATGCACAGCAACACTACAAATCCTTCCACTGCATATTTCATGTCCCATCATGTGCTTGACCTCAACATTGATCTACCCCTAGATAGCAGCATAGCAGGACATCTTTCAGGGCCTTTGTGTGGGTTTTACTCGTAATATCTCGCACCTCAACAAATCTTCGTGATTACTCATATACTTGGTAGCTATGAACCCACTTCTTGCAAATATTGTTCTTGCAGGAAATATCAGTCATTTCATTGGCAATAATTAAGTACAACCCTGCTTCCTTCACTTCAGCCAGGACTAAACAACAAAGAACTTAAGATCCATCTTTGTTATCGGCTCAATAACAATCTCGGGTGACGTATTTTTTCTGGCTGATTCAGTCATCTTATTTCCTGAATGTGTTCCCTCTCAGTTTAATGAGATGAAACAAATTGCTTTTAGCATCATCATGACCTCCAATGGGATGGCCCTGCTTGAGCAAATACTTTATGCATTAAATCTGGCATACGAGCCCCTTTCTGCGTCTTCGCTGGTGTTCGCTCGAAGCATGATTAAGCTGCACGTCTATCTCAGTCCTTCCCGAAGCTTTCATCTTTTGAGCTCCTTCTGTGTGTACATGACTGACCGTGTTCCTCAAGTCTGAGCTTGCTTTCTTCCAGTTCTGAAATCCAATTTGCGTGAAGGTCTTTGCATTTTTATTTAAATAAATAATTTGACGTTCTTCTGCTGCTGTATAAACAAAACAGTTCATTGCTGTTCTCACACAGGGTCAGCCACAGGTGTTTATTATACCACTCAGCATGGACACTTCTGGTCCTATCTTGTTTTTATCGCTTCTCTGTTCTCTTGAGAATCGCCTTGTCCTTGGGTTGACGTGGCGTGTCACCTTGGCAGCATCTTGGGGCGCACATTTGCTCGTCTCCAGAGGCCTGCTTGTATGGAAAGAATAATCCCCACAAAAACGCGCTCTCAGTATTCTGTGTTCCATGTGGAATCTTTAAAAGAACTTGATGTCTGTGTTTAACCCTAACCTTAACTCCAACTTGGCCAAGCCAAATAAACTCAATCTTTCAGAGACAAAATGACATAAAATCGTTGAGGCCTTGGAAAAGACTCGTCATGGCTTTTGTTCAAATTTAGTCAGTGTTGCTATACATGATTTTTTTTTTTTTTTTTTTTTTATGTTGTGGTGGGAGGGGAGGGTACAGTATTGACTGACAAACTGATACTTATAACTTCAATGTATGTTCGAGGAAAAAAATTTATTCAGATGATGATCTCAATGTATAACTGTGGCAATGCTATTTGGTTTCTTGATACAATATTTTAAAAAAACAATGCATCTTTCAAGTTGATACTTTCAGCCACATAAGTATTTTTATTTTCTGATTTAATGAGTGATATAAAAGAAAAAGTTGTGCACAACTATAAACAATGTGTAACTGTAATGAATAAGTGTTCATAAAATGTAACAGTTTATTGCCTTCAACTTCCCAGAATTGGGTTGACAGTCTCATGAAAGTTGAAGCATGTTGTACTCCAACCTTAGTTATTGGTTTTTAAATCCCAATAAAAATGTGAACTGAACTGAAATCGTGCAGGCATGCGTGCTTGAGATGGTAATTTTGAAAGCGTGGGGCATCGCTCTCCTATGCCGACGTCATTGTACTGACACGCCCTAGACTTCCTGCTGCGTTCCAGGACTGAGCCCAAGCCGTGACGTATCTGGATCATCCCACCCCTCCACAATCATTCCAACATGCTTTAAAAGATGCCCGAATGGTGATTGAGTTCAACACGATTATGTTAATTTGATGATGCGTCGCACGTGTACACACCGATGCAGGGAATCCATTGATTATGATGCCACATCCGTATACAGCTTTATGACATCTGCCTCGCAGTTATTTCTTGGTCGTGTGAACACAGAGCTTCCGTGTAATGCGGATGTTCCAGCACAGATAAATCACGTGTCATCTTGTGGAGGCAAGACATTCCACCTTTTCGTACTGTGGTCAAAGCAAGATTAATTCGCTTGCATAAATTGAACTCTCTTCTTGTTTAGCGTTGCCATTAAATGGCTCCCAGAACTATTGACATCATAACAGGTTTACCGCAAGGATTTGTACGATATATAGCCAGGGTTAGTTTGTTTCAATGTGATGGACATTGGACCTGTTTTTAAAAGAGAGATATATTCATGGTGCTATGTTACTGTGCTCGGTGGTTACTGACAATCAGTCAGAGGATCGACAATGATGGTTCTGAAAGAAAATGACAAAAATTACATGATTTGACTGCCCCCCTTTCCAAGCTCACAGAAGATGATTATGATGATGATGATGATGATGGTGATCAAATCTGTCAATTTCATAGTTCTTGGGGCAATCTGTTATGGAATTCAAACCTTGGTGTCTGTTCGTGCATTCAAGTGTGTCCCATGTCCGGCGGCTGCTTCCTGCACTGCGTTTTAAAAGCTCCGCACACAGCCAAAGCGCAACATTCAACCAGAAGAAGAGCATGATACCAAACGAGATCCATTTTAAATGTATAAATACAACAGGGAATCGCAGTTTGTTAACCTCCGCCATCGAAGATGGATGGAGGTTACTGTTTTCACCCCTTTCTGTTTGTTTGTTTGCAAGATTCTCTACACGACACGCAACGGACCAACTATACAATTTCTATATCAACAAACTTTCCGATTGTCTCTTCATGTAATCCTCCCATCTTCACCTCCCTAACCTCGCCGAAACCAGTTTATGGTTCTGTCGGATGCCATAAGGCCCTCGAACACAGACCAGTCTCTTCTAGATGTATGTTAACGGAGGTTGGTATGTCGTACAAAACATGTTAAGAAACTGAGCATTTAACGAATGTAACGAAACCATAATGAGAAGAAGGCACGATGGGCCAGCTGGCCGATGTCATCCCGGTTTCATTTCTCTGCCATAATTATCCGAGCACACGACGATTTATACTTGGGGGGGGAAAAAGATGATCCTCGGCAAATGTAGATTTTCGAAGATCTAGGAAAGAATTTAACGAGTTTTCTTAAACCTAGTACCTCTGAAAAGAAAGTTCTAAAGGAACCGACTGTTTTGTGACGACGTGACGCCACGTGCCGAAGCGACTCCTGTCCCTACGTCACTGATGATACGCTCATCCTGAAACGGAACATGCCCGCCGATTTCCCGACTTAGTCTAAACCACCGCGGCGGAGTCCAACGGCACTTCTCATCACGCCTTTTTTCTTGCGGTCAATGGACCTTCATGCCCAGCAAAAACTGAGATCCTCGGCCTTTAGACACATATGGAGTCGAATTGCTAACGTGCGACGTCGAAAAATGAAAAAAAGAGAGTTGGATAGCGATACTCTTCACACCGCACGCATTGGCCTTAATATTCCATCTCGGCCGTCCCCTACGGCCTGTTAATATAATGAGTAACCTAAACTGCGTAGTGTGTCCTCCCTGATGGCACACCCTACAGTTTCTCTGCGGCCGCCGCACGGTTTCTGTCCAAATTCAGAGCGGCGTAACGCCGCCGATCTTCGCCGTTAGAGCAATGTACCTAGGCCTAAGGACAAATTATATACACAGGACTAGGGAGAGTATCATTCGAATACTGATACCCCACCACATATGTTCAAGCTATATACAGGAGGGCCTTGCTGTTAATGTGGGTTACATTCTTGAAATCCCCATGAACTGCAAAATCTGCAAACTTAGTTGATCATCTGGGTGGAAAATAGATGAGAGACTTTCAATTCTTTAAAATTGTTCACAAACTGTTACCCTTAACTTAATCAGTTCTTATGCATTGTCTTTAGTGCTATTTATTTCATTCAATAATAAAGAGTCTCATGGGAAAACTAAAATAAAGTTATTTTTCTTGAGTTATTTTAATTGACACCTCCACCACGAAGGTTGAAGGAGGTATTATGTTTACCCTCTCTGTCGTCATGTTTGCATTTGTTTGCTCTATGATTACATGTACAGGATACTCAAAAAGTTGTGGGACAGTCTGGATGAATATTTGTGGACAGGTTCAGTTGTGTGGACACGGAAGAACGATCGATCTTTGGTGAAGATCTGGATCCCGGATCCGACTAACTAGAATTTTTTAAGTGATTCTTATCACCATCTTAGGATGATAGGGCCAAAGAACCGAGTATAGTAATGATAAGCATGATATTTCAAATATGATATTGGTGCCCGATTGTTCTCATGATCAAAAGCAATTACTGTGGAGGTATGCACTCCACCCGAGTACCTTTGCAATTATTATTATGACTTCATATGCAGCACATGGCTGCTGGTTTTATCAATGCTAAAGCAAGGCTTCCGTGACGCAATGCCCCTTTCCACCTTAAAGCTGGATACTCATCTTTCGCCGAACCTTGAAAGAATGACAGGCTAAGGACCCACCTGGATGTTACTGTAACGGCAACAGAACCAGGGGCTGCAAAACACGAAGACCTAAGATCTTTAAGGCAGCCACACTTCACTTATAAGCGATAACACCAGGCTTTCTATTCTGCATGAAGAACAGTAAAATAAAGTTTACTGTTCCTTGAGTTCTTAATGTCATGAGACCTATCCATTATATAAATAATGAGGATAAACTTCATGCAATTATGTGATGTGAAGTTGATGATGGTGACAATAAAACGAGTTTATGAGAATAATCGATCGTAATACCATAATGGCCGAATCTTCTTTACCACAAAAGACATGCCATACCCTCTCATGCTTATATATGATATATTGCGTATGGCTTGAGATATTATGAAGGTGATTTGTTTTATGAGATCTTTCAAGTATAATAATTAAACTAAATAAAGTTTAAAGGTGTATGAATAAATAAATTCCAGGTTTACTGCCATTTTCCGAGCGGCTATTAGATCACCCTATCTAACCGTACATTGTAGTTTATTCGTGCCTGTTATTATGTCCCAAAATGCCCTCAAAAGTAGTTTAGTTTCCTGTTTGCAATGATTTTCCATTTGTTTTGAGTCAGGCAGGCCAGGACAGATTGAAAATATTAATCTCTCCCCCTCTCTGTGCATGTGCGGTCAGATGAATTCTAGCCAAGGGACGTTAAAAAACGACAGACTTTCATTTTATTCATGTTCCGATTCGTGTTTAACATTCGATTTAATAAATTATTCAATCACAACATGACAAGAGGACGGAATTGAAAACCAATGCTAACCCTGCCTTTCGCTTCTTGTGCGTGGGGTAATAACAGTGTACTTTAATATGAATTACAAGGATAATTGTAATTCAACAGCAGACCATGGCCAAACACAACGATACATTATAGTAGATGGAATTTGACTTGTGGTACCGAGCATCATGAGTCATCAGTTTAGACAATAATCCCAAACAGGCCAATGCATTCATAACTAACCTAATTGCAATAAATGAAGCAATCCTTCAACTTTAATCTGTATCAATTTTAAGCTACAGAATAAAGCTGCGCCTTCACTCTGTTGTTGGTGTTTTCTTCCTCTCTCTGGCTGTTCCTTTTGTCCTGTTACGTCCTGATGCGTTCAGATGTACTAGGACTAACTCCTCACGAGCCTGACTTGTATACTAAATAAAAAATAAAAATATAAAGATGCGTTTTGGTTACCAAGCATGCGAAATATCAAAGTGAGTTCATCCTCCACGGGTTGAACCTGGAAAAAGTGTCGGCCAGCAGCCATCTCGAAAAAAATACAACCAACCACCCCTGCAAAGAAACAGAAGTAGCAATTTCAGTGAGCGGTTTAGCAGGATCAGCAAAATTGCATCACAGTCAGGATGTTGAAAAAAGTGAGAACAAAATGCAGTGCAAACAGAGATTTGAGAAATAAATTATAAGATTGGATTGTAAAAATAAATTTTTTTAAATATAAATTGTAATTATTTACTAAATAATAATAATAATCACAGGATGCCTTTGCATTGTCTGGACAATGGACACTGTGCGAAGGTAATTTGTCTGTTTGTTTGTTTACTGTTGAGAGATGGTGTTGTAACCTCTTAGTAGCTGGAGAGGTTAGTGTGTGTAATTGTGTCCTCTAATGTCTGGAACCAGGTAAGACCAAGTGGGCGAGGATGGGCTTCAATTGTGCTAACAACATAGGATGTGCCCTGTGCACTGCCACACTTACACAAAGTTGGTGGAGATCGGGCTGGCCTGTTTTTTCCGTGTATTTCAGATGTACGTATGTACATACTATCAACATACATACATACATACGCCAATTTAATATCGCAAGATTTCATGGACTTTAAAAAGTTAATTGTATTGCACTCTTGGTTCACTCAGAGCCAAAGCTTTGACTTAACTTATACCGACCACCATGAAATGGTGGTGAAACATTGGCAGCGAAGTTGAATTACTCTAAGAAGAGGGCAAAATATCCTGGTTGCAAAATAAAATTTGCATCACAACTATCCATGCCTGCTCTCCAAACATTTCAAAAGTGAATGTTGAGCTTTCAACACCCAGTGGTGGAAACGGGCTGTTGGAAACGGAGAACAGGCGAACGCACAGACAGACACCACGGTTCGCAAATATATAAGGACTAGACGACTCATGAACCCGTTGGGTTCCCGTTTGACAGCGTTGATAAAAAAAATCATATCAAAAAAAAAAGAAAAAAAGATAGCTCCAGCGAACCTCTCTCTCTCTCAACCGCTGAGGTTTGTTTGCATGATCCAAAATTCTCCCGAAGGTGTACTTGACTGAACATCGGGAATAGAATATTTTTAATAATTTTTTTTCGTGTGCCCGATTGAATGAAACTTGATATTGCGCGTCAACGTGAAAAAAAAACGGAGAAAATATAAGTCGAAGAATTATTGTGCGTAATCTTCTAAACACCAATTTTATTTATAATGAACATGGAAGTATTAGATCAAAATGGCGATGTTGTATTTTATGCTTAAAAATAAATCGTTCTTTGTCTATACTAAATGTTTGAGATTTAAAATAAATCATTTCAAGAATAAAAGATAGCTCCGCAATATACCACTGAGGTTGTTTGCAATTGAATCCATTCTCCCGAAGATACTTGACTGAATCGGGAATTGATTTTTTAATAAATTTTTCGCTTGCCCCGATTTGAACAAACTTGATACTGCACACCACAGGAGAATGCTGAAGTAAGGTTGGCCGAAAATATTGCGCTATTGTCTGTACCGTTTGCTGTATTTCGGAAACATACAACATGCATAACATACATGATGAGAGTTTTAGTTATACTATAGATAGACGACTTATTTTCCAGGTAACACAGAATGAGCCATTTGGCCATCAAGCCTGCGTCTAATGGTTTGCCAATTAATGACAGTTTTTTTATATACCAAAGTCGAGGGTCATGAAGACTAGAACATGATAAACGGATTAGGACACAAACAAAAGAACAGAGACGAGAGGGGGAGAGACGCCAACAACGGAATTGAAGAACAACATGGAGGAAGACTTGGACAAACAAGTGGGTGGAGGAATGAGTGGACAGGATGGATCTTCCTCACCCTTGCCCTCCCCTCCCTCTTTCTCCCCCTCCCTCTCTCTCTCCCCTCTCCTCCTCTCTCTGCCTCCTCTCTTCCTCCTCTCTCTCCTCTCTCCTCTCTCTGCCTCCTCCCCCTCCCCTCTCTCTCTCTCCCCCTCCCCCTCTCTCCTCCTCCTCCCCCTCTCTCTACCCCCTCCCCCTCCTCTCCCCTCGCCCCTCTCTCTCCCCTCCCCCTCTCCATCCTCCCTCTCCCCTCTCTTCTCCCCTTCCCCTCTCTCTCTCTCCCCCCTTCCCCCTCTCTCTCTCCCCCTCTCCTCTCTCCCCTCTTTCCTCCCCCCCTCTCCCTCTCTCCTGCTCCCCTCCCCTCCTCTCTCTCCTCTCCCTTCTGCCTCCTCTCTCTCTCTCTCTCTCTCTCTCCTCTCTCTCTCTCCTCTGTCTCTCTGTCTCTCTGTCTCTCTGTCTCTTCGTTCTCTGTCTGTGCGTCTGCGTCTGTTCCCGTCTTTTCAAATGTTACCATTTTTGTTGGCATTGTTTCAAAACTTATGACTTGGCCCGGGTTGAAACGCCAACTTACTCGAGTCGGAGTGAACAGTCTAACCGAACAAATTACCGTCATCGAGTCACTAAGATTACATTTGTTTATTTCGACCACTTTGAAGTTATTATTAAGCCTAAGTCACATTTCTCTACGGCGAGGATACCGGCCGTCGCCCTCTGAATTGACAGAAACGTTGCGCGGCCGCAGAGTTTCTGTGGTGGCCTCAGGGTGGCCCTACGCCGTTTGGCTTATTTTACAGGTCGTAAGAGTCGCCGTGGAATTATAGCACGGAGTTATAACTTTTTCATTTCTACGTTCGCCGTAGAATCTCGACAAGCCGAAACAAAGAACTGGTAAAAAAAGAAAAGAAGAAAAAAAACGACCACTCGTTACGTCCGTCTGCCACACGTCGCCTTAGGGCCCCCCCTGCAGTCCCCTGCGGTCGCCTTGCGGCACCTTGCGTTGCCTTGAAATATATGGCCGCCGCAGGAACGCCCTAAGGTCCACCGTGCGACATCAAATCAAAGACCGTACAGCACCCCCCATTTCGGTCTCCACAATTTAATAAATATGCCGCTGCGCGCTCCCGAAAAATAAAAACTAATGTGACTGCTACATTGTGTGAGCCGTGGAAATACTGCGGCCGCCTGTAATTGTAGGCTGCCGTAGATTTGTAGACCCCACGGCCGCCGTGGCAAATGTGACTTAGGCCTAAACGTTATTTTAGATCACAAGGTTAAATTGAGGTTTTTCTGTTAATTAATTGATCACCTTGCACTGCAACCCTTGTTCAAAGAGTTTCAGGATAGGCTACTGTTATTAACAACTGCTGACATGGTTTGTTCAACTTTTGATAATCCTCAGGTCATATCTCAACGCGAATGTAAACTTAAGGGGAGCACCTCGGTAGTAATGCAAAACCTCCGCCGCCAATACTGCTAGTCACTCAAGTGAACCTGATACAGTATCCTTATTCATTCAATATTGACGTCAACAGGCTCACAGAGTTATAGTTTGCAACTTTCCCTTTTACTTTTAACTTTTACATACTCAATTCATTCGTCATAACTAGTTCCTTGAGACAGAAATTGATTTACGTGGGTATATCCACCTGAAGTTCCAAAATCAGCCGCAATTATAATTTTGCATGTTTTTTTGTTTGGAAATCACTTATAACATGTAGAATGCAAAAAAAAAATCGAAATTTTGTTGAAAAAAAATGTTGCAAAAATTTTTTTCTCTAACAAATTTTTTTTTTGGGGGGGGGGGGTTGGAAATCACTTAAAAACATGTAGAAATGCAAAAAAAAAAAAAATTCAAATATTTTTTCAAATTGGCCGCCATAGCGGGCATATTGGATTTTGACCAAGTCCAAAATCTAATGCATGATCCTTGGACCAGACTTAACCCCCCCACCAAAGTTTCGTCGAAATCCGTCGAGATTTTTCCGGTTCCGAGGAGTTATTTCCTAATCTACTTGTTCACAACCAACCA
>CM068954.1:164204811-164223444 GCA_035128595.1 Eptatretus atami | reverse complement strand
ACACACCCAAAGAGAGAGGTGAAAAACATAACCTCCTCACCTTCGGTGGTGGAGGTAATTAAAATAACTCAAGAAAATAACTTTATTTTATTTTCATAACTCTTTTATTAATGAAAATAAATAGCACAAAACAATGCAAAAACATATTAATTAAGGGTACAGTTTGAACAATTTTAAAAGTTGAAAGTCTCTCATCTTATTTTCCCAATGATCCACTAAGTTTGCAGATTTGCAGTTCATGGGGATTTTCCAAGAATGTAACCACATTAACAGCAGGCCCTCCTGTATATACTTGAACACTGTGTGGGGTATCGTATTCGATGAACTCTCTAGTCTTGTAATATATTGTCCTTAGGCCTAGGTCACATTTGCTCTACGGCGAAGATACGGCGGCCGTACGCCCTCTGAATTGACAGAAACGTGCGGCGGCCGCAGAGAAACTGAGGTGGCCTCAGGGAGGCCCTACGCCGTTTGGCTATATTTTACAGGCCGTAGGGCGCCGTGGAATTATAGCGCGGAGTTATAACTTTTTTTTCATTTCTACGTTCGCCGTAGCAATTCGACAAGCCAAGCTATGACGTAGATGTGTTCCACGTCGACCGTACGTAGGGCGTACGGTGGGCTGCGTTATTCGTGCGGCTGCCGTAAGCTCTTCTCAATGAAAATTGAATTTTCCCAACCCCCAAAAAATTACGGCGGCCGCACTATTTCCACGGTCGCCGTACGGTGGCCTTGCGGTCTGTGTGACTACCTGCGGGCAACGCAGGGTCGACGCACGGTTTCCCTACGCCCGCCGTGCACGTACGTACGGCCTCCGTGGCAGTCTGCGTCGACCGTGCGTCCACCGTGCGCTACCGCTAGAGATCGGAGTATAGGTGTTTGCCTATACCGTGGTCGCCCCAGAATCCCAATTGAATTCGTTCCAGGAGGCTGTTCGGATTGCAAAAGTTCGGATTCCAAAAATATTTTCCCAATAAGAAATAACGGAGTGAATTAATCCGTTCGTGGACCCAAAGAAAACCCACTTTCAAGACACTTTAAACTGAAATTACCCATGTTTAAAATAAAATAAGATGAGTAAATGACCTTCGGTGGCAGTGTATTGTATGTAAACTGGTACAATCACCACATCCAAAGGTCCACACAGGCTCGTGCTCCGGCCTGGGTTCCGATCGCTCGCGCACTCTGCGAGAGCGCTGCCCCAGGGCAGCTCATCAAACATGAGCCCGCAGAACCACAATCACTTTCATCAAACGCATCGGCTGTGACGTAATCATGGATATTCCAAATTACAACTGGTTTTGCTGTGAAATTCAATCCTTGCCCGACAGTCCGTCAGACCACGTGATCGGATTGCTTTTTTGTTATTAATTAAAACACAAGATGATTAAAAAACAAACATCACAAATGAAGGTGAAACACGAGGTAAGGCCTGTCACATTTGGCTCGGCGGCCGGAGGTCTACAAATTGTACGGACACTTGCAATTATAAAGCGGCCGCAGTATTTCCACGGTCACACAATGTAGCACTCACATATGTTTTTAGCAGCGTCTCGCGTAGCGAGCGCTGCTCATAGAGAGCTCGGCATTGTTCTTCTTCATCTTCTTCTTCTTCTTCTTCTTCTTGTTCTTCTTCTTGTGAAGCCAAAACCTTAATCTCTCAGACTCGGCTCTTGTATATACAGGATCCGGATCGCCTTAAATACTGAGCACATGTACACATCCTCACATAGACGGTGCCTTTTGAGAGCGTCTATCATGAACTTTAAATATATTCGGACATTTGCTTTAAAGTTTCGAAAAGTTGACATTACTATTTAAAGATTATTCCATTTATCGTATTGTAATTTCGTAAATACATTATATATTTCGTAATACACGATATATCGTAAATACGTAAATACATTATGACGGGTTTCGCTATTGGCTTAATGAAGGCAGTGACGAAATATCGGAAGTTGTTGTTGTTTTTAAAAAAAATGTTTTTAACTTTTTTTTTTTTAGCCGACAAAACCTTTAGGTTTTGGACGCTGCTATTGGACACATTTGTCCTTGTTATTTTTCGGGTAGCCGCACGGCGTATTTATAAATTGTGGAGACCGAAAACATGGGTGTGCCGTACGGTCTTTGATTTGATGTCGCACGGTGACCTTAGGGCGTTCCTGCGGCGGCCATAGAATTTTGAAGGCAGACGCAAGGTGCCCGCAAGGTGACCGCAGGGGAACCGCAGGGGAACCAAGCCGAACGTGCGGCCAGACGGACGGTAACGAATGGGTTAATTTTTTTTTTTTTACCAGTTCTTTTGTTTCGGCTTGTCGAATTTCAACGGCGAACGTAGAAATGAAAAAAGTTATAACTCCGCGTTATAATTCCACGGCGACGTTACGACCTGTAAAATATAGCCATACGGCGTAGGGCCACCCTGAGGCCACCTCAGTTTCTCTGCGGCCGCCGCACGTTTCTGTCAATTCAGAGGGCGTACGGCCGCCGTATCCTCGCCGTAGAGCAAATGTGACTGAGGCCTAAAGTATCGATCGACACACGAGAGATGCTTTCACGAGGACTTCCACCGACGAACTGAATGACAAAGCCGAAGATGTGGGTCGAATAGGTGGGGAAGACACGTGAACAAACATGAACGCTACGTTGTTGTTGGTTTTTTAAAAATGTATTAGGTTTTTAGGGCAAAATTTTCTCGAAAAAATTGTTCGGATTCCAATTTGTTCAAACAATGGGGCGTTCGGATTCTGGGGGCACCACGGTATATTATAGTTATAGTATATTCAGTTATATATACTGGTATATTTTTATTTCAGTAAAAAAAAGAACTGGTATATATACCCACTCGTTACCGTCCGTCTGGCCGCACGTTCGCCTTAGGGTCCCCTGCGGTCGCCTTGCGGGCACCTTGCGTCTGCCTTGAAAATTCTATGGCCGCCGCAGCGACGCCCTAAGGTCACCGTGCGACATCAAATCAAAGACCGTACGCCCCACCTTTTCGGTCTCCACAATTTATAAATACGCCGTGCGGCTACCCGAAAAATAAAAACATATGTGACTGCTACATTGTGTGACCGTGGAAATACTGCGGCCGCCATATAATTGCTAGTGGCCGCAGATTTTGGAGACCCACGGCCGCCGTGGCAAATGTGACCTAGGCCTTAATGTGTTTTTTGAAAAGTTTCATTATGAGCCTGGAAGCAATGTAAAAAAAAAAAAAAAAAGAAGAAAATACAGGTATTCATCTATTTACGATCATTCTATTTACGTTTTTTCAACTTAACGCGTTAACAAGGTACTGAACACTTTTCTATTTACGCTTCATCATTTTCACGTTTAAGTTTTTTGATGTGGTGTCACTTCGCCAAGCCACACCACTATGTCGATGCTGCTCTCCCACGCTATGCACTCCACCTAGTAGGTTCACCACATTATGTGTTGGTCCACATGCCCAGGGTAGTATCCGGTCAAGGATGCTCCAATCGGCCTAACTCACATGTTGTTTGTAGTATCAATTTGCTTTTGCTTGACCTTCATCGTTGGCTTCTTTGTTAAACATTCCCAAAACCTTTCATCATGAGTATAAAACGATTAGCAAATACATCAGCAGGTACTCCTGCCAAGAGGGCTCGTAAAGCTTTTAGTATTATGTCTTTAGTATTTAATTTGGTTTTCATTGGATGACCGAAAATTACCACCCAGAAACGCGTCCTCAATTTATAACACCAAGTACCATTCTCGGCCCACCTTTGGTGGGCATTTTGCTGTACCACATTCTTGGAAATGCACTTTATAATTCTTGTCATATTTGAGAGAAATTTCATTGATCACACCATATCATACTCCATATCATAAGATAAAGGAAGATGATTTGTCATACCAAAATTTTTTCTTGTTGACAGATGGCTGCTTAGTGTCCAGGGGAGTCAAAGAAACGTAACATTGTCAAGGGATAGCTCCACGATAAATATAGTAATCACCGCTGTCGAAGATGGAGGAATCGAGAAGAATACAATGAGTCTCGAGGTGGGGAAAGCATGCGATAGATGCAGCATCGTTGCTTGCTGACGAAAAAGGATAGCACCACGATCAATATTTGAATCACCGCTGTCGAAGATGGAATAATTGAGAAGAATACGATGATTCATGAGGTGAGTAAAGGGGACATAGCGACAGCCGCGCAAGCTCTATTTAGCATAGTAAGATTATTCTTATTGGAAAACTGCTTTTTCAAATTACGCAAGGGATTTTAGGAATACATGTCGAGCGTAAATAGGGGACCAAGAGGATTGCATTTCATTGATCGATAGGTCACAGTGATTGGTGAAAGTGCAGTGTGCAAGGATGTGACACAATTTACAGTTTGGAATATATCAATTATCAAGAGATTGCAGTCAGCCTGGAACTTTATACTAGAGGTGAAACCCTTATACTCATCTCGGTAACTCAAATGAAAAACTAGTCTTTCCGGTGATTGCTCGTGTCGATCTGTGTTGGCGGACGGACAGAACAATGGATGAAATCAACAGGATGTTGATTAAAGGTGTGATATCTGCCATGGGTAGAAAGCAATGAGAAGCTGCCATTTCCGTCATTAACCCTTTGTTGGAGCAAAAACAAAAAAGTAGTGTTCATGCCCAAAATGTCAGCCTCTCCTTGCTTCCCTTGGTGGTTATCATACCTCAATCAACATCCTGTTGATTGCATCCATTCTTTGCCATCATTTTTTGTTACGAACATGTATTGCACAAAGGCAGTTTGTCTGACATTTGATTCTTTCCAATTGTTGGTTTTCACTTGCTCTTCTGGTCACACTAAGCTGCGTTGCTCTGTGCCTGCAAATGAATGCAGGAACCCCTGACGAGGCAACCTGGCCAGGAGTATCTGTGCTCAAGGAGTTCAAATCGTATAATTTTCCTCACTACCGACCTGAACCGTTGATCAACCATGCACCTCGGTATGTCATACTCTCTACACCTCATTATCATTGACTATATCTCTCATATTTTAGCTGTCTAGTGCGGGTCCCTTGTCCCCTTAATGTTTCTCAGTGAGGGCATTGCTTCAGTGAGGACACCGGATGGGCATTAAGCTTGAGATCCATCTGTGGATCGGCCACAGATCCATCTGTGGATCGGATCGGAGATGCAATGCTTCAGTGTCTTTTGACAAAGAGTAGGCCAACTTTTGCCAGGACCATGGTCAAACTACAAATCCCTATCCCAACATACAGGGGGCACTGCATCAACAGCACAGTGCCCGCTTCCCTTCTCCAATAAATGATACAACCAGAAGCCACATGTAGTATATGCTCGGATGCATCCGGGCATCAATGACACTAATCCATTCATCCATTTGGACCATACTCTGTGCAGAGCGTTGGTGCTGCCTAAGCAGTTTCCTTGGCTATTGGGCACAATCCTGGATGGGTCGCCACTCTAACACAGAATGACACTAATGATGGACCGATAAAGGGGTTATTCCTTCAATCTTTTGCAATAAAATTGTATGACAAAACCTACTTTATTCCTGCAATCAAAGCAACATACAGTATATTGGGATTAAAAGAAGGCAGGTTGTCAATGATGAGGAAAGGGGATATCAAACAAATATAACATGAATTGCACCAACATAAGTCCCTTCGTGCACAGCCTTTTTGGCTGCTGGTTGCACCATTGGTTAGGGGCGCGGCTATGCCGCTGATGCAGTGCCCCTATTACCTCGGAAATATTACCGCCAACTTCGGAAGGATGACAGGCTGAGTCAACCCCTCGGTGTTAATTCAGCGGCCAAAGGGGTTCGAACTCAGGACCCTAGGATCCCAAGCCACCACCCTAACCGCTAAGCCAACACCAGGCTACCAAAACAAGTGGGACAATAAAACAGGTTGCTCAAGGAGTGATATTTCCTTTTGTCATCCTTTCCAGTAGCTTCAGCAATCTGTCACCACTATTTTTTACCAGTCAGTTCACAAGCCCTCACCTTAGCGAACAGCCTTTTATAAGGTAACTTTATATCAAACAATTTTTGAAAGTCCAGATAAACGACATCCACTGCACGTCTCTCATCCACCCAGTCAGAAACTGTGTCATAGAACTCCAATAAAATTTGTTAAACATGACCTCCCTTTTGTGAATCTGTGCTGATTACCTTCAATTAGTTTGAAATTTTTCAAATGTTTCCCCACCTGTTCCTTAATTAGTGATTCCAATATCTTCCCCACAACTGAAGTTAAACTAACAGGCCTATAGTTCTCAAATTCTTATCTGGATCCTTTCTTAAATAACGGTGTTACATTTGCTGTTCTCAAATCCTCTGGTACCTTTGGAGTTATAATCGCGGTATGAGTTAAACTCATGGCCGTTCAAAATTTGGCACAAAACCATCATCAGGCTGTTTTACAGAAGTGGTACTTTTCCCCGGCATTTGCTCGGCCCCAGTCCTGTTCAACGGGGAAATTACTAGAAGCAACAGATCTCGTTGTAGGTTCTACACGTCGGAAAGCCGAAGCAAAGATCTGTGTGGATTTCCCAGCGGACGGTCTCTGAGGACAATCCATCGCTAAATTGGTGATCTTCCGGGTGGAAAGATTTGACCACGTGTCCACCCCACGCTCTGCCATTAATATATTTAATAAGCCTGCCATCTCACCATCATCATCCACCAATTCTCCTGTGCTCCTCCTTAAGAAAAGGCAGCACTTGTCTTAACATCTACTCTACCCATTATTTACTTAAAGCTGTTATGTTTATTATTTAGGCCATATCCTTCTTCCTATGGAAAATCAGCATCAAGGTTGCCATGGAAAGGCCTGAGCATAGTGAAGTGTCTGCTTATGCAACCCCCAACCAGCACATAGACATTAAAACTCTGAATTGGCGTGGGAATGGGTAAGGGAAGGGAGATGCGGGGGGGGGGGGGGGGGGGGTTAGGGACGGGAACGTATGTTTTTCATGCAAGTGATTCCTTTTCTGATGCAGCCAAAACTTTCGCTCCTTTATGGTACATTCTTCAAACATATAAATTCACCTTTTATCCAACAGGATTTGGTTTCATTTAGCGTGTTGCATAATTTTATTGAATGCTCATTCGATCAACATTACCGCAGCATTACAGATACCACAATGGCCAAGACATGTGAGCATGTGCTTTCACAGTACAGATGATATCTTTTATTTTTAATGGTATAAATGTTGTTTCAATAAATGATGGTTTTTACTTTCGCATTTATATCTTGACCATCCACCTCACATTTTAAACTGAGTTTGTCAATATTTTGGACCCCCGTTTTTACTTTGCACTCCGGGCGCTCACAGTGAGCATCTATAGTCTTGCTCTATCCTATCACCTCAACCCCCATTCACGAATCTCTTCTGATGCTTATGCAAATTGCCATTTGAGGGAAAGGTGGAGGGAGTGAGGAATCATCATCACGTGCTCTTTTTATCAAGCAGCTGTTGTAAAGCAGTTTTCACGTAACACTTGAATTCAGATTAAGTTACTGCCTGCTTTCAGGGAACTCCACAACACAGATTATAATTCCACTGCTGTTCACCAATAATTTTTTTAACAAATCAAACCTCTTTTGCAGGTTAGATCCAGATGGACTAGAGATTTTGTCATTGTTCTTACAGGTGAGCTAACATTTGCAAATTATTATTTTTCTGGCAACGCAATTGTCAGTATAATTGTTATAACGCTTGCTTCGGTGGCTTTAATATCGTTTGCTTTTGAGTTGGCTTGAAACCTTCACTTGGCTTTCTTTCCAAAGTTAATAATTGCATTTCAAACAGTTGTACAACTATTCCCATATTTATTTCTTTAATTGACAAACTGTCATAGATTTCTGTCTCATTATTTCTGGAAACTTATTTGGTGCTATATAAAATAAATAACAAATCCATTGACCTGTTCTAGATCAGATATTGTTTGATTTGTAAGGCATATAATCACCCTACTCATTAAGGAGAAAAGGACATGTTGATGTAATGCGTTTAAAACACGACTCCTCGTTCACTATTTAAAATTGGTTCCGTCGGGAGTAAACATTGAGACATGCTGGTTCCGTCATACTTGTGTCAAACAGATCATTTGTGTTGAACTGCATAGTGAGAGCAACAGGACATCCAATTGTTCAGATTAGTCTGTTTATTTGGAAATATTAGAAGGTATTTTTTATCACTACCAAATTATCACATTATTTTTAGCTACATGATTGTAAAAGAAACGATTTTATTATTCATACTTTGTTGAATAACTGTCCCATAATTTGTTCTGGCTTGTTGGTACTTGTGCTCTGAAAGCACCATTGTTTTTTGTGGGGTTTTTTTTTACTCGGTTTTTTTTGCCAATTAATTAATATTTGTTTGATCAACCTCTCAAGGCAAATCATTTTTTCATGTTTTTTTTTAGGTTGGGGGATTATGTTTTTTCCATCATTATACCTTTGCATAAGCCTGGTGTTGGCTCAGTGGTTAAGGTGGCTGGTTTGGGATATTGGGGTCCTGAGTTTGAGCCCCTGTCCACTGTTGAATTAACACCAGGTGGGGTTGACTGAGCCTGTCATCCTTATGAGGTCGGCAAAATGAATGCCAGTGTATTGGGGTAATAACCATTCAGGGTAACCTGCGTCAGAGTGACAACTCATCCAAGACTGTACGCCTTGCCAACGAAACTGCCTCGTCAGCCCTTTGTGCCTTTACGGCACGAAAGGAATGGAAAAAAATACCTTTGCCTTGGCAGAGTTTCAGTGCCCATCTTCAATTGTTCAATGCAGATACAACCGACTTTTATCGTTTGTTTGATAATGAAACTTAAATTTGCCACTGGGATCCTACAACAAGTTTGGAATCCATACCATGGAAGCACAATGGATCACTGCCACTCAAATAATTTCAAACCCAATCCCCATTTGGCAAGATCATAACTGCTGCTTTGTGGGACATCAAGGAAATTTGCTGATTGATTACATTCCTCATAAAACTGCAATTACAAGAATATTATGCCAGTCTATTGCGAAGGTTGTGGCAGGAAATCAAGGACATGTACTTATGTATTTTGACCAAATGTATGCTGCATCTTTATGATAACGAGCCTGCACATAAGACCAGTGTTCCACAGACCGCTTTTTGTGACTGCAGCATCTGGCACCTGGAACACCGCTGCCCTCACCCCCCGCCATGCTTCATATGCCATGCTCATCCAAACGAGGGATATTATTTCTTTGTTCCTCATTAATTTAATGATTCCCTCAGGGATTATCCAAGATACCAAAACGAGTGATGCGCAGATTTATTGCACGAGTGACGTGGATTGCAGTTCAGGCACATACAACTTACGAAATTAGGATTTATTAAATAATAAGAACTCAGGTATAAGACACACAAATGAACAGATCTAACACAACAAAGACAAACACTGAATGACAGCAATAATAAATAAATAAATAAATAATCAAGCCCTTGTAATACTATAAAACTACCCACACCCCCCCCCTCTTTTCTCCAAGGGTCTGGGGACACACTCACATGTGCACACAGAACCAGGAAAGGACTTTTCAAGACTTCAAAGTGTCCTTAAAGAAAAGCATGGAAAGGAGCGGAGCAGGCCTGTACTACTCAGAGAGAGCAGCAAAGCACAGTGGTCCAATGCCAAGAACGTCCCTAACAAAAGAAGTCCGCCTCCGATGAGCACCCCAAGAAAAAGAGAAATGCTGCTTCAGACTGATATCCTCACCCATCCCCTTTCCCCATCCCCCAATTCGTCTTACCTCTCTGCGTGATGTGGCATCGACCAAAATGCAGGACACCAGCGAGTCCGGCTATTAGCAACGCTGCATCTTGCCGGCAAGCCTGGTGTTGGCTTAAAGGTTAGGGTGGCGGGCTTGGGATCCTAGTGTCCTGAGTTCATATCCCGCTCAGCTGTTGAAACAGGTGGGGTTAACTCGGCCTGTCATCCTTCCATGGTCGGCAAAATGAGTGCCAGCTTGCTGGTATCATGTGTTGGAGTGGCGACCCGTCCAGGATTGTGCCCAATAGCCAAGGAGACTGCTAAGGCAGCACCAACGCTCTACGCAGAGTATGGTCCCAATGGATGGATGGATGGATGTTGCCGGCGATGGGAGTGATTCCCCGGGCCCTGTCACTGTTGATGACATTGAAAACTCTGGCGATTATGTCATGCTGATGATATCGTGCCTTTGGGCGTGTGCGAACACTGAAGGGAGGGAGAGAAAGGAGCGATCTTTCGTGTCGTGTGCTGGGGATGACCTCATATAAATGTCCCTCTCGAGGATCCGCCTCACTCTTCCTCACCTCAACCTCGCATGTTAAGGCAGGAAGGACAGATGATGCGATGTCCTTAACTGAGATAACCTCACTGCAAACAACACCGCCTTCCAACGACTTGTAATAATAGGATAACTTAACCGAACACAAAGCCCATGTGAAAATGATCTATCCTGCATGAGCACATGGTTCATGGCCTTGCATCTTCTTACTATAATTCACCGTCTGGCCGTCTGTCTGTTCCCAGGTACCGCAAAAACGGCTGAACCGATCGCAACAATTTTTTGGGTGTGTAATCCTGGACCTTGGAGTAAAATAGGCATAAATATATAACATGACCCCTTGACGGCTCCCGTATGGAGCGTGCTTCTAGTAAATATAATAACATGACCCCTTGACGGTCCCGTGGGAGTGGGTCTTCTATTGTTAATATACCGTGTACCCCACACATGTAACACTTCTATTTAACTGGTTGAAACCATTTGAAGACAAATGGAGTGGGTGCACCTGAGTATTTGGCACCTGGGTTGGACCCTTCTTCTGGCACCCCCCCTGAGGTGGAGCCTTCTTTGCACCCCCCTTCCTGAGGTGGACCCTTCCTTTGGCATCCCACCCCCCCCCCCCCACACGTAAAATTCCAAGCGGATGACAGTTCTGTACCTATCGTTAGCAAAATGGAATAAAAAAAGGCAGGACATTAAAAATTCAGCAAACAGGTAATACTGTTGTGGGCCGGGTCTTGGTGGTGAGCACGACCGCTAGATGGAGCAGTAGAGTCGGCTCCACCGAACACCGGAATTTAGCTCGTACCTTTCAGATAAATCCGAAAGGTCACGGGTCCTTAACGGACCGAAGATCGCCAATAGGTCGACCACGTGGGATAGGGTCAATTGCCAATTTCAATATACAAATCCACGGTCAAACTACCGGGGAAATTCACCCTCGGCAGGATCTGCGCGATCCGGGCCGTTACCGAGCCAGATCTGAGTCGTACCCCGAGCGGAGAGTAACGGAATCCTGCTGTGCCGATTGCACGATTACGGCAACAATGAGGCCTCCTAATTCCCGTTCGCAGCATGGCAAACCAATGGTAGAAAGGACAAGGATGAGCAAAGAGAGAGATGCAAGGATTTAGGAATACATGTCGAGCGTAAATAGGGACAAGAGGATTGCATTTCATTGATCGATAGGTCACAGTGATTGGTGAAAGTGCAGTGTGCAGGATGTGACACAATTTACAGTTTGGAATATATCAATTATCAAGAGATTGCAGTCAGCCTGGAACTTTATACTAGAGGTGAACCCTTATACTCATCTCGGTAACTCAAATGAAAAACATAGTCTTTCCGGTGATTGCTCGTGTCGATCTGTGTTGGGGACGGACAGAACATGGATGAAATCAACAGGATGTTGATTAAGGTGTGATATCTGCCATGGGTGTAAGCAATGAGAAGCTGCCATTTCCGTCATTAACCTTTGTTGGAGCAAAAACAAAAAAGTAGTGTTCATGCCCAAAATGTCAGCCTCTCCTTGCTTCCCTTGGTGGTTATCATACCTCAATCAACATCCTGTTGATTGCATCCATTCTTTGCCATCATTTTTTTGTTACGAACATGTATTGCACAAAGGCAGTTTGTCTGACATTTGATTCTTCCAATTGTTGGTTTTCACTTGCTCTTCTGGTCACACTAAGCTGCGTTGCTCTGTGCCTGCAAATGAATGCAGGAACCCCTGAGAGGCAACCTGGCCAGGAGTATCTGTGCTCAAGGAGTTCAATCGTATAATTTTCCTCACTACCGACCTGAACCGTTGATCAACCATGCACCTCGGTATGTCATACTCTCTACACCTCATTATCATTGACTATATCTCTCATATTTTAGCTGTCTAGTGCGGGTCCCTTGTCCCTTAATGTTCTCAGTGAGGGCATTGCTTCAGTGAGGACACCGGATGGGCATTAAGCTTGAGATCCATCTGTGGATCGGCCACAGATCCATCTGTGGATCGGATCGGAGATGCAATGCTTCAGTGTCTTTTGACAAAGAGTAGGCCAACTTTTGCCAGGACCATGGTCAACTACAATCCCTATCCCAACATACAGGGGGCACTGCATCAACAGCACAGTGCCCGCTTCCCTTCTCCAATAAATGATACAACCAGAAGCCACATGTAGTATATGCTCGGTGCATCCGGGCATCAATGACACTAATCCATTCATCCATTTGACCATACTCTGTGCAGAGCGTTGGTGCTGCCTAAGCAGTTCCTTGCTATTGGGCACAATCCTGGATGGGTCGCCACTCTAACACAGAATGACACTAATGATGGACGATAAAGGGGTTATTCCTTCAATCTTTTGCAATAAATTGTATGACAAAACCTACTTTATTCCTGCAATCAAAGCAACATACAGTATATTGGGATTAAAGAAGGCAGGTTGTCAATGATGGGAAAGGGGATATCAAACAAATATAACATGAATTGCACCAACATAAGTCCCTTCGTGCACAGCCTTTTTGGCTGCTGGTTGCACCATTGGTTAGGGGCGCGGCTATGCCGCTGATGCAGTGCCCTATTACCTCGGAAATATTACCGCCAACTTCGGAAGGATGACAGGCTGAGTCAACCCTCGGTGTTAATTCAGCGGCCAAAGGGGTTCGAACTCAGGACCCTAGGATCCCAAGCCACCACCCTAACCGCTAAGCCAACACCAGGCTACCAAAACAAGTGGGACAATAAAACAGGTTGCTCAAGGAGTGATATTTCCTTTTGTCATCCTTTCCAGTAGCTTCAGCAATCTGTCACCACTATTTTTTACCAGTCAGTTTCACAAGCCTCACCTTAGCGAACAGCCTTTTATAAGGTAACTTTATATCAAACAATTTTTGAAAGTCCAGATAAACGACATCCACTGCACGTCTCTCATCCACCCAGTCAGAACTGTCATAGAACTCCAATAAAATTTGTTAAACATGACCTCCCTTTTGTGAATCTGTGCTGATTACCTTTAATTAGTTTGAAATTTTTCAAATGTTTCCCCACCTGTTCCTTAATTAGTGATTCCAATATCTTCCCCACAACTGAAGTTAAACTAACAGGCCTATAGTTCTCAAATTCTTATCTGGATCCTTTCTTAAATAACGGTGTTACATTTGCTGTTCTCAAATCCTCTGGTACCTTTGGAGTTATAATCGGCGTATGAGTTAAACTCATGGCCATTCAAAATTTGGCACAAAACCATCATCAGGCTGTTTTACAGAATGGTACTTTTCCCCGGCATTTGCTCGGCCCCAGTCCTGTTCAACGGGGAAATTACTAGAAGCAACAGATCTCGTTGTAGTTCTACACGTCGAAAGCCGAAGCAAAGATCTGTGTGGATTTCCCAGCGGACGGTCTCTGAGGACAATCCATCGCTAAATTGGTGATCTTCCGGGTGGAAGATTTGACCACGTGTCCACCCCACGCTCTGCCATTAATATATTTAATAAGCCTGCCATCTCACCATCATCATCCACCAATTCTCCTGTGCTCCTCCTTAAGAAAAGGCAGCACTTGTCTTAACATCTACTCTACCCATTATTTACTTAAAGCTGTTATGTTTATTATTTAGGCCATATCCTTCTTCCTATGGAAAATCAGCATCCAAGGTTGCCATGGAAAGGCCTGAGCATAGTGAAGTGTCTGCTTATGCAATTCCCCAACCCAGCACATAGACATTAAACTCTGAATTGGCGTGGGGAATGGGTAAGGAAGGCGGAGATGCGGGGGGGGGGGGGGGGGTTAGGGACGGGAACGTATGTTTTTCATGCAAGTGATTCCTTTTCTGATGCAGCCAAAACTTTCGCTCCTTTATGGTACATTCTTCAAACTATAAATTCACCTTTTATCCAACAGGATTTGGTTTCATTTAGCGTGTTGCATAATTTTTTGAATGCTCATTCGATCAACATTACCGCAGCATTACAGATACCACAATGGCCAAGACATGTGAGCATGTGCTTTCACAGTACAGATGATATCTTTTATTTTTAATGGTATAAATGTTGTTTCAATAAATGATGGTTTTTACTTTCGCATTTATATCTTGACCATCCACCTCACATTTTAAACTGAGTTTGTCAATATTTTGGACCCCCGTTTTTACTTTGCACTCCGGGCGCTCACAGTGAGCATCTATAGTCTTGCTCTATCCTATCACCTCAACCCCCATTCACGAATCTCTTCTGATGCTTATGCAAATTGCCATTTGAGGGAAAGGTGGAGGGAGTGAGGAATCATCATCACGTGCTCTTTTTATCAAGCAGCTGTTGTAAAGCAGTTTTCACGTACACTTGAATTCAGATTAAGTTACTGCCTGCTTTCAGGGAACTCCACAACACAGATTATAATTCCACTGCTGTTCACCAATAATTTTTTTAACAAATCAAACCTCTTTTGCAGGTTAGATCCAGATGGACTAGAGATTTTGTCATTGTTCTTACAGGTGAGCTAACATTTGCAAATTATTATTTTTCTGGCAACGCAATTGTCAGTATAATTGTTATAACGCTTGCTTCGGTGGCTTTAATATCGTTTGCTTTTGAGTTGGCTTGAAACCTTCACTTGGCTTTCTTTCAAAGTTAATAATTGCATTTCAAACAGTTGTACAACTATTCCCATATTTATTTTTTAATTGACAAACTGTCATAGATTTCTGTCTCATTATTTCTGGAAACTTATTTGGTGCTATATAAAATAAATAACAAATCCATTGACCTGTTCTAGATCGATATTGTTTGATTTGTAAGGCATATAATCACCCTACTCATTAAGGAGAAAAGACATGTTGATGTAATGCGTTTAAAAACAGACTCCTCGTTCACTATTTAAAATTGGTTCCGTCGGGAGTAAACATTGAGACATGCTGGTTCCGTCATACTTGTGTCAAACAGATCATTTGTGTTGAACTGCATAGTGAGAGCAACAGGACATCCAATTGTTCAGATTAGTCTGTTTATTTGGAAATATTAGAAGGTATTTTTTATCACTACCAAATTATCACATTATTTTTAGCTACATGATTGTAAAAGAAACGATTTTATTATTCATACTTTGTTGAATAACTGTCCCATAATTTGTTCTGGCTTGTTGGTACTTGTGCTCTGAAAGCACCATTGTTTTTTGTGGGTGTTTTTTTTTACTCGGTTTTTTTTGCCAATTAATTAATATTTTTTTTGATCAACCTCTCAAGGCAAATCATTTTTTCATGTTTTTTTTAGGTTGGGGGATTATGTTTTTTCCATCATTATACCTTTGCATAAGCCTGGTGTTGGCTCAGTGGTTAAGGTGGCTGGTTTGGGATATTGGGGTCCTGAGTTTGAGCCCCTGTCCACTGTTGAATTAACACCAGGTGGGGTTGACTGAGCCTGTCATCCTTATGAGGTCGGCAAAATGAATGCCAGTGTATTGGGGTAATAACCATTCAGGGTAACCTGCGTCAGAGTGACAACTCATCCAAGACTGTACGCCTTGCCAACGAAACTGCCTCGTCAGCCCTTTGTGCCTTTACGGCACGAAAGGAATGGAAAAAAATACCTTTGCCTTGGCAGAGTTTCAGTGCCCATCTTCAATTGTTCATGCAGATACAACCGACTTTTATCGTTTGTTTGATAATGAAACTTAAATTTGCCACTGGGATCCTACAACAAGTTTGGAATCCATACCATGGAAGCACATGGATCACTGCCACTCAAATAATTTCAAACCAATCCCCATTTGGCAAGATCATAACTGCTGCTTTGTGGGACATCAAGGAAATTTGCTGATTGATTACATTCCTCATAAAACTGCAATTACAAGAATATTATGCCAGTCTATTGCGAAGGTTGTGGCAGGAAATCAAGGACATGTACTCATGTATTTTGACCAATGTATGCTGCATCTTTATGATAACGAGCCTGCACATAAGACCAGTGTTCCCACAGACCGCTTTTTGTGACTGCAGCATCTGGCACCTGGAACACCGCTGCCCTCACCCCCCGCCATGCTTCATATGCCATGCTCATCCAACGAGGGATATTATTTCTTTGTTCCTCATTAATTTAATGATTCCCTCAGGGATTATCCAAGATACCAAAACGAGTGATGCGCAGATTTATTGCACGAGTGACGTGGATTGCAGTCAGGCACATACAACTTACGAAATTAGGATTTATTAAATAATAAGAACTCAGGTATAAGACACACAAATGAACAGATCTAAACAACAAAGACAAACACTGAATGACAGCAATAATAAATAAATAAATAAATAATCAAGCCTTGTAATACTATAAACTACCCACACCCCCCCCCCTCTTTTCTCCAAGGGTCTGGGGAACACACTCACATGTGCCAACAGAACCAGGAAAGGACTTTTCAAGACTTCAAAGTGTCCTTAAAGAAAAGCATGGAAAGGAGCGGAGCAGGCCTGTACTACTACGAGGAGAGCAGCAAAGCACAGTGGTCCAATGCAAGAACGTCCCTAACAAAAGAAGTCCGCCTCCGATGAGCACCCCAAGAAAAGAGAAATGCTGCTTCAGACTGATATCCTCACCCATCCCCTTTCCCATCCCCAATTCGTCTTACCTCTCTGCGTGATGTGGCATCGACACAAAATGCAGGACACCAGCGAGTCCGGCTATTAGCAACGCTGCATCTTGCCGGCAAGCCTGGTGTTGGCTAAAGTTTAGGGTGGCGGGCTTGGGATCCTAGTGTCCTGAGTTCATATCCCCGCTCAGCTGTTGAAACAGGTGGGGTTAACTCGGCCTGTCATCCTTCCATGGTCGGCAAAATGAGTGCCAGCTTGCTGGTATCATGTGTTGGAGTGGCGACCGTCCAGGATTGTGCCCAATAGCCAAGGAGACTGCTAAGGCAGCACCAACGCTCTACGCAGAGTATGGTCCCAATGGATGGATGATGGATGTTGCCGGCGATGGAGTGATTCCCCGGGCCCTGTCACTGTTGATGACATTGAAAACTCTGGCGATTATGTCATGCTGATGATATCGTGCCTTTGGGCGTGTGCGAACACTGAAGGGAGGGAGAGAAAGGAGCGATCTTTCGTGTCGTGTGCTGGGGATGACCTCATATAAATGTCCCTCTCGAGGATCCGCTCACTCTTCCTCACCTCAACCTCGCATGTTAAGGCAGGAAGGACAGATGATGCGATGTCCTTAACTGAGATAACCTCACTGCAAACAACACCGCCTTCCAACGACTTGTAATAATAGGATAACTTAACGAACACAAGCCCATGTGAAAATGATCTATCCTGCATGAGCACATGGTTCATGGCCTTGCATCTTCTTACTATAATTCACCGTCTGGCCGTCTGTCTGTTCCCAGGTACCGCAAAAACGGCTGAACCGATCGCAACAATTTTTTGGGTGTGTAATCCTGGGACCCCTTGGGTAAAATAGGCATAAATATAATAACATGACCCCCTTGACGGCTCCCGTATGGAGCCGGTGCTTCTAGTAAATATAATACATGACCCCCTTGACGGCTCCCGTGGGGAGTGGGTGCTTCTATTGTTAATATAGTGTACCCCACACATGTAACACTTCTATTTAACTGGTTTGAAACCATTTGAAGAGGCAAATGGAGTGGGTGCACCTGGAGTATTTGGCACCTGGGTTGGACCCTTCTTCTGGCACCCCCCCCTCCTGAGGTGGAGCTTCCTTTGGCACCCCCTTCCTGAGGTGGACCCTTCCTTTGGCATCCCACCCCCCCCCCCCCCACAGAGTAAAATTCCAAGCGGATGACAGTTCTGTACCTATCGTTAGCAAAATGGAAATAAGAAAAAGGCAGGACATTAAAAATTCAGCAAACAGGTAATACTGTTGTGGGGCCGGGTCTTGGTGGTGAGCACGACCGCTAGATGGAGCAGTAGAGTCGGCTCCACCGAACACCCGGAATTTAGCTCGTACCTTTCAGATAAATCCGAAAGGTCACGGGTCCCTTAACGGACCGAAGATCGCCAATAGGTCGACCACGTGGGATAGGGTCAATTGCCAATTTCAATATACCTAAATACCCACGTCGTCCAAACTACCGGGAAATTCACCCTCGGCAGGATCTGCGCGATCCGGGCCGTTACCGAGCCAGATCTGAGTCGTACCCCGAGCGGAGAGTAACGGAATCCTGCTGTGCCGATTGCACGATTACGGCAAAATGAGGCCTCCTAATTCCCGTTCGCAGCATGGCAAACCAATGGTAAAAAGGACAAGGATGAGCTAGGACATTCAACAAGAGGGGAATTTATTAACAATAGTCAGGGGACGAGGGAGCACGTAAGGGAAGAGTTATCCGAATAAGCAAGGCAAAT
>CM068954.1:164192972-164204786 GCA_035128595.1 Eptatretus atami | reverse complement strand
AAGATGAGCTCTGGACATTCAACAAGAGGGGAATTTATTAACAATAGTCAGGGGACGAGGGGAGCACGTAAGGGAAGAGTTATCCGAATAAGCAAGGCAAATAATGTACAACAAAAAGCACTTAACAATTCTACTTATAGACGGGGCCCACGGACACACACACGCACAAACAGATACCCAGAAATGGACCCTGTCGGGTCTTTATTGAAGGTTTCCAGCTCGAGGAAAGGTGAGCTGGAGACCAGAGCTAGCTTGGACCGTCCACCTCGTGTGGTCTTCGACGTTATGGATCGGCGGGACTCAACCCGCAACAACGATGCCACTCCAAGTACAAGGGACGGAGGATGAAGGACGGACACCAACCAGCGCGAGGGAGAACAAGGCAGCGAGCGCCAAGGCCAGGCCAGGCTATCCGAAACGATCCGGCAGACAAACCCCAACTGCTTCCAGTCGGATCGCGCCGATCAATTATTCACTCCCCGTCCAGGGGGAGGGGATTCCTCTCGTACCCCCCCCCCCCCTTACTGGACGGTTTTGGTGCGCGATCCGCTCGTTGCCCCTGTGATTGGCCAAAAGGGCGCCAAGTCCGCTGATTGAACCGGGGGGCGTGGCGGGCATCACGGCGGACTGCCCCTCAAACAGGAAGATGAGTAATATTGTCCTGTTGGCTCCCATTGCCGAACGACGGCAAACAGCTCGCATCTCTCTGATTGGTCGAGAGAGACGCCAAGTCCTTCATTGAATTCCGCCCACCACGAGCTTATGGCGTCAGGATGGGGCGAGATGAAGGTGTTGTTGTAAAAATGCAAAAGAAAACCCTGACTATCAAAATAACTCCGCAGCGCACGTACAATTAATTCCCATTAGACTAGGGACAGGACCCTAACTATAAACACATACTTACCGATGTAACTGATCTATAAGGACTCTGGCTGTTGTGTGCTCATGGCTGCCAGATTTGTAACAATACTGCTTGGCATTGATATATACAACACATCTTCAACCACAGAGAAAACATCACCAGTAAGAATTTTCAAAAAGGTAACAGAAAATGCAGTGTCAAGGATCGCCCGGCGATTCACGACGTCATTTCCGTGGCGATGTTTTCCTGCCTATTAACTATTTAATGGAGGAGATGAACTTTTCAGAAGGCTTGTGAATACAGTACAGTAACGTAATTAACTTTTCAGAATGACAGGGTTAACCCATAAAAAAGCATTCAGTTCACGATAGTATTTTTGTTCAGAATGAACGTGGAGGTGAGACGATATGCTCTATGAGTACCGTTCTAGTTTGGGGAAGCATTTTATAAGCCTTGATATCACTCCTGAAATGATTCTGAGCTGCAGGTGTTTAAACTGCAAAAGAAAGTCTTCTTTATTTTTTTTTTTATCTGCTCTGCTGGTCTTGCACATCCTCTCTCTGCCTTTTTCACCCTGCCATTTTTGATCGGTCATCTTCCATCTGCTTGGAAATCCACCAACATCACCATACTACATTTAAAAGGTGCAAACCTGATCCCCTCAACTACAGACCTATCAGTTTACTTCCAATCCTCAGCAATGTCATGGAATACATCATCGCAGTTGATATGAAAATCTTCCTTTTCTCCACCAACCTCATCTCAGATCACCAATTTGGTTTCAGTCAGACCAGGTCACTCCACCTTGGACATGTTGCTTATACTCACCCAACAATGAATGGAGGTCCTCGATGTCAGACATGAGTTCAGCGCCATCTCTCTGGACATACCTCATGCTTTTGATACAGTTTTGCTTCCTACCTGCTCTCCACACATGGCTCACTGACTTCCTCACTCTCATAGCCAACATGTGGCACTCAACAGAATCCTTTCATCTCCTCTTGCTGTCAAGGCTGGAGTGCCCCAAGGCAGTTCTGGGCCCAGTCCTATTCCTGATCTTCATCAATGATCTCTTTGACTCCCTGGAAAATCCTCTTTATCTCTTTGCTAATGACTCTACCCTGTGCCACGACAATCCTCATCCTTCAAACAGGTAGCTGCAGCCTCTTCCCTCTCTTCAGACCTTGGAAAAAAAAATCACAACATGGTCAAACACTTGGAATATGTCTTTCAATCCTGACAAATCTCACACTCTCACTATCTCTCTCCAAAAGGACCATCATGCAACGCATCCCACCCCTCCCCCCCCCCCAACCACATCTACTTTCCTAACAATCCTCTTGAGATGGTTCAGTCATTCAAACTCCTGGGTCTCACTGTCAGCTACGATCTTTCTTGGGCAAACCACATTTCAAAGTTGGCCTCCAAAGCCAACCTCCGAATGGGCATCCCCGTCATTCAGTCATTCCTTGGCACGCCTGAACTCCGATCTGCCTTCAAGGCCTTCATCCGCAGCTTGATGGAGTACTGCTCTCCCCTCTGGGCTGGCTCCCCTGCCTGTTGCTCAGCTTGAGAGTGTGGAATCCAAGGGCTTCAAGATCATTTGAATCTCCCACGCTGAATCTGAGTCGATGGTTATTACTTCGCCATCACAGACACGTGGTGGTCTCTGACCTTTAAAAAACACTTTTCTGGCTTTTTCATTATATGTGAATCTCAGTGGTTAACAGATACCACGTGACATATAGCACAGCCAAAGGCCAACACACCTAATTAGTTGAGCTGTGTCTTCCACCCCTTGGCTTACTGCACAGCTGGCCTGACTCCACGCACAATTGAACCTAACTAAATCTAATAAATAAGATTCATCAGATGACTTGTCTATTCGCGTTTTTTGCAAAGGCCGCTGGCTGACAACCACCAAATTTTGCACACAGACTAAGTGCCGACCGGGGTTGTCCTAAGTGTATTTTCATCCACAACCTCACCATATAAAGACCCCTAAGAACCATAACACTTTCTGTTTTTTACATGCTTGAGAGAAGACTTTCTACATACTTGGGAGATAAGACCCCTTAAGACCCCAAAGACCCATAAGACCCTTTCGACCATTGAATTCCCCAAACATAATAAAGACACTTTAAAGCCCCGAATACCCCAAAGACCCTTTGGACCCCAAAGACAGTTAAGATCCTTAAGACTCTTGAAGACCCCAAAGAACCCGAATACCTTAGAAGACTCAAGTCCCTGAAGACCCTTAAGACCCCAAAGACCCCAAACCCCTTAAAACCCTTTACCCACTGGTGTTCTAGCTGTCCTGCCCCTACACAGTTTCCCCACCCCACCCTCACCCGTCAGTTCTCCTGCCCCGATCCACCTGCACCATTCGCAGCCAGCCGGCTCTCCTGCTTCTCCCACGTCTAACTACCGCCCCCCTCCCCCCACACCTATGCAAGGCCGGGTAACCCTGCTAGGATATCTATATATTGTCGGACCGCGCTATTTACGGGGGATATGTTCCTGAAAAATGCCACAAATGTCGGGATCTGCGAATGTCGAGTCATTGTTTAAAAAAATAAAAAATAATATTACATGGTCTAGGCTCATGGAAGAGCGATTATGCAGAACAAATCAGGACACATCATAAAGGGAACAGCAGGAGAAAGGGAAACAACAACAGCAGGGCGGAGAGAGAAAGTAATCGGAGATGGACAAACAAAGGATGCAGGTAACGATGAGAGGTAAGGGATGAGGGGTAAGGGAAAACACAAAGGGTGGACAATATGGATACATAAGCAAAATTGTGTTTGATCAGTTTGTGATGTTGTCAAGGTCTGAAGAGAGGGAAGAATGCTGCTGCTTGTTTGTCAGAAAGATGAGAGATGTTATGCAGAGTGTGGAGTCATCAGCAATGAAATGAAGAGGATTTTCCAGAGTCGGTGAGATCATTGATGAAGATTAGGAATAAGATGGGGCCTAGGACACTGCCTTGGAGTACTCAAGCTTTGACAGGGAGAGGAGAAGAAAGTTCGTTGAGAGTCATACGTGTCTACGAGGGGAGGAAATCTAATCCAAGAGTGGAGTTGGCCTTTATTCCATAGGTAGACAGTTTTGAGAGCAAGGCAGGTTGCTAGACTGTATCAAAAGCTTGAGATATAGCCAGTGAGATGGCTCTGATCTCATGTCTGATATTGAGGGTCTCCACCCATTGTTTGGAGAGTAGAAGCAGGATATCCAAGGTAGAGTGAGCAGGTCTGAATCCAAATTGATGACCTGAGATGAGGCTGTTGGATGAAATGAATGACTTTATGTCAACTGTGATGATGGGTTCCATGACCTTGCTAATGATTGGAAGTACAGTAAGCTAGTTGGGCTGCAGTTAAGGGGATATATTTTTGCACCTATGGTAATAGTATGATGTTGGCTGATTTCAAATTTCCCAGGTGAATGTAGGAGACCAGCCTGAAGTGTTTAAAAAAAAAAAACATTAAGAAAACATGAATCCTCAGCACGACATCAAGCAGGTCACACTTCATGACCCGCAAAAAGTGAATCTGCGAATAGCGGGGTTGGACAGTACGTATTTCCTTCAGGAAACTGCGCGATTCACATCGCATAACAGCCGAAACTGTGTGATCTGTGATTCGGCTGTTACTGTGCTTTACTGCTTTGCCAAGCTCAGTTGTTGGATACATACATATATATAATATATATATATATATATATATATAATATATATATATATATATAATATATATATATATATACAGTACATACATTTGTCAAATTTAATTTAGATGATGTAAAAATCTGGCTTCAATGCAGAATGTTATTTTTTATCAGTTTCATTTGACAATGTTTCTTTTTTTCGTTTTTTTTTGTAGGAGCTTAAAATAACTGTAAATCTTGGTTCTTCATAAATCCAAAAAATGTTATGCCATTTGCATGCTTATGCTACAGCTTTTAATTGTGACATTTTCCGGTTATTGGAATGTACCGTGATCTGCCCTGAGAGGTGTGTGCGTACATGCACATACAATGGAGGTTAATAAACGTTTGGTCCTTTTGTCTTTTGCCCGCTTGAGACAGTACGAAGCAAAGCGACGCATCTCTGCAGAAGTTGCGATGAGGCATTCATACTTCCGCAGCTTTGGAGAGGGTGTACATTCACTTCCTGATGGTATTCTACCGAGGCATGCATCCATTACACAATGAATCGAGCGTGGAGCCGAAATGCTTGGATGTTGAACGAAAGTTTTCGCAGTCATTGGCAATGCGTGCACTTCCTCATTCCAATTTTCTGAATCAACTGACCAGTTTCATGTGTAATTCAGGGTTGTTAAGAATTAAGCATCTGCTTGAAATGGACGGCAAGGTTGATAACCAAACTTGCGTGTGTGCCTTCACTTTCTGCAATGTGTTATAAGTTGTCCTTGTGTGCTTCAGTCGTGTCATTATTTGCACTGAAAGAGGTCCAGCTGCAGAGGGATCCAGGTGTTCGCACAGACTCTGGTGAGCGTTTTGTTACCTTCTCGATCTTCCTGAGGATTATAGCTGTTTACCTGGATAGACTGTTCTTTATCATTACCTGTTTTTTATGGTTATTCTTGTTTGCTTTCCTGTTGTGAACTTTATGCCAAGGGTGTAGGTGCAGTACCTTCTTGATCTGCTTTTCTAACAATGCTAAAGCATGAGGTATCTCACAGTATTGTGCACCTGCACACATATTAATTTCCTGATAATATTGCAGAATTGCAATTCTGCAACTTCTATATTCTTTCAAGTGGCAACGTAATTGTAAAAAGACTTCTTTGCTGAATGTAATTCTTCCCCAAGCAAGAAAGTTTGTGTACAAACCAGAAGAATACTTTCTAGCACATTTAAAATTTATCCATGTATTGTTCTCAATTACCTCTGTCGTCTTAACCTTTCCTTGCATATTGAAGAGCTCGATTCTAACGGTTTTATTCAAGTCTTGAGGTGCATAGCAAGCAATATGCTAATTGTGCGTGGAGTAATACTTATTTTAGGAAGAGATTTCCAATTCAAGCCCCGTATTGTTATCCACTTACTTTGTTTCATTCTCATTTTCATTTCATACGTCATTCTAATTTGCAGTAAACATGCTCAGGGAACTCGCTGAAGTCAGCATGAAGTGTGGGCTGAAGATGAACATGTCAAAAAACAAAATAGTAATGCACCCCTTGTACCTCATGGGGAAACTAGAATGGCACTCGGTAGAGTGCATGCCTCCGTTAGGCTGAACAGTTTACGTTTTGGATCCCACTGACAGACCAGATCTGGATCTGGACCTGAAGCAAAATCTAATCCTCTTGTCTTGTCACCTAACCAACTCATCCACCTCGTATTGTCATAACTTGTCCACCTAGTTTTGTCAGCTCGTTTTGTTCTAGCCTGTCATAATATTGTTATATTTATCTTGCCAAAACGAAGTTTTTGCAAGATATGTTAGTCAGTCTGTAGTTTTTTTTTTTATTTTTTTTATTTTTTTGTCTGTAATCACGAAAAAAAAATTCTGCAGACCACAGTTTTCATTGGAAATTTTTGTAACTTCGCAATCAGAGGCCTATGGAGGTCCCTTTCAGGCCATAAAATTTTGAAGGTCAAGGTCAAAGTTCAAGGTCACTGTCGCAAATCAGGGAATCGACAAAACCCTTATTTTTTTGAGTAATTTTGATCGGATCGTCTTCAAACTTCATGGGAATATAGTTCATGGTCTGGCGCTCAGCTGATTAATTTTTGGTGGCGATTGGCCTTGACCTTCATGTGTTTTTTTTGTTGTGTTGTTTGTTTTTTTTATCTGTAATCACGTATAAATCACTCTGCAGAGCACAGTTATCATTGGAAATTTTTGTAACTTCGCATATCAGAGGCCTATAGAGGTCCCTTTCAGCGCATAAAATTTTGAAGGTCAAGGTCACTTTGTCGCAAATCAGGGGAGTCGACGAAACCCTTATTTTTTGAGTAATTTTGATCGGATCGTCTTCAAACTTCATGGGAATATAGTTCATGGTCTGGCATTCAGCTGATTAATTTTTGGTGGCGATTGGCCTTGACCTTCATGGTTAACGCCTAAGGTCAAACATATTTGACCCAAGGTCAAATTTTCAAGTTTTAGGAACCATATCGTGTAGTACCTCAAATTGAACACCTCGATGAGTGCTTTCTAGATATATCAAGCTTGAGACATTATGACGTGATTTGGTGACGTTATGAGGCAAACGCATATTTTCATGGTTACTCTGTAGAACGATTCTCATCGGAATCTCTCATAGGCAGATATTCCTCAAGAGTCGCTCCTGGTGGATAGCAGCTCTGTTCACCTCAGTGTGACCTTAAAGAAGTCACACGTGGTCACCTTTTGGCAAGATACGGATCACCCTACGGGTGACATTGGTTTATTTGTTTTTTGCCCCGTTTCTCAATGGTAAAGAATCACTTACAAAATTAAAAAATTCTCATATCCGGATCCGGATTTGAATCTACACCAAAATTGAACGATTCGTTCTTGTCACGCACCCAACCACTCCACCAAATTTCGTACAAATCTGTCCACACCTTTTGGAGATGTCCTGTTCCCAGACAGACAGACAAAACAGAGAGGGGTGAAAACATAACCTCCGTACACCTTCAGTGGCAGAGGTAATCAAAATAAATGGAAACAAATGGAAGAAGTAGAAGAATACCTGTCCCTTGGGCAAAGCTTTACCTCAAGGACAATATTAAAGAACAAGAAACAAAGAGAAGAATCAAACTTTGAGACAATAATATGGAAAACTCAGTAACATCATGAGAGAAGCTTACCAACATGTTGAAAAGGAAAGTTTTCAATAATTGATTATTAACCTCCGCCATCAAAGATGGACGGAGGTTACTGTTTTCACCCCTGTCTGTTTGTTTGTTGTTGTTGTTTGTGAACAGTATTACGGAAAAACTCCCTGACGGATTTGACGAAACTTGGTGGGATTAGGTATGGTCCAAGGATCATGCCATTAGATTTTTGACTTGGTCCAAAATCCAATATGGCCGCTATGGCGGCCATTTTGAAAAAATATTTGAATTTTTGTTTTTGCATTTCTACATGTTTTAAGTGATTTCAACCCTCCCCCACCCCCCCCCCCCCCCCCCCCCCCCCCCCCCCCAAAAAAATATTGTTAGAGAAAAAAAATTTTGCAACTTTTTTTTCAAAAAAATTTCGATTTTATTTTTCAAAAATGTATTGGGCCTGATATGTCTCGTGGATCAGGCATTGCGTGGCGGAGGTATGCGCTCTACCGAGTGCCCTTCTAGTTAGAACTGTCATCGAAGGGGCAGAGACCTGGTGTTAACAAAAATGGAGAAAAAGTTAACAGCAGCACAACCTAATTTGGAACAACAAATGTTCGGTATACATGCAATATTAGAAAGACAAATAAATGGGTCAAGAAAAACCAAAACTTAGGATATCTTGAAAAAACAAACTCAGGAAATGGAAATGGGTAGGACACATTAGCAGAAGGTCAGATAACAGGTGGACAACAATATTAACGTTATGGAGACATATTGATGGCACAGGAACAAGGGAAGGCCACGTCTAAGATGGAAGGGTGAAATAGACAAAAAGAGTCAATTGGAACACAAAGCAAGAGACAGCGCAACCATGGCATCAACATGCTGAGGGTTTCGTCCGGCAGTGGACTTAAAATCGCTGATGATGATAATGATGACATCATTAAACTTGAACATTGATATTATGCAAAGGAGCTGTTAAAAAAGGTGTGGACATTTGGTTCAGATTGGATTCATAATTTGCATCATAACTTGTTAAGTTATTGAAGCTGAATAATAAGTCAGTATCACTTAGCCAAAGCCTATAATTGCCAATCTCCTGTCATTGATAGAGGCCATTTCTGTAATTACATCCAAAAATGGGAGACCTTTGACCTCCACCGAATGTTCCTTTCATACCCTTTCCCTCATGTCCCCTTGCTTCTATCTACCTTCAAATTAATTTCACTTTTCTCCTCGTTCACCCCCAACTCCTTTGCACTTTCCTCTCTCTCCTTTTCCTTTTTTCAGTCTTATCGTCACCCCTCCCCCTTTCTCTCCCTGTGTATACCATGTAGCTTCATCACTCCTCAAATCTTTAAAATGATTAATATTGCAATATTTTTGGCTCATTTTTTAGTCAATATGGAGCAAAAGATGAGCATTTCACAAGTGTTAGACCTGCTGACCTCATGCAAGCTACATTTGTGTTCACAAAACTGTGAATGTGTGATTGTACATAAGTCCATGAAAATTGTCGGCCAAAAATTATAGTACAAGTAAAAAAATTATTTATGTAATTATTTTGCACCCAAATCTAGCTTTTACACTAACCCAACTCACTTCCCATCCTTGGTGCCCTCAGCATGCATTCCAGTTCTGAATCGGCCAGACACACTTTTCTAAAATGACGGTAAAGCACAAAGACTGTGATTCAAAATATTCCAAAACTGGCCGTTACAATCGAAAGTTCTTTTGAAAAGATATCAGATTCCATGCATGAAAATCTCAAGTCTCAGCCCTTTATATGTGTGTTGCAGTTGTTGTCGCAATGACTTTTCAATTGCTCAATCTGGGATGTTTGACATCAGACATTGTTGTCAGAAAGGAAAAAAAACGTCAAGATCTTGGACTTTCACCCTTTGTTACAAGGTTCAAAGCTCCTGAACGAGCTAAATAAATGCCAGCAGATTTAAAGACGACCGAAGAGTAGGGAGTTCTCATAACAAGGAGACATAAAACAAAAACAAAAACAAGTAACAATGACCGAAGAGGAACAGAACGGGAAAGAATATGGGTGTCTGGAAGAAGTTGTGGATGTGCATGGGTGAGTGCATGATGTAATGATGGGCAGGAACTTAAACGACTGCAGTGATGAGAGCAAGATGACAGACACAAAGGAATTATTCTACAGTCGGAAAAAAAAAAGGTTGAATGAATGAATGAGGGGAAACCTGTCTGGACATGGAGAGGGTGAACAGGTGAGGGTTTCTGAGGAAGGTGGTTGACCTGGTGGGTTATAGGAGAAGGTGGGAGGAGCAAAGGCCAGATCAGATACAAGCATGTATAAAAGAGAGCCCACTAACTTGCCATAATCGGAAGTGAATGTACCTGGAATCCTCTTCCTGTCCTAAGATTCCAAACGTATGGAAGGCCTCGTTTTTAACCATCTCAAGAGGAGCAAGGTGAGAAGCAGGAGCACCATCCAAGAGTGGGAAGCTATCCTCCATGAAGCTCTGTTATGAAAGCCCTTATACACCGTGAAAAGCTGTGTTGCTCAGGAATGTTTTAGCTCTTTAGAGAATATCCAGGCAGTGACTGTCTTTGGTTCCATTTGGATATCTTGCCTTCGCACAAATGGTTTTGGTAGATATAGAAACCAAGAAGTTTCAGGGACTGCACCTCTTCCATTGGCTGTCCAGAAAAATGATTGGATAGTTTGATTGCTAATCCTTGTGGAGAGATGGAGTGAGAGTGTGGGATAGCTTGCCAGTTTTGAGTGTCATCGATGTTTTTGGAATTGAGACATTGACATCATCATTATCAATGTTTGACAGGATTTACATCGTCAACAGTGTTTGTCTTTTTTTTCTTTTTTTTCTGCAAGTATGCCTGTTCGTACTTAGTGTTGAAAATAAAAAATGATTTTTGTGAAAAGACAAAATGAAAAAATTATTGTACACAAATACAGGTGGTCCGATGGTTTGGAACAGCTGTTCCCCTCCCCACCCTCCAATAAAATAATCACCCTTGTTTTTACTTTGACTTTCAAGAAGAAACAAATTACCACCTGAAACTGATTTTGAAAGCTTTAGTGAGCGGCTTTCAAGTCTTCTCTAGTGCTCTGGATATAAAGTGGATTGGTAAATTCACCCCTTCTCTTTCTCATGATCGTTTCCTTGATCCTTCCCATATCCTTTCCATAATCCACTCATCGTTTCATCTTCCTCGTCTTCCATTACACTTTACTTGTGTCTTCAATTCTTTGCTTCTTTGCTTCCTCCCCTTCAATATCTCCTTCCCCTTTCACATGCTTTCCAATGGGTCTCCAGCTCGCAATACCAACTTCCGGCCATCAAAGGATTCTTCTGGCCAACTCAGATCCAGAGCCGCTAGCCAGACAGCCGGTAAACCTTTCTCACTCTTTGGCTGGCTGCTGCACGTGTCACTTTGCACCTAGCCATGTTAAGTGTTGAAATTTATTAAAGGGTTATTTTAAAGTCACTAAATCTCTACATGACCATTTCTAAAAATAAAAAATAAAATCTGTTTTCAAGTAAGACGACAGCAAATCTCTCCTTTTTTTAAATAATGTACAACAAAAAGCACTTAACAATTCTACTTATAGACGGGGCCCACGGACACACACACGCACAAACAGATACCCAGAAATGGACCCTGTCGGGTCTTTATTGAAGGTTTCCAGCTCGAGGAAAGGTGAGCTGGAACCAAGAAGCTAAGCTTGGACCTGTCCACCTCGTGTGGTCTGACGTTATGGATCGGCGGGACTCGAACCCGCAACAACGATGCCACTCCAAGTACAAGGGACGGAGGATGAAGGACGGACACCAACCAGCGCGAGGGAGAACAAGGCAGCGAGCGCCAGCAGGCCAGGCCAGGCTATCCGAAACGATCCGGCAGACAAACCCCAACTGCTTCCAGTCGGATCGCGCCGATCAAATTCACCTCCCGTCCAGGGGGAGGGGACCTCTCGTACCCCCCCCCCCCCTTAACTGGACGGTTTTGGTGCGCGATCCGCTCGTTGCCCCTGTGATTGGCCAAAAGGGGCGCCAAGTCCGCTGATTGAACCGGGGGGCGTGGCGGGCATCACGGCGGACTGCCCCTCAAACAGGAAGATGAGTAATATTGTCCTGTGTTGGCTCCCATTGGCCGAACGACGGCAA
>CM068954.1:164172316-164192959 GCA_035128595.1 Eptatretus atami | reverse complement strand
AGCTCGCATCTCTCTGATTGGTCGAGAGAGACGCCAAGTCCTTCATTGAATTCCGCCCACCACGAGCGTTATGGCGTCAGGATGGGGCGAGATGAAGGTGTTGTTGTAAAAAATGCAAAAGAAAACCCTGACTATCAAAATAACTCCGCAGCGCACGTACAATTAATTCCCATTAGACTAGGGACAGGACCCTAACTATAAACACATACTTACCGATGTAACTGATCTATAAGGACTCTGGCTGTTGTGTGCTCATGGCTGCCAGATTTGTAACAATACTGCTTGGCATTGATATAACAACACATCTTCAACCACAGAGAAAACATCACCAGTAAGAATTTTCAAAAAGGTAACAGAAAATGCAGTGTCAAGGATCGCCCGGCGATTTCACGACGTCATTTCCGTGGCGATGTTTTTCCTGCCTATTAACTATTTAATGGAGGAGATGAACTTTTCAGAAGGCTTGTGAATACAGTACAGTAACGTAATTAACTTTTCAGAATGACAGGGTTAACCCATAAAAAAGCATTCAGTTCACGATAGTATTTTTGTTCAGAATGAACGTGGGAGGTGAGACGATATGCTCTATGAGTACCGTTCTAGTTTGGGGAAGCATTTTATAAGCCTTGATATCACTCCTGAAATGATTCTGAGCTGCAGGTGTTTAAACTGCAAAGAAAAGTCTTCTTTATTTTTTTTTTTATCTGCTCTGCTGGTCTTGCACATCCTCTCTCTGCCTTTTTCACCCTGCCATTTTTGATCGGTCATCTTCCATCTGCTTGGAAATCCACCAACATCACCATACTACATTTAAAAGGTGCAAACCTGATCCCCTCAACTACAGACCTATCAGTTTACTTCCAATCCTCAGCAATGTCATGGAATACATCATCGCAGTTGATATGAAAATCTTCCTTTTCTCCACCAACCTCATCTCAGATCACCAATTTGGTTTCAGTCAGACCAGGTCACTCCACCTTGGACATGTTGCTTATACTCACCCAACAATGAATGGAGGTCCTCGATGTCAGACATGAGTTCAGCGCCATCTCTCTGGACATACCTCATGCTTTTGATACAGTTTTGCTTCCTACCTTGCTCTCCACACATGGCTCACTGACTTCCTCTACTCTCATAGCCAACATGTGGCACTCAACAGAATCCTTTCATCTCCTCTTGCTGTCAAGGCTGGAGTGCCCCAAGGCAGTGTTCTGGGCCCAGTCCTATTCCTGATCTTCATCAATGATCTCTTTGACTCCCTGGAAAATCCTCTTTATCTCTTTGCTAATGACTCTACCCTGTGCCACGACAATCCTCATCCTTCAAACAGGTAGGCTGCAGCCTCTTCCTCTCTTCAGACCTTGGAAAAAAAAATCACAACATGGTCAAACACTTGGAATATGTCTTTCAATCCTGACAAATCTCACACTCTCACTATCTCTCTCCAAAAGGACCATCATGCAACGCATCCCACCCCTCCCCCCCCCCCCCAACCACATCTACTTTCCAACAATTCCTCTTGAGATGGTTCAGTCATTCAAACTCCTGGGTCTCACTGTCAGCTACGATCTTTCTTGGGCAAACCACATTTCAAAGTTGGCCTCCAAAGCCAACCTCCGAATGGGCATCCTCCGTCATTCAGTCATTCCTTGGCACGCCTGAACTCCGATCTGCCTTCAAGGCCTTCATCCGCAGCTTGATGGAGTACTGCTCTCCCCTCTGGGCTGGCTCCCCTGCCTCACGTCTTGCTCAGCTTGAGAGTGTGGAATCCAAGGCCTTCAAGATCATTTGAATCTCCCACGCTGAATCTGAGTCGATGGGGTTATTACTTCGCCATCACAGACACGTTGGTGGTCTCTGAACCTTTAAAGAACACTTTTCTGGCTTTTTCATTTATATGTAATCTCAGTGGTTAACAGATACCACGTGACATATAGCACAGCCAAAGGCCAACACACCTAATTAGTTGAGCTGTGTCTTCCACCCCTTGGCTTACTGCACAGCTGGCCTGACTCCACGCACAATTGGAACCTAACTAAATCTAATAAATAAGATTCATCAGATGACTGTCTATTCGCGTTTTTTGCAAAGGCCGCTGGCTGACAACCACCAAATTTTGCACACAGACTAAGTCCGACCCGGGGGTTGTCCTAAGTGTATTTTCATCCACAACCTCACCATATAAAGACCCCTAAGAACCATAACACTTTCTGTTTTTTACATGCTTGAGAGAAGACTTTCTACATACTTGGGAGATAAGACCCCTTAAGACCCCAAAGACCCATAAGACCCTTTCGACCATTGAATTCCCCAAACATAATAAAGACACTTTAAAGCCCCGAATACCCCAAAGACCCTTTGGACCCCAAAGACAGTTAAGATCCTTAAGACTCTTGAAGACCCCAAAGAACCCGAATACCTTAGAAGACTCAAGTCCCTGAAGACCCTTAAGACCCCAAAGACCCCAAACCCCTTAAAACCCCTTTACCCACTGGTGTTCTAGCTGTCCTGCCCCTACACAGTTTCCCCACCCCACCCTCACCCCGTCAGTTCTCCTGCCCCCGATCCACCTGCACCATTCGCAGCCCAGCCGGCTCTCCTGCTTCTCCCACGTCTAACTACCGCCCCCCTCCCCCCACACCTATGCAAGGCCGGGTAACCCTGCTAGGATATCTATATATTGTCGGACCGCGCTATTTACGGGGGATATGTTCCTGAAAAATGCCACAAATGTCGGGATCTGCGAATGTCGAGTCATTGTTTAAAAAAATAAAAAATAAATTTACATGGTCTAGGCTCATGGAAGAGCGATTATGCAGAACAAATCAGGACACATCATAAAGGGAACAGCAGGAGAAAGGGGAAACAACAACAGCAGGGCGGAGAGAGAAAGTAATCGGAGATGGACAAACAAAGGATGCAGGTAACGATGAGAGGTAAGGGATGAGGGGTAAGGGAAAACACAAAGGGTGGACAATATGGATACATAAGCAAAATTGTGTTTGATCAGTTTGTGATGTTGTCAAGGTCTGAAGAGAGGGAAGATGCTGCTGCTTGTTTGTCAGAAAGATGAGAGATGTTATGGCAGAGTGTGGAGTCATCAGCAATGAAATGAAGAGGATTTTCCAGAGTCGGTGAGATCATTGATGAAGATTAGGAATAAGATGGGGCCTAGGACACTGCCTTGGAGTACTCAAGCTTTGACAGGGAGAGGAGAAGAAAGGGTTCCGTTGAGAGTCATACGTTGTCTACGAGAGGGGAGGAAATCTAATCCAAGAGTGGAGTTGGCCTTGGATTCCATAGGTAGACAGTTTTGAGAGCAAGGCAGGTTGCTAGACTGTATCAAAAGCTTGAGATATAGCCAGTGAGATGGCTCTGATCTCATGTCTGATATTGAGGGTCTCCACCATTGTTTGGAGAGTAGAAGCAGGATATCCAAGGTAGAGTGAGCAGGTCTGAATCCAAATTGATGACCTGAGATGAGGCTGTTGGATGAAATGAATGACTTTATGTCAACTGTGATGATGGGTTCCATGACCTTGCTAATGATTGGAAGTACAGTAAGCTAGTTGGGCTGCAGTTAAGGGGATATATTTTTGCACCTATGGTAATAGTATGATGTTGGCTGATTTCAAATTTCCCAGGTGAATGTAGGAGACCAGTCCTGAAGTGTTTAAAAAAAAAAATTAAGAAAACATGAATCCTCGAAGCACAACATCAAAGCAGGTCACACTTCATGACCCGCAAAAAGTGAATCTGCGAATAGCGGGGTTGGACAGTACGTATTTCCTTCAGGAAACTGCGCGATTCACATCGCATAACAGCCGAAACTGTGTGATCTGTGATTCGGCTGTTACTGTGCTTTACGGCTTTGCCAAGCTCAGTTGTTGGATACATACATATATATATATATAATATATATATATATATATATATATATTATATATATATATATATATATATATATATATATATATATATATATATATATACAGTACATACATTTGTCAAATTTAATTTAGATGATGTAAAAATCTGGCTTCAATGCAGAATGTTATTTTTTCATCAGTTTCATTTGACAATGTTTCTTTTTTTCGTTTTTTTTTGTAGGAGCTTAAAATAACTGTAAATCTTGGTTCTTCATTAAATCCAAAAAATGTTATTGCCATTTGCATGCTTATGCTACAGCTTTTAATTGTGACATTTTCCGGTTATTGGAATGTACCGTGATCTGCCCTGAGAGGTGTGTGCGTACATGCACATACAATGGAGGTTAATAAACGTTTGGTCCTTTTGTCTTTTGCCCGCTTGAGACAGTACGAAGCAAAGCGACGCATCTCTGCAGAAGTTGCGATGAGGCATTCATACTTCCGCAGCTTTGGAGAGGGTGTACATTCACTTCCTGATGGTATTCTACCGAGGCATGCATCCATTACACAATGAATCGAGCGTGGAGCCGAAATGCTTGGATGTTGAACGAAAGTTTTCGCAGTCATTGGCAATGCGTGCACTTCCTCATTCCAAGTTTTCTGAATCAACTGACCAGTTTCATGTGTAATTCAGGGTTGTTAAGAATTAAGCATCTGGCTTGAAATGGACGGCAAGGTTGATAACCAAACTTGCAGTGTTGCCTTCACTTTCTGCAATGTGTTTATAAGTTGTCCTTGTGTGCTTCAGTCGTGTCATTATTTGCACTGAAAGAGGTCCAGCTGCAGAGGGATCCAGGTGTTCGCACAGACTCTGGTGAGCGTTTTGTTACCTTCTCGATCTTCCTGAGGATTATAGCTGTTTACCTGGATAGACTGTTCTTTATCATTACCTGTTTTTTATGGTTATTCTTGTTTGCTTTCCTGTTGTGAACTTTATGCCAAGGGTGTAGGTGCAGTACCTTCTTGATCTGCTTTTCTAACAATGCTAAAGCATGAGGTATCTCACAGTATTGTGCACCTGCACACATATTAATTTCCTGATAATATTGCAGAATTGCAATTCTGCAACTGTTCTATATTCTTTCAAGTGGCAACGTAATTGTAAAAAGACTTCTTTGCTGAATGTAATTCTTCCCCAAGCAAGAAAGTTTGTGTTTACAAACCAGAAGAATACTTTCTAGCACATTTAAAATTTATCCATGTATTGTTCTCAAATTACCTCTGTCGTCTTAACCTTTCCTTGCATATTGAAGAGCTCGATTCTAACTGGTTTTATTCAAGTCTTGAGGTGCATAGCAATGCAATATGCTAATTGTGCGTGGAGTAATACTTATTTTAGGAAGAGATTTCCAATTCAAGCACCGTATTGTTATCCACTTACTTTGTTTTCATTCTCATTTTCATTTCATACGTCATTCTAATTTTGCATGAAACCATGCTCAGGGAACTCGCTGAAGTCAGCATGAAGTGTGGGCTGAAGATGAACATGTCAAAAACCAAAGTAGTAATGCACCCCCTTGTACCTCATGGGGAAACTAGAATGGCACTCGGTAGAGTGCATGCCTCCGTTAGGCTGAACAGTTTACGTTTTGGATCCCACTGACAGACCAGATCTGGATCTGGACCTGAAGCAAAATCTAATCCTCTTGTTCTTGTCACCTAACCAACTCATCCACCTCGTATTGTCATAACTTGTCCACCTAGTTTTGTCAGCTCGTTTTGTTCTAGCCTGTCATAATATTGTTATATTTATCTTGCCAAAACGAAGTTTTTGCAAGATATGTTAGTCAGTCTGTATGTTTTTTTTTTTATTTTTTTATTTTTTTGTCTGTAATCACGAAAAAAAATTCTGCAGACCACAGTTTTCATTGGAAATTTTTGTAACTTCGCATATCAGAGGCCTATGGAGGTCCCTTTCAGGCCATAAAATTTTGAAGGTCAAGGTCAAAGGTCAAGGTCACTGTCGCAAATCAGGGGAATCGACAAAACCCTTATTTTTTTGAGTAATTTTGATCGGATCGTCTTCAAACTTCATGGGAATATAGTTCATGGTCTGGCGCTCAGCTGATTAATTTTTGGTGGCGATTGGCCTTGACCTTCATGTGTTTTTTTTGTTGTTGTTTGTTTGTTTTTTTTTATCTGTAATCACGTTAAATCACTCTGCAGAGCACAGTTATCATTGGAAATTTTTGTAACTTCGCATATCAGAGGCCTATAGAGGTCCCTTTCAGCGCATAAAATTTTGAAGGTCAAGGTCACTTTGTCGCAAATCAGGGGAGTCGACGAAACCCTTATTTTTTGAGTAATTTTGATCGGATCGTCTTCAAACTTCATGGGAATATAGTTCATGGTCTGGCATTCAGCTGATTAATTTTTGGTGGCGATTGGCCTTGACCTTCATGGTTAACGCCTAAGGTCAAACATATTTGACCCCAAGGTCAAATTTTCAAGTTTTAGGAACCATATCGTGTAGTACCTCAAATTGAACACCTCGATGAGTGCTTCTAGATATATCAAGCTTGAGACATTATGACGTGATTTGGTGACGTTATGAGGCAAACGCATTATTTTCATGGTTACTCTGTAGAACGATTCTCATCGGAATCTCTCTAGGCAGATATTCCTCAAGGGTCGCTCCTGGTGGATAGCAGCTCTGTTCACCTCAGTGTGACCTTAAAGAAGTCACACGTGGTCACCTTTTGGCAAGATACGGATCACCTAGTTACGGGTGACATTGGTTTATTTGTTTTTTGCCCCGTTTCTCAATGGTAAAGAATCACTTACAAAATTAAAAAATTCTCATATCCGGATCCGGATTTGAATCTACACCAAAATTGAACGATTCGTTCTTGTCACGCACCCAACCACTCCACCAAATTTCGTACAAATCTGTCCACACCTTTTGGAGATGTCCTGTTCCCAGACAGACAGACAAACAGAGAGGGGTGAAAACATAACCTCCGTACACCTTCAGTGGCAGAGGTAATCAAAATAAATGGAAACCAAATGGAAGAAGTAGAAGAATACCTGTCCCTTGGGCAAAGCTTTAGCCTCAAGGACAATAATTAAAGAACAAGAAACAAAGAGAAGAATCAAACTTGGAGACAATAATATGGAAAACTCAGTAACATCATGAGAGGAAGCTTACCAACATGTCTGAAAAGGAAAGTTTTCAATAATTGTATTATTAACCTCCGCCATCAAAGATGGACGGAGGTTACTGTTTTCACCCCTGTCTGTTTGTTTGTTTGTTTGTTTGTTTGTGAACAGTATTACGGAAAAACTCCCTGACGGATTTTGACGAAACTTGGTGGGGGGATTAGGTATGGTCCAAGGATCATGCCATTAGATTTTTGACGGTCCACAAAGCCAATTATGGCCCGCTATGGCGCCATTTTGAAAAAATATTTGAATTTTGTTTTTTGCATTTCTACATGTTTTAAGTGATTTCCAACCCCCCCCCCCCCCCAAAAAAATATTGTTAGAGAAAAAAAAATTTTGCAACTTTTTTTTCAAAAAAATTCGATTTTATTTTAAAAATGTATTGGGCCATGATATGTTCTCGTGGATCAGGCATTGCGTGGCGGAGGTATGCGCTCTACCGAGTGCCCTTCTAGTTAGAACTGTCATCGAAGGGGCAGAGACCTGGGTGTTAACAAAAATGGAGAAAAAGTTAACAGCAGCACAACCTAATTTGGAACAACAAATGTTCGGTATACATGCAATATTAGAAAGACAAATAAATGGGTCAGAGAAAAACCAAAACTTAGGATATCTTAGAAATAAACAAACTCAGGAAATGGAAATGGGTAGGACACATTAGCAGAAGGTCAGATAACAGGTGGACAACAATATTAACGTTATGGAGACATATTGATGGCACAGGAACAAGGGAAGGCCACGTCTAAGATGGAAGGGTGAAATAGACAAAAAGAGTCAATTGGAACAACAAAGCAAGAGACAGCGCAACATGGCATCAACATGCTGAGGGTTTCGTCCGGCAGTGGACTGAAAATCGCTGATGATGATAATGATGACATCATTTAAACTTGAACATTGATATTATGCAAAGGAGCTGTTAAAAAAGGGTGTGGACATTTGGTTCAGATTGGATTTCATAATTTGCATCATAACTTGTTAAGTTATTGAAGCTGAATAATAAGTCAGTATCACTTAGCCAAAGCCTATAATTGCCAATCTCCTGTCATTGATAGAGGGGCCATTTCTGTAATTACATCCACAAAATGGGAGACCTTTGACCTCCACCGAATGTTCCTTTCATACCCTTTCCCTCATGTCCCCTTGCTTCTATCTACCTTCAAATTAATTTCACTTTTCTCCTCGATTCACCCCCAACTCCTTTGCACTTTCCTCTCTCTCCTTTTCCTTTTTTCAGTCTTATCGTCACCCCTCCCCCTTTCTCTCCCTGTGTATACCATGTAGCTTCATCACTCCTCAAATCTTTAAAATGATTAATATTGCAATATTTTTGGCTCATTTTTTAGTTCAATATGGAGCAAAAGATGAGCATTTCACAAGTGGTTAGACCTGCTGACCTCTATGCAAGCTACATATTGTGTTCACAAAACTGTGAATGTGTGATTGTACATAAGTCCATGAAAATTGTCGGCCAAAAATTATAGTACAGTAAAAAAATTATTTATGTAATTATTTTGCACCCAAATCTAGCTTTTACACTAACCCAACTCACTTCCCATCCTTGGTGCCCTCAGCATGCATTCCCAGTTCTGAATCGGCCAGACACACTTTTCTAAAATGACGGTAAAGCACAAAGACTGTGATTCAAAATATTCCAAAACTGGCCGTTACAATCGAAAGTTCTTTTGAAAAGATATCCAGATTCCATGCATGAAAATCTCAAGTCTCAGCCCTTTATATGTGTGTTGCAGTTGTTGTCGCAATGACTTTTCAATTGCTCAATCTGGGATGTTTGACATCAGACATTGTTGTCAGAAAGGAAAAAAAACGTCAAGATCTTGGACTTTCACCCTTTGTTACAAGGTTCAAAGCTCCTGAACGAGCTAAATAAATGCCAGCAGATTTAAAGACGACCGAAGAGTAGGGAGTTCTTCATAACAAGGAGACATAAAACAAAAACAAAAACAAGTAACAATGACCCGAAGAGGAACAGAACGGGAAAGAATATGTGTGTCTGGAAGAAGTTGTGGATGTGCATGGGTGAGTGCATGATGTAATGATGGGCAGGAGACTTAAACGACTGCAGTGATGAGAGCAAGATGACAGACACAAAGGAATTATTCTACAGTCTGGAAAAAAAAAAGGTTGAATGAATGAATGGAGGTGGGAAACCTGTCTGGACATGGAGAGGGTGAACAGGTGAGGGTTTCTTGAGGAAGGTGGTTGACCTGGTGGGTTATAGGAGAAGGTGGGAGGAGCAAGGCCAGATCAGATACAAGCATGTATAAAAGAGAGAGCCCACTAACTTGCCATAATCGGAAGTGAATGTACCTGGGAATCCTCTTCCTGTCCTAAGATTCCAAACGTATGGAAGGCCTCGTTTTTAACCATCTCAAGAGGAGCAAGGTGAGAAGCAGGAGCACCATCCAAGAGTGGGAAGCTATCCTCCATGAAGCTCTGTATGAAAGCCTTATACACCGTGAAAAGCTGTGTTGCTCAGGAATGTTTTAGCTCTTTAGAGAATATCCAGGCAGTGACTGTCCTTTGGTTCCATTTTGGATATCTTGCCTTCGCACAAATGGTTTTGGTAGATATAGAAACCAAGAAGTTTCAGGGACTGCACCTCTTCCATTGGCTGTCCAGAAAAATTGATTGGATAGTTTGATTGCTAATCCTTGTGGAGAGATGGAGTGAGAGGTGGTGATAGCTTGCCAGTTTTGAGTGTCATCGATGTTTGTTGGAATTGAGACATTGACATCATCATTATCAATGTTTGACAGGATTTACATCGTCAACAGTGTTTGTTCTTTTTTTTCTTTTTTTTCTGCAAGTATGCCTGTTCGTACTTAGTGTTGAAAATAAAAAATGATTTTTGTGAAAGACAAAATGAAAAAAATTATTGTACACAAATACAGGTGGTCCGATGGTTTTGGAACAGCTGATCCCCTCCCCACCCTCCAATAAAATAATCACCCTGTGTTTTTACTTTGTACTTTCAAGAAGAAACAAATTACCACCTGAAACTGATTTTGAAAGCTTTAGTGAGGGGCTTTCAAGTCTTCTCTAGTGCTTGGATATAAAGTGGATTGGTAAATCTTCACCCCTTCTCTTTTCTCATGATCGTTTCCTTGATCCTTCCTCATGATCCTTTCCATAATCCACTCATCGTTTCATCTTCCTCGTCTTCCATTACACTTTACTTGTGTCTTCAATTCTTTGCTTCTTTGCTTCCTCCCCTTCATATCTCCTTCCCCTTTCTACATGCTTTCCAATGGGTCTCCAGCTCGCAATACCAACTTCCGGCCATCAAAGGATTCTTCTGGCCAACTCAGCATCCAGAGCCGCTAGCCAGACAGCCGGTAAACCTTTCTCACTCTTTGGCTGGCTGCTGCAGTGGTCACTTTGCACCATGCCATTGTTAAGTTGAAATTTATTAAAGGGTTATTTTAAAGTCACTAAATCTCTACATGACCATTTCTAAAAATAAAAAAATAAAAATCTGTTTTTCAAGTAAGACGACAGCAATGAGAAGGACAGTTTGCTTGCAGTAGCATAGGCTATCATTATTATCATAACATGATATTACATAGCTATTATCGAACAGACCAAACTTTCTTTTGACCCTCTTCATGCGAACATTGAAACAAGTTGTGGCTTGTAGTTTCCTTTGGCTAGATCCAATAATTAAACTTAAAACATCTCTTGTGGACTAAAATATGTACTACTCCTAAATGTAGTTATTACAATGCAATGTGTCTAAAAGTGTGATCTAAAATAAGTTTATTTTTCCATTATTCATTTACTGACACCTTGTGCAGGAAAATATGCAAAAGTAAATACAGCTGTTCCTGGCTGTGGAAGCGGTGCATTCTCAGCTATTGCTTTGAAGACTCAATTTCCATGCCATCAAAGGAGAAAGCAGGTTATTCGATGAAATGATGGGTTACATCAACTGAAAGTTGGCGAAAGAATGTTAACCGCGATGTGACACAAAATAAAGCCGATGTTTCGAGCGTCAGCCCTTTGTCAGTTCAAAAGGGACCCTCTAGCTCTGATGAAGGGCTAACACCCAAAAGCATCAGCTTTGCTTTGCTTTCCACCGTGGTGAGAATACCTTTGTCAACTTTCATTTGATAAAACTGATTGTCGTTCACTGACTCAGACCGTCTCTATAGCCTTGACAATTTGTTTAATATTATTCTATTAGATGAAATACCTGTTAATGATTGACTCACTTGTTATCCCATGCTTTTTGAAAAAAAAAATGGAGGGATATTGTAATTGGCTCCGTCTCTGTTTGTTTGTCCTTCCTTCCTTAACGCTCTCTTCTCCGAAATGGTTGGGCAGAAATTCACCAAACTTGGTAGTTATGATCACTACATGGAAAGAAGGTGCAAGAGCAGTACCTTTTTGGCCCTGCCACTTGGGGCAGGGTCAAAAAGGTCAAATACCAAAATATGCAATTACAAGCACATCTTAAACATTTTTAAATGAAATTTTGTATATGCAATCAACATTGGGAGACGCATGAAAAATGTAACGGTTATTTTTTTGGATTTGACCCCTGGTTTATGCCCCATTGGGTGAGGACTTAGGGTCACAAGGGTCAAAACAGGAAAAAAATTTCACTCAAAGTTTGATAATGGGTCATTCCTGGTGGAACTTTCTGCCATCTTTCAACTTTGCTTTACATTGCAATGGTGCACCATCGACTTTGCTCTAGTATTTTATTTATTTTTACTGGTTACATTCACCAGCTGTTTGCAAGATGGAGGGATAGATGGAAAGTTGTATCTTGCTTATTTTGTACAATACAGTCAATGGAATGTGCCCACATATACAGTATCGTATAAAATCATCCTGACACAACTGCAGTTCATGTAAACTATAATTTATATTCCAGGAAAACAGGATGATCTCACAACCCACAAAAAACATGATCGAAAAATTCAGAAGTAAAGGAGAGGGGGCATTTAAGCAGAGGTTTTAAGGTATTGTTATGGATCTGGAAACCATAAGCATTCAACATACAGATGTCCCAAAAGTCAGTTATGTCGTTAAGTATGTTGTGTAGTCAGATCCTTTCCTTTTGTCGAGTGGGAGAATCAAAGGCGTGCGTTGCGATTTCTTTTTAGTTCGGTTATTAAAACTTTACATCCAACGAACCCTCCAACAAGCCATCTAACAACCATCCCATCTGCATGACCCCTCGGCCCATCACGATCCACCACCAACCAAGGCTGCCTTCTCGCACCCTGACGTGCCAAGGCAAGATCTCGCGGTTCCGGTTTCTCGGCTCTCACGAATGTTGTAACTCTTTCACCACGACCTTTGCAACATTGATACTGTTGCTCATCAAGTATGAACCAGTATGAACCCGCGTGGAAGAGTAGCTGAGGTTTCCCGGCAGGGGCCGTTGCAGCGTTGATACTGTTACTCGTCAAGTATGAACCCGCATGGAAGAGTGGCTGGGTTTCCCGCACGTGGCCAAGGCCCCGCCCCGGAAAGGTATGCCGTGGGACCCTGTCCAATCAAAGGCGGACAGCGAGGTGTGTTCACCAAGGCCCCTCCTCGCTGAGGGAGGTATTTAAATTCCCGAGCACTCTCTGAGGCAGGAGTCTTTTTGGGGTCTTGGAGGGTCTTTTTTGGGTCTTGGGGAGTTTTGGTGGGTTTTGGCTGTCACGAAGAGTTTTTGGTGAGTTTTAGCTGTCACGAAAGGGTTTTTGCTGTTACGAAGGGGTGGTCGAGGCGGCGAATGTGTCTCTGCTGGCCCTCTACAAGGAAGGAAAGGGCGACCCCGAAGCCCCCTCTGTGGAACCTGGCCATTCACCACCCGAGCTCCGCCACGAACCTCGAGTCCCACACGTGCGACTGGGGACCAAACCAGCGACCATTGTCAGGTGCCGCAGCACGGAATACCCCCTTTCTTCGACGGCCAGGTACCCAACCGAACTCTGACCCCCAGCTTGTCTCTCTCCTCGGCCACATAGACTCTGTTGCATCTTTCTTTTTTGTTTGTCCCCCTATTTTTTCTAGTGATCACCTTGTTTTTTCATTGTACATACTCTGACTCTCCGTCGCACCTCTCCGTGTTATTTCTTTCTTATCTATGCTATCGATATGTCTCATTCCCTTTTCCCTGGTGTGCTTGTGGGCCCATCTTTAAGTAGAACTGAATAAGTGTTTTTGTATCATTGTAAATACTTCTTGCATATTCGCGTTGTCTTACTTTGTGTCTTCATTTACTGCAAATAAAACTTGTTAGGAATGTTCCCAGTTCGTTTCCGTCCCTTCTTGAATTGGTCCAGCATGGTTCGGATCTGAGTTTAGGCGGGGTTTTATCCCGATAATCCGTTAATTCCAGCCGGCACGGCTTTGGCAGTTTCCGCTCGGCTGCACCCGAACCGGAGTTGTAGTCGGTAGTTAGAACTCTACCGCAGTCGGTAGAGTGACCCGGTTCGAGCAGACGTGCCGAGCGTGGTTTCCCCGGTAGTCAAAATCACGTAGTTAATTAGGTAAATTGGTTATAGACAAATAGACCCTACGCTACGCGGTTTAGATATTGGCGACCACGGTCGGTTAAACGACCCGCCGGCTCGCGGAGTTATCCAAAACGACAGCCTACAATTCCGGGGAGTTCGGTGGGAGACGACGCAAACCTCCCCCACCTAGTGGTCGTTCTCGCCACCGACCCCAGCCCACAACAGTATTTTACTTCACCGACCCCAGCCCACAACAGTATTTTACTTCAACCAGCATTACAAGGGCTGTCCCAAAAGTTATTTTTCAATATTGGTCAAAGATAAATAATCATTTTTCTTTCAACGTTGTAAAGAAAATCAAAATGGTAAAGTAGTACAGCATCAGAAATTGTATACGACTTTAATTTTGGGCTTTGCTGAAGACTCGGCATGGGCACTTCCAAGATAATATTACTCCATCTTTTGTCGTCTCTGAGTTGAGGGGCAAAGATTGGGCTAATGTTGGCTGCAGTAAAATCCTATCAGATTTTCTCAGAACATCTTGGTTTTTTTGATTGAATTGAAGTTATGGCTTGAAGTGATACACCTGATATGGTGGTAGGTGTGATATGGTGGTAGGTGTGATATGGTGGTGGTAGGTGTAGTGATATACCTCATATGTGATGAAGTTGTCCACACCAACAGAGGTGTCACTGGTAGAGTACGGATGATGCTTGCGGCTGTTTGGTTTGGGGGTGAATCTGAAAGTTTGTGATGCTTTGGTACCAATGGATGTTTTCCAGATGTCTCAGGCATTTCATGTCGAGTACCTCCAGTCTGCACATGTCTGCAACACTGGTTGCCTATGTCTCTGACTTGTTCAGGAGGACAGATAGAGTGGCCTGCAAAAGTATTGACCCCCTACCAATAATGCGACATTTAGATGAATTACTAATTATGTACAAACAATATTTCCAAATGAACTTTTCATTCATAACTGAAGAGATCAAACTAAGCACTGTTATAGTTGAAGTCACTGGGCAGCTCACTGGATGACGGGATTGGGGCAAAGCCTTCAGGATCCCCATTCTTTGAAGATGGGAAAAGCACGGGGTACGGAATACGTACAAAAAACCATGTACAAATCAAAATTCACTGGTTGTAAAACCATTCAGCAAGGTCAGTGCTTGGTGGAAGCACCTTTTGCAGCAATGACTGCTGTGAGTTTTTGGGTAGGTCTCTACCAGCTTTGCACAGTGAAATGGTGAACTCTTTGCCCATTCTTGACGTGAAAATGTCTCTAGTTCTGCCAAGTTTGATGGGGATCGTCGATGGACTGCAGTCTTCAAGTCTCACCAGAAATATTCAATTGTGTTCAAGGCAGGACCTTGACTGGGCCACTCAAGAACATATATTTCCTTCTTATTCATCCACTCCAGTGTGGCTTTAGCTTTGTGCTTCGGATCATTGTCCTGATGAAATGTGAATCTACTACCCAGTTTCAGATTCATGGCTGACTCAAACAGGTTTTCATCAAAGATTCTCCTGTACTTTGCACCATTCATTGGCTCTTCCATCCTGACAAGCTTGCCAGTCCCTGCTGATGAAAAGCAGCCCCATAACATTTTCTACATGCCTGCAGTATCATTAAGATGCTTTTTTCGCAAATTCCACACGAGCTTTTAGATGCGTCTTTTTCAGTCAGGTTGTCGGCGACGATACCATCTTCCCCACCAGGTTTCCAGGTGAGGAGGGTGCATGGATATGGACACCCAGTAGAATTCAAAACAAAACCTGTCAAAGGGCGAAGGAGATCCTTGTGAGTCAACGGCCATCCATATCTGGTGCCCAACTGTGTCTGCTGATGTCTTCCTGCAGTTGGGTACCTCTTTCTAGGAGGTTGGTGGCAGGATTTACACTCCGGCCACCGTAAAACACTTCATTCCGCAAAACACACAAAAATGGAAAGAGAACTGAAAACGCACTCTGTGGGAGTACCTCCTGTGCAGCTGCCCTGCACTTGGCAGCTCACCGGATGATGGGATTGGGGCAAAACCTTCGGGATCCCCATTCTTTGAAGATGGGGAAAGCACGGGGTAACTTACTTGGGTCGGATTGCGGTGTGTTTGTCGGGGTGGTGCCGAGATGTCTTCCACCAGATGGCTGTCTCTCTGGGTTAACCTGAGGCGGTCCCTTCTGGTGGGTGCCTGGAATGTCCTTTCCCTAAGAGAGGATGAAAACCTGTCTCTGTTACCATCTGAGCTCAAGCGTTTAGACATCGGTATCGTAGCACCCTCTGAGGTTCGGAGAGCGGATTGCTGTGAGATCATGGCGGGTGGTTACACCTGCTACTGGCCTGATCGCTCTGGTGGTTACCATGCCCAAGGAGTTGCTGTAGCTGTATCCAATAAGCTGACTCCCATGATAATTAAGGTAACACCAGTCAACGAGCGTATTACGAGACTGACGATTTGTCACTCACTCATTGGGTGTCATTTCCCTGGTCTCTGTATATGCTCTAACTGAAGCAAATGATCTGACTGTGAAGGACGCATTCTATTGCCACATTCAGTCTGCGGTTCATCAGTGTCCCAGGTAAAATACTCACTAGTCTTGGGGTTTTCTTAATGCATCTGCTGGCACTTATAGGATGGTTATGAGACATGTGTTGGTCCCCATGGTCTGGAACTATGAACCAGAATAGCACTAAGTTCCTTGACTTTGAAAGACGTCATGGTTAGGGTGGCTGTTCATGGTTTCAGTGCCCACAAGCTCATTGCTGGACTTTGTATTCCAACGCTGGCGGTGTGGCAAAGGAGATTGATAATGTGCTCATTGATGGTCGTTGGAGGATGATTCAGAACTGCAGGGTCTACCGGAGTGCTCATTTCCTCAATACTGACCACAGCCTTGTTGTAGCAACTCTGAAGTTGTAGCTTAAATGCAGGAGAATGGTACCATCCCAGCCGAGGTTGGATGTTGGCAAACTCAAGGATGAGAGGGTAGCTGAGGAGTTTGCGAACAGGCTGAGTGGGGATTTGGGGGATCTGGGTGTTTTGGGGAATGCTGAGGAGTTGTGGAGTGCTTTCAAAACTGTCATCCTTGATGTTGCCGGTGGATGCCTTGGAACCCACCGTCAGGTGAAGAAGAACTTTGTCTCCCAGGGTACACTGAATACCATTGACCAGAGTCACAGGGGCAGGTTACAGAAAGACCCGAGTTACAGTGCCTTCAGAAAGTACACACCCCCCACAACTTTTGTCATATTTTGTTGTTTCAGACTGAATTTAAAATGGATGAAATTTTTTAAAAAATTTCACCGATCTATAAAAACTGGTGTTGGCTTAATGGTTAGAGTGGTGGGCTTGGGATCTCAGGGTCCTAAGTTCAAATCCCACTCGGCTGTTGAATTGATACCAGGTGGGGTTGACTGCTTGTCATCCTTCAGAGGTTGGCAAAATGAGTACCAGTGTACTGGTGGAGGGGTACAGCATCAGTGGCATAGCTACCCAGCAGCCAGGCTGCCATACACAAGAACAAAACCGATCTATACAAAATACCCCGTGTAATGATAAAGTGAAAACGTGTTTTTAGAAATTCTTACAAGTTAATTAACAAAGAAAAGCTGAAATGACTCGCATCAATAATAAGTATTCAACCCCTTTGCGATGACACTCCAAATTGAGCTCGGGTGCATCCAATTTCCTTTGATCATCCTTGAGATGTCTCTACAAATTGATTGGAATCCACCTGTGGCAATTCAATTGATTGGACATGATTTAGAAAGAAACACACCTTTCTATATAAGGTCCCACAGTTGACGGTGCATGTCAGAGCAGAAAGTTTACCATGAAGTTCAGATTAAGTTAAGGTTTTGATACAAGCAAGCACTCGCACATGCCAATGTTGCTCACTGGAAATTCCCAGCAGCTGCGATTGGGTTACTCAGTTGCTGGCAAAAATGTGCATGACTTTGTTACACTCAAAGGTTGTGATACACGAAATGATATCACATGGAAGCTGGTGGCCAGATTTGCTTCGGGAAAACCTCGGAACGACTGATTAAGTGGATTATTTCATTAAGTTTGTGGATCGGTCATAATAAATTAAAACCTTCTTCCACTGGGATTTAAAAGATTCTCCACTTTTGGGATGTGGAAGCTCTATTTTGATACACTCACCAAATGATACCACTCAATGTATGCACGGTTTAATCCGAAGGGGACATCTTCCATGAACCATCACCTCATTCCAGCAATGCAGGTTGCTTTTGTTGGATGAGATGCAATATTTTCGCTGTAGATGCTGATATTTCCAAATGCAGCAAAAGTAAAACTGTCTGTCATCGATTTTTCAAAGAACGAAAAGAAAAGCATGACTCCACCAATGTTTTCTATTTCAAGGAGGATGGACAGATTTACACTGTAAATCTGCCCATTAATTTGACCTGGTTCGTCCTTGAGGTGTAGTTGAGAATTTTGGTTGAGAAATTAGTGAAACGTTAGCTCCCAGATAATCCACATCTTTAATACAGGCTGCAACATCAAGTTGAAGTAGCGTGCAAACTACGGGTAAGGCATGCAAATAGTGCTTCTCTAGTTGTACACCTCCTCAAAATCCTGCCTCGCTATTTCTGCTTGCTGCCTAACAATGCCTGACGTACTCACATGGATGTCTTCTGCTAGCTTGCAAATTCTGCTTCCAGCTTTCTTTACAGATACACCAATTCAAGACAGGTCAGTGACTCGTCACTGTCCTTTCGTACTCGAAATATGAGAAGGCGACAACGGGTCACTTACCTGCAAGTATATATGTGGGAAAGTGCTCACACAACTGCTCTTGCACATCCATACAATACCACATTATGCCAGTACGAACCTGGATTGAGAAAGTAATGAATGGTGATGGCATACTCAATGTTTGAGGCCCTTTTTTCACCTTATGTGAGCACATGCCCAGAAATGCTTACAATGGGATTAAAAGTATGCTGGTGTTGGCTTAATGGTTAGGGTGGTGGGCTTGGGATCTAGAATCCTGAGTTCAAATCCCCTCGGCTGTTAAATTAATGCCAGGTGGGTTGACTGTGCCTGTCATCCTTCCGAGGTCGGCAAAATGAGTGCCAGCTTGCTGGTATCCTGTGTAGGAGTGGCGACCCATCTAGGATTGTACCCAACAGCCAAGGAGACTGCCTCGGCAGCACCAACGCTCTGCACAGAGTATGGTCCCAATGGATGGATGGGATCAAAAGTGGACTTCTTGTGCCATTGTTTTGGTTAGAGGCCTGATGAAGTCTGTGGATCGCTGATGAAACCGCCTGAGGCAATCTGCTCTTTCCTGTTTGCAACACAATTGGTTGAGTACTTTTATTAGTGCTTAAAACAATCCATGGTTATCTGTGCTTTTTGCTTTTTGACGAATGGATAATCCAAACCGTCTTGTGTGTGCGTGTTCATGCCCGCATGATGTGTGTTGGCTGACTTGACACAGCTGTGGTTGTGGATCCCACAATTGCGGTTATGAACCCAAAGTTTGGTAGGGTTCTGTGCTTACAGGGTTGAAACCCCCAGCGAAAAAGGAGCTCGGCTGATGACCCTGAAGCTGAAAAACAATCTATCAATTTCTTAAAACTTAACAAGGTTATTACTTGAGGTAAACAATTATGTTGAGGTTTGAGATTAACTTTTAAGTTTCTGGTGTTTTAGATTGAGTATCATTTGCAACATTCTTTTAAATGTTAATGTAATGCTTTAGGAATAGCTGAAAAGATATCACGAGAAAAATTCCCTAATCCCGAGCTTTTCCAGATCCCTATTGGTGCACAAAATGCCGAACGGTGCTATGAATAGTTTTTGTTTGTGAAAGCTCAGTGTCACCATGTCCAATTTTCTTTTTGCTTGCACTGTGACTGCACTTTCGTAACACCTTTGTTTGGTCGTGGAAATTATTTACATTGCATGTCAGTTGAAGGGGAAACTTGTGTTTGATGATCTTAATTCTGTAAAGCTTAGTTGATTTGCACATCATTGGGTTATAGTAAACAGACACCAATTATCTTTTCATTTCCTGTGAATGCACCTCGTATACAGTATCACATTTGATATTAATTGCACATACAATTAGACATACAGTAGAGGTCTTTTATGTCTGCAACTTGATTCCTAATGGTGTTCATTTCTCATTGGTTTCTAAATGTGTCATTTGTACCAAGTTTGCTTATTGCTTTAATTCACCTATGTGAGCTGTTTCAGCTGCAGGTCATTGAGATTGGAACGGTTTTTTTTGTTATATTTTCTATTTTGTATATCGACATCGAAGTTCAAGTAGTAGCGAGACTGCACAGGGCAGCAGGGTTGCAGAATGATGAGATTAAAGGGGGAAAAGGGAATTGAGCATATCGTGCATGATGAAAGAGGAGAGGTGGAGGAGGAGTCAGCAAGAGCAGAAGAGAACAAAGGTGGACATGGGAGAAAAATATGGGTGGAAAAAAAAAGGTTGATATGATGGCAACAGATACATGGAGTCAATTCCACTGATGAAAGGTATAAAGGAATGGAGGTAAGTTTTCAGCTTAGAAATGGAAATGGTAACCAGGTATGGGATTTTGAGAAAACGTGGGTGTGCTGGAGGAGGACGGTGGGGCAAGAGGGTGGGAGGAGCGAGGCCAGAAGCAAAACTAAAGAAAACAGAGTCTCCCAACCTCCCTATGGAGGGAGGGTGCAAGAAGTAGAGCTTGGGTTATTTGGAACACGGCCTCCTGCCGAGATATGCCACAAAGACATTGGAGAGTTTTGGACTCTACCAACTTCGTGGGAGCAAGAGGGAAGCAGCTACACCAAAACCAGCACCAGACACCATCCTTGTGACGCCACGTTCAAGTGTTGTGTGGTCTGTGTCATCTCCCATTATCCTTGTTTTCCATGTGATGAATATTGTATTACTAAGTTCAAGGAGCATTAAGGAAACGTGTAAGCTTGCAAATTCACAACTCAGATGGATTTAAGAGCCGGTCATCAGTCTTTTTCTCCTCCAAGGTGTCATTGAAAAAAAAAGTATATATATATATATATATATATATATATATATATATATATATA
>CM068954.1:164146606-164171799 GCA_035128595.1 Eptatretus atami | reverse complement strand
TTGATTAGATCCGCGACGGTATCATCCTGGACCTGGACACACCGCTGCTCCTCACCCCCCGCCATGCTTCATATGCCATGCTCATCCAAACGAGGATATTATTTCTTTGTCCTCAATTAATTAGATTCCCTCGGGATTATCAAGATACCAAAAACGTAGTGCATGCGCAGATTTATTGCACGGAGTGACGTGGATTGCAGTCAGGCCACATACACTTACGAAAATTAGGAGTGTATTAAATAATAAGAACTCAGGTATAAGACACACAAAATGAACACGATCTAACACAAAACAAAGACAAACCTGAATGACAGCCAATTAATAAATAAATAAATAAATAATCAAGCCCTGCTGCTAAATACTATAAAACTACCCACACCCCCCCTCTTTTCTCCAAGGGTCTGGGGACAACACTTCAACATTTGACACAGAACCAGGAAGGACTTTTCAAGACTTCAAAGTTGTCCTTAAAGAAAAGGCATTTGGAAGGACGGAGCAGGCCTGTACTACTCAGAGAGAGCAAGCAAAGCACAGTGGTCCAATGCCCGAAGAACGTCCCTAACAAAAGAAGTCCGCCTCCGATGAGCACCCAAGAAAAAGAGAATGCTGCTTCAGACTGATATCCTCACCCATCCCCTTTTCCCCATCCCCAATTCGCTTAAACCTTCGCGTGATGTGGCATCGACCAAAATGCAGGACCAGCGAGTCCGGCTATTAAGCAACGCGTGCACTTGCGGCAGCCTGGTTTGGCTTAAAGTTAGGGTGGCGGGCTTGGGATTCTAGGTCCTGAGTCATTTCCGCCTCAGCTGTTGAAACAGGTGGGTTAATCGACCTGTCATCCTGTCCGTTAGGTTCGGCAAAATGAGTGCCAGCTTGCTAGGTATCATGGTTGGAGTGGCGACCGTCAGGATGTCCATATAGCCAAGGAGACTGGCTAAGGCAGACCCAACGCTCTACCGCAGAGTATGGTCCCAATTGTATGGATTTGACTGGATGTTGCGCGCGATGGGAGTATTCCCCGGCCGCTGTCCACTTGTTGATGACATTGAAAACTCTGGCGATATTCATGTGATGATATCGTGCCTTTGGGCGTGTGCGACATGAAGGCGAGGAGAGAAAGGGGAGCGATCTTTCGTGTCGTGTTTGGGGCTGGGCGAGACCTCATATAAATGTCCCTCTCGAGGATCCGCCTAGCCTACTCTTCCTCCTCAAACCTCGCATGGTTAAGGCAGAAGGACAGTGATGCGATGTCCTTAACTGAGAATAACCTCACTGCAAACAACACGGCCGTCCAACGACTTGTAATAATAGGATAAACTAACCGACACAAAGCCCCATGTGAAAATGACTATCCTGCATGCAGCACATGCGATTCATGCCTTGCATTTTCTTACTTATAATTCACCGTCTGGCCGTCTGTCTGATCCCACGGTTACCGCAAAAACGCTGAAGCGATCGCAAAATTTTTGGGTGTGTAATCCTGGGACCCTTGGAGTAAAATAGGCATAAATATTAATAACATGACCCCTTGCGTCCCGTATGAGCCGGTGTTCTAGTAAATATAATAAACATGACCCCCTTGACGGCTTCCGTGGGGAGTGGGTGTTCTATTGTAATATACCGTGTACCCCACACATGTAACACTCTATTTAAACTGTTGAACATTTAAGTAGCAAAATGGAGCTGGGTTGCACCTGGAGATATTTTGGCCACCTGGGTTGGCCTTCTTCTGGCACCCCCCCCCCCTCCTGAGGTGGAGCCTTCCTTTGGCACCCCACCTTCCTAGGTGGACCCTTCCTTTGGCATCCCACCCCCCCCCCCCCCCCCCACGAGTAAAATTCCAAGCGGCAATGACAGTCTGTACCTATCGGTTAGCAAAATGGAAATAAGAAAAGGCAGGACATTAAAATTCAGCAAACACGTAATACTGTTGTGGGGCCGGGTCTGGTGTTGAGCACGACCGCTAGATGGGCAGTGAGTCGGCTTCCACGAACACCCGGAATTAGCATCGTACCTTTCAGATAAATCCGAAAGTGCACGGGTCCCTTAACGGACCGAGATCGCCCAATAGGTCGACACGTTGGGAATAGGCGTCAATGCCATTTCAGACTATACTAAATACCCACTCGGGTCCAAACTTTACCGGGGGAAATTCACCCTCGCAGGATCTGACGCGGATCCGGGCCGGTTACCGAGCCCAGACGAGTCGTAACCCCGAGCGGAGAGTAACGAATCCTGCTGTGCCGATTGCACGATACGGCTAACAATGAGGTCTCCTATTCCCGTTCGCCTAGCATGGCCAAACCAATGGTAGAAAGACAAGGATGAGCTAGACATTCAACAAGAGGGAATTATTAACAATAGTCAGGGGACGATAGGGAGCACGGTAAGGAAAGTGTTATCCGAATAAGCAAGGCAATAATGTACAAACAAAAAGCACTTAACCAATTCTACTTATAGACGGGGCCACGGACACCAAAAAACACCACGGGCCCCCCCACCCAAAAAACCCAAAGGGGATACCCAGAAATGGACCTGTCGGGTCTTTATGAAGGTTCAGCTCAGGAAGGTGAGCTGGAGACAGAGCTCAGCATTGACCTGTCGACCTCGTGTGGCTTCGACGTTATGGATTCGGCGGCGACTCAGAAACCCGCAACAACGATGCCACTCTCAAGACAGGCCGGAGGATGAAGGACGGACACCAACCAGCGCTGAGGGAGGAACAGGGCAGCGAGCAGCAGGCCAGGCCAGGCTATCCGAACGATCCGGCAGACAACCCCACTGCTTCCAGTCGGTCGCGCGATCAATTTATTCACTCCCCGTCCAGGGGAGAGGGGAATTCCTTCTCGTACCCCCCCCCCCCCTATACTGACGGTTTGGTGCGCGATCCGCCTTCGTTAGCCTACGTGATGGCCAAAAGGGGCGCCTAAGTCGCTGATTGAACGGGGGGTGGCGGCATTCACGGCCGACCTGCCCTCAAACAGAAGATGAGTATATAGTCCTGTGTTGCGCTTCCCATTGGACGAACGACGGCAAAACAGCTCGCATCTCTCTGAGTTGGTCGAGAGAGACGCCAAAGTCCTTCATGAATTCGCCCACCGACGAGCGTTCTATGGCGTCAGGATGCGGGCGAGATGAGGTGTTGTTGTAAAAATGCAAAGAAAACCTGACTATTCAAAATAACTCCGCGCGCAGTACAATAATCCCATTGACTAGGGACAGGACCCTAACTAGAAACACATATACTTACGATGTAACTGATCTATAAGGACTCTGCTGTGTTTCGATGGCTGCCAAGATTTTGTAACATACTGCTTGGCATTGATATAACAACACATCTTCAACCACAGAGAAACATCACCAGAAGAATTTTCAAAAAGGATAAAAACAATCAGGTGTCAAGATCGCCGGCGATTTCACGAGTCATTTCCGTGCCGATGTTTTTCCTGCCTATTAACTATTTAATGAGAGAGAACTTTCAGAAGGCTTGGGATACAGTACAGTAATGTAAATTAATTTCAGAATGACCAGGGTTAACCCATATAAAAAGCATTCAGTTTCACTGATATATTTTGTCAGAATGAACGTGGGAGGTGAGACGATATGCTCTATGAGTACGTGGTTCTAGTTTGGGAAGCATTTTATAAGCCTTGATATCACTCCTGAAATATTCTGAGCTGCAGTGTTAAACTGCAAAGAAAAGTCTCTTTATTTTTTTTTTTATCTGCTCTGCTGGTTCGCACAATCTCCTCTCTCTGCCTTTTTCACCCTGCCATTTATTGATCGTTCATCTTCATCTGCTTGGAATCACCAAATCACCAACTGACATTTAAAAGGTGCAACCTGAATCCCCTTTCAACTAAGCTATTCAGTTTACTATCCATCTCAGCAATGTCATGGAATACATCATCGCAGTGATATGAAATCTTTCCTTTTCTCCACCACCTATCTTCAGATCACCAATTTGAGTTTCAGTCAGACCAGGTCACTCCACCGTGGACATGTTGCTTATACCTCACCCAACAATGAATGGAGGTCCTCGATGTCAGACATGATTCAGCGCATCTCTCTTACATACGCTCATGCTTTTGATACAGTTTTGTTCACTACTTGCTCTCCACACATGGGCTCACGACTTACCTCTACTCTCATAGCCAACATTGTGGCACTCAACAGAATCCTTTCATCTCCTCTTGCTGTCAAGGCTGGAGTGCCCCAAGGCAATGTTCTGGCCAGTTCTATTCCTGATCATTCATCAATGATCTCTTTGCTCCCTGGAAAATCCTCTTTATCTCTTTAATGACTTCTACCGGATGCCACGCCAATCTCATCCTTCACAGTAAGCTGCAGCCTCTTCCCTCTCTTCAGACCTTGGAAAAAAAAATCACAAACATGGTCAAACACTTGGAATAGTCTTTCAATCTGACAATCTCACACTCTCACTATCTCTCTCCAAAAGAATCATGCAACGCATCCCCACCCTCCCCCCCCCCCCCCTCCACCACAATCTACTTTCCTACAATCTTCTTGAGATGGTTTCAGTCATTCAAACTCCTGGTCTCATGTCAGCTACGATCTTTCGTGGGCAAACCAATTATCAAAAGTTGGCCCTCCCAAGCCCAACCTCCGAATGGCATCCTCCTATTCAGTCAATTCCTTGGGCACGCCTGAACTCCGATTCTGCCTTCAAGGCCTTCATCGCAGCTTGATGAGTTACTCTCTCCCCTCTGGGCTCGGCTCCCCTGCTCACGCTTGCTCAGCTTGAGGTGTGAATCCAAGGCCTTCAAGATCATTTGAATCTCCCACGCTGAATCTGAGCCGATGGGGTTTTACTCGCCATCACAGACACGGTTGGTGGGCTCTGACTTTAAAGACACTTTTCTGGCTTTCTTTATATGTAATCTCAGTGGTTAACAGATACCACGTGACATAGTAGACCAGCAAAAGCCAACAACACCTAATTAGTTGAGCTGTGTCTTCCACCCTTGCTTACTGCACAGCTGGCCTACTCCACGCACAATTGAACCTAACTAAATCTAATAAATAAGATTCATCAGATGACCTGTCATTCGCGTTTTTGCAAAGGCCGCTGGCTGACAACCACAAATTTGGCACAGACCTAAGTCCCGACCGGGGTTGTCCTAAGTGTATTTCATCCACAACCTCACAATAAAAGAACCTCCTAGAACCATAACACTTTCTGTTTTTTTACGATGCTTGAGAGAAGACTTCTAGCAACTTGGGATATAAGACCCGTTAAGACCAAAAGACCCATAAGCCTTTCGAACATTGAATTCCCCAACATAATAAAGACATCTGTAAAGCCCCGAAAGCCCAAAGACCCTTGGACCCGAAGACCAGTTAAGAAATCCTTAAGACTCTTGGACCCGAAAGAACCCGAAACCTTAGAAGACTCAAGTCCCTGAAAGACCCTTAAGAACCCAAAGAACCCAAACGCCTTAAACGCCCTTTACCCACTGGTGTTCTTAGCTGTCCTGCCCTACACAGTTTCCCACCCCCTCACCCGTCAGTTCTCCTGCCCCGAATCCACCTGGCCCATCGCACCGCAGCCGGCTTCTCGCTCTCTCAGCGTTCTAACTACCGCCCCTCCCCCCACACCTATGGGCAAGGCGGGTAACCGCTAGGATATCTATATATTGTCGCGACCGCTGCTGATTTACGAGGGATATGTTCCTGAAAAAATGCCACAAATGTCGGGGATTGCGAATGTCGATCATTGTTTAAAAAAATAAAAAGATAATTTACATGGTCTATGGCTCATGAAGAGCGATATTGCAGAACAAATCAGGACAACATCATATAAATGGACGAGCAGAGATAAGGGGAAACAGAACAACAGCAGGGGGGAGAGAGAAAGAGTAATCCGGAGATGGACAAACAAAGGATGCAGGTAAAGTATAGAGGTAAGGAATGAGGGTAAGGGATAAACAACAAAGGGTGGACAATATGGATACATAAGCAAAATTGTTTGAATCAGTTGGAAGTTGTCAAGGTTGAAGGAGGATGATGCGGCTGTGTGTTTGTCAGAAAGAGGAGAGGTTATGCCAGAGTGTGGGTCATCAGCATGAATGAAGAGGGATTTTTCCAGAAGTTCGGTGAGATCATTGATGAAGATTAGGAATAAGATCGGGAGCCTAAGGAACACGCCTTGGGTACTCAAGCTTTGACGGGAGAGGAGAAGAAAGGGTCCCGTTGAGAGTTTGACGTTGTCTACGTAGAGGGGAGGAAATCTAATCCAAAGGGAGTTGGCTGGATTCAGCTGAGGTAGACATGTTTGAGAGCAAGCAAGGTTGCTAGCTGTATCAAAAGCTTGAGAATAGCCAGTGGAATGGCTCTGATCTCATGTCGTGGAGATTTGAGGTCTCCCACCATTGTTGGAGAGTAGAAGCAGGATATTCCAAGGTATGAGTGAGCAAGGTCTGAATCTCAAATTATGACCTGAGATTGAGGCTGTTGGAGTAAAATGAATGACTTTATGTCAACTGTGAGGTGATGGGTATCCATGACCTTGCTAGATGAATCGAAGGTACCAGGTAAGGCTAGTTGGGCTGGGCAGTTAAAGGGCGGATATTATTTCGACTGCACTGAGGTCAATGGATATGATGCTTGCGCTGAATTGTCAAATTTCCAGGGTGACTGTAGTGCGAGACCCAGCCTGAAGCTGTTAAAAAAAAAAAAACATTATAAGAAAAACAATGACCCAGCCGACAGAAGCAAGGTCACGACCTTACACTGACCCGCAAAAGCATAGCATCTGCGAAATAGCGGGTTGGGACAGTACGTATATTCCTTCAGGATTAACTAGCACGCATTTCACATAAGCACTACAGCCCGAAATGTGTGATCTGTGAATTCGCTGTTACTGTGCTTTATGCTTTTGCCAAGCAGCAGTTGTTGGATACATACATAATATATATATTATATATATATATATATACTATATATAAATATATAAATATTATATAAATACGTAGCATACATTTGTCAAAATTTAATTTAGATGATGTAAAATCTGGCTCAATGCAGAATGTTATTCTTTCATGCAGTTTCATTTGACAATGTTCTTTTTTGTTTGGTTTTTTGTAAGGAGCTTAAAATAACTGGTAATCTGGTTCTCATTAAATCCAGAATAAATGTTATTGCCATTTGCATGTATGCTACAGCTTTAATTGTGACATTTTCCGCGTTATTGGAATGTACCGTGTCGCCCTGAGATGTGGTGGTACATCACATACAATGGAGGTAAAAAACGTTTGGTCCTTTTGTCTTTTGCCCGCTTGGACAGTACGAAGCAAAGCGATCGCATCTCTGCAGGAAGGTTGCGATGAGGCATCATACCTTCCGCAGCTTTGGAGAGGGTGTACATTCACCTTCCCTGATGGTTATTCACCCGGAGGCAATCCATGCCATTACAACAAGAATCGAGCGTGGAGCCGAAGAATGCTGGATGTTGAACAGAAGTTTCGCATACTATATGAGAAAGACGATGACATACTTCCTCATTCCAGAGTTTTCTGAATCAACTGGACCAGTTTTCAGTGTAATTCAGGGTTGTTAAGAATTAAGCACTGCGCTTGAAATGGACGGCAGGTTTGTAAACAAAGCTGCAGTGTTGCCTTCACATTTCTGCAATTGTTTAAAAGTTGTCCTTGTGTGCTTCATCGTGTCATATTTGCACTGAGAAAGAGTCCAGTGCAAGAGGGCACAGGTGTTCGCACAGACGCTGGTGAGCGTTTGTTACCTTCTCGATCTCCTGAGGATTATAGCTGTTTACCTGGATAGACTGTTCTTTATCATTACCTGTTTTTATGGTTATTCTTGTTGCTTTTCGTGTGAACGTTAATGCCAAGGGTGTAGGTGCAGCTACTTTTGATCTGCTTTCTAAACAATGCTTAAAGCAGAGGTATCTCGCAGTATGTGCCAACTGCACACATATAATTTCCTGGATAAAATTGCAGAATTGCAATCTGCAACCTTCTATATTCTTTCAAGTGCAACGTATTTGTAAGAAAGACTCTTTGCTGAATGTAATTCTTCCCAAGCAAAGAAAGTTTGTTTACATAAACCAGAAGCAATACTTTCTTGAACATTTGAAATTTATCCATGTATTGTCCTTCAAATTACCTCTGTCGCTCTAACCTTTCTGCATATTGAAGAGCTCCGATTCTAACTGGTTTTTTCAAGTCTGAGGTGCATAGCAATTGCAATATGCTAATTGTTGCGTGGAGAATATTATTTTAGGAAGAAGATTTTCAATTCAGCACCTATGTTATCCACTACTTTGTGTTTCATTCTCATTTTCATTTCATACGTTCATTCTAATGTGCAATGAACCATGCTCAGGAACGTCGCTGAAAGTCAGCTGAAGTGGGCTGGATGATGAAACCTGTCAAAAACCAAAGTAAGTAATGCACCGCCCTGTGTACCCTCATGGGGAAACTAGAATGGCCTCGGTAGAGGCATGCCTCCGTTAGGCTGAACAGTTACGTTTTGGATCCATGAACAACACAGAATCTGGATCTGACCTGAAGCAAATCTAAGCCTCTTGTTCTTCCCTAAATACAACGTCATCCACCTCGTATTCATAACTTGTTCCACCTAGTTTTGTCAGCTCGTTTTTTCTACCTAGTCTAAAATATTGTTATATATTATCTTGCCAAAACGAAGTTTTTGCAAGATATGTTTAGTCAGTCTGTAGTTGTTTTTTTTTATTTTTTTATTTTTGTTTGTAATCACGAAAAAAAAATTCTGCAGACCACAGTTTTCATTGGAATTTTTTGTAACATTCGCATATCACGAGGCGCTTGGAGGTCCCTTCGGCCATAAAATTTTGGAAGGGTCAAGGTCAAAGGTCAAGTCACTGTCGCAAATCAGCGCGGAATCGACAAAACCTTATTTTTTGAGTAATTTGATGCGGATCGTCTTCAACGTTCATGGGAAATAGTTCATGGTCTGGCGCTCAGCTGATTAATTTTGGGTGGCGATTGCTTGACTCATGTGTTTTTTGTTGTTTTGTTTGTTGTTTTTTATCTGTAATCACGGTATAAATCACTCGCAGAGCACATTATCGATTTGGAAATTTTGTAATTCGCATATCAGAGGCCTATAGAGGTCCCTTTGCAGCGCATAAAAATTTATGAAGTCAAGGTCACTTGTCGCAAATCAGGGGAGTCGCGAACCCTTTATTTTTTGAGTAATTTTGATCGGTGGATCTTCAACTCAATGGAAGATAGTTCATGGCTTCATTCAGTCTGATTAATTTTTGGTGGCGGATTTGGCCTTGACCTTCAAAATGTTAACGCCTAGAGGTGCATAACATATTTTGACCCCAAGGTCAAATTTTCAAAGTTAGGACCATATCGGTAGTACCCTCAAATTGAACACCTCGATGAGTGCTTTCTAGATATATCAAGGCTTGAGAACATTATGACGTGATTTGCGTGACGTTATATGAGGGCAAACGCATATTTTTCATGGTTACTCTGTAAACGATCTCATCGGAATCTCTCATAGGCAGATATTCCTCAAGGGTCGCTTCCTTGGTGGATAGCAGCTCTGTCCCTCAAGTGTGACCTTAAAGAAGCACACGTGGTACACCTTTGGCAAGAATACGGATCACCCTAACGGGTACATTGGTTTATTTGTTTTTTGCCCCGTTTCTCAAGGTTAAAGAATCAACTTACAAAATTAAAAAATTCTCATATCCGATCCGGATTGAATCTACAACCAAATTGAACGATTCGTTCTTGTCACGCACCCAACCACTCCCACGCAAATTTCGTACAAATCTGTCCACCAATCCTGTTTTGGAGATGTCCTGTTCCCAGCAGAAGACAAACAGAGAGGGTGAAACATAACCTCCGTACACCTTCAGTGGCAGAGGTACATAAAATAATGGAAACAATGGATAGAAGTAGAAGAATACATGTCCCTTGGGCCAAAGCCTTTAGCCTCAAGGACAAGAATTAAAGAACAAAAACAAAGAGAAGAATCAAACTTGGAGAGGCAAAATAGGAAACTCAGTAACATCAATGAGAGGAAGCTTACCACATGTCGTGAAAAGGAAGTTTTTCAATAATTGTATTATTAACCTCCGCCATCAAAAGATGGCGGAGGTGTATGTGTTCAACCCCTGCTGTTTTGTTTGTTTGTTGGTTGTTGTGAAACAGTATTACGGAAAACCCCTGAGGATTTTGGAACGAAACTTGGTGGGGGATTAGGTATGGTCCAAGGATCATTGCCATTAGAATTTTTGCTTGGTCCGAAAATCCAATATGGCCGCTATGCGGCCCATTTTGAAAAAATATTTGAATTTTTGTTTTTGCATTTCGTACATGTTTTAATGATTTCAAACCCCCCCCCACACCCCCCCCCCCCCCAAAAAAATATTGTTAGAGAAAAAAAAATTTTGCAACTTCTTTTTTCAAAAAAATTTCGAATCTATTTTCAAAAATTGATTTGGGCCTGATATAGTTCTCTGGGATCAGGTATTGTCGTGGCGGAGGTATGCGCTCTACCTAGTGGCCCTTCTAGTTAGAACGTTCGACGAAGGGCAGAGAACCTGGGTGTTAACAAAAAATGGAGAAAAAGTTAACAGTAGCACAACCTATAATTGGAACAACAAGATGTTCGGTTATACATGCACGATATTAGAAGAACAAATAAATGTGGTCAGAGGAAAAACCACAAAACTTAGGATTATCTTAGAAATAAACAACTCAGGAAATGGAAAGGAGTAGGACACAGTTGAGCAGAAGGTCAGATAACAGGGTGGAGAACAGATAATAGACGTAATGAGACATTATGATGGCACAGGAACAAGGAAAGGCCACGTCCAAGATGGAAGGGTGAAAGTAGACAAAAGAGTCAATTGGAACACAAAGCAAGAGACAGCGCAACATGGCATGCAAACATGCTGAGGGTGTTCGCTCCGGCAGTGGACGAAAAATCGCTGATGATGATAATGGATGAGACATCATTTAAACTTGAACATTGATAGTATGCAAAGGAGCTGTTAAAAAAGGGTGTGGAATTTGGTTCAGATTGATTTCAATAATTTGCATCATAACTGTTAATGTTATTGAAGCTGAATAATGAAGTCATATCACTTAGCCAAAGCCTATAATGCCAAATCTCCTTCATGATAGAGGGCCATTGTTTGTAATTACATCCACAAAATGGGAGAACTTTGACCTCCACCGAAGTTCCTTTTCATACCCTTTCCCTCATCGTCTCCTTGCTTCTATCTACCTTCTCAAATTGAATTCACTTTTCTCTCGATTCACCCCAATCCTTTGCCACTTTACCTCTCTCTCCTTTTCCTTTTTCAGTCTTTATCGGTCACCCCTCCCGTTTTCTCTCCTGTGTATACCATTGTAGCTCATCAATCCTCAAAATGCTTAAAAATGATGTAATATTGCAATATTTTGGCACATTTTTAGTTTCAATTATGAGAGCAAAAGTATGAGCATTTCACCAATGCGTTAGACCTGCTGACCTCTATGCAAGCACATTTGTGTTCACAAAACTGTGAATGTGTGATTGTACATATAGTCCATGAAAATTGTCGCCAAAAATTAAGTACATAAAAAAATTATTTAGTAATTAATGTTTGCACCCAAATCTAGTTTACACTAACCCACAACTCACTTCCCATTTTCCTTGGTGCCTCAGCATGCCCCAGTTCTGATCGCAGACACAACTTTCTAAAATGACGGTAAAGCACAAAGACTGTGATTCAAAATATTCCAAAACTGGGCCGCTATACATCGAAAGTCTTTGAAAAGTATCCAGTTCCATGCATGAAAATCTCAAGCTCAAGCACCTTTATATGTGTGTTGCAGGTTGGTTGTCGCAATGGACTTTTCAATTGCTTCAATCTGGAGTGTTGACATCAGACATTGTTGTCAGATAAAGGAAAAAAACGCAAGATCTTGACTTTCACCCTTTGGTTACAAGGTATCTAAGCTCCTGAAGAGCAAATAAAGGCCAGCAGATTTAAAGACGACGAAGAGTAGGGAGTCTTCATAACAAGGAGACATAAAAAAAACAATAAACAAGATAACAATGACCGCGAGGGACAGAACGGGAAAGAATATGCTGTGTTCTGGAAAAAGTGTGATGGCATGGGGATGCAGATTTAAATGATGGGCAGGAACTTAAACGATGCAGGATGGAGAGCAAGATGACAGACACAAAGGAATGTATTCTACAGTCTGGAAAAAAAAAGGTTAATGAATGAATGGAGTGGGATAACCTGTCGGACATGGAGACGGTGAAAGGTGAGGTTTTCTTGAGGAAGGTGGTTGACCTTGGTGGGTATTATGGAGAAGGTGGGAGGAGCAAGGCCAGATAGATACAAGCATGTATAAAAGAGAGAGCCCACTAACTATGCCATAATCGGAAGTTGAATGTACTGGGAATCCTATCCTGTCCTAAGATTTCAAACGTATGGAGGAAGGCCTCGTTTTTAACCAGTTCAAGAGGACAAGGTGAGAAGCAGGCAGCACAACTCACAGAGTGGGAAGCTATCCTCCATGAACTCTGTTGAAAGCCGTTATACACGTGAAAAGCTGTGTGCTCAGGAATGTTTTTAGCTCTTCGAGAATATCCAGGCTTGTGACTGTCCTTTGCTGTTCATATTGGATTATCTGGCCTTCCGCACAAATGTTTTTGGTTAATCAATAGAAAGAAGTTTCAAGGGAGACTGCACCTCTTCCATTGGCTGGTCGCAGAAAAATTGATTGGAGTAGTTTGATGCTAATCCTTGTGGAGAGATGGAGTGAGAGGTGTGAAAGCTGCCAGTTTTGAGTGTCAATCGAGTTGTTGGAATGAAGACAGTGACATCATCATATCAAATGTTTGACAGGATTTATCATCGTCAACAGTGTTTTGTTCTTTTTTTTCATTTTTTTTTTCTGCAAGTATGCCTGTCGTACTTAGTGTGTGAAATAAAATGATTTTGGTGAAAGACACAAAAATGAAAAAATTATTGTACACAAATACATGGTACCGATGGTTTTGGAACAGCTGACCCTCACCCACCCTCAATAAAATAATTCACCGTGTTTTACTTTGTACTTTCAAGAAGAAACAAATTACCACCTGAAACTGATTTTGAAGCTTTAGTGAGGGCTTTCAAGTCTTTCTCTAGTGCTTGGAATAAGGGATTGGTAAATCTTCAACACCTCTCTTTTCTATGATCGTTCCCTTGATCCTTGCCTCATGACTCCACCGCTTTCCATAATCACTTCATCGTTTCATCTCATCGCTCCATTGACAACTTTACTTGTTCTTCAATTTTGCTGCTTTTGCTTCTCCTTCCTTCATATCTCCTTCCCCTTTCTACATGCTTTCCAATGGGTTTCCAGCTCGCAATACAACTTCCGGCCATCAAAGGATTCTTCGGCCAACTCAGATCCAGAGCCGCTAGCAGTACAGCCGGTAAACTTTTCTCACTCTTTGCTGGTGCTGCAGTGTCCACTTTGGCCACGCGATGCCATTGTTAATTGAAATTTGATTACAAGGGTTATTTTATATAGTAACTAAATCTCTACGATGACATTCTAAAAATAAAAAAAAGATCTGTTTTCAGTAGAACTAGCAAATGAGAAGGACAGTTTGCTTGCAGTAGTCAATAGGCTATCTTATATCATTAACATGATAATTACATAGCTATTATCGAACAACCAACTTTCTTTTGACCCTCGTCATGCGAAAACATTGAAACAAGTTGTGGCTTGTAGTTTCCTCTGGCTAGAGTCCAAAATTAAAACTAAACATCTCTTGTGGACTAAAATATGTTACTACTCCTGAAACTGTATGTATTACAAGCAATGTGTCTAAAAGTGTGATCTAAGAATAAGTTTATTTTTCAATATTCATTTACTGACACCTTGTGCAGGAAAATATGCAAAGTAAATATCAGCTGTTTCCTGGCGTGGAAGCGGTGCACTTTCAGCTATTGCTTTTGAAGATCAATTTCCATGCCATCAAAGTGGAAGAAAAAAAAAGCAGGTTATTGATGAATGATGGTTACATCAACTGAAAAAGTTGGCGAAAGAAGCTGTAACCGCGAGGTGACACCAAAAAAGCGATGTTTTCGAGGCGTCAGCCTTTGTCAGTGCAAAAGGACCGCTCTAAGCCTGATGAAGGGCTAACACCCAAAAGCAATCAGCTTTGCTTGCTGTTCCACCGGGTGAGAATACCTTGTCAACTTTTGCATTTGATAAAACCTGATTGTCGTTCACATGACTCAGCCGTCATCTAATAGCCTGACAATGTTGTTTAATATTATTCTATTAGAGAATACCTGTTAATGATGACTCACGTTGTTATCCATGCTTTTTGAAAAAAAAATGAGGGATATTGTAATTGCTCCGTCTCTGTTTGTTGTCCTGTCCTTCCTTAACGCTTTTTCTCCGAATGGTTGGGCGAAAATTCACCAGAACTTGGTAGTTATGATCACTACATGGAAAAGAAGGATGCAAAAGCGATACCTTTTGGCCCTGCCCTTGGGGCAGGGTCAAAAGGTCAAATACCCAAAATATGCAATTTACAAGCACATCTTAAACATTTTAAAATTGAAATTTCTTGTATATGCAATCAACATTGGGAGACGCATGAAAATGTAACGGTTATTTTTTTGGATTTGACCCCTGGTTTAATGCCCATTGGGTGAGGACTTAGGGTCAAAACAAGGGTCAAAACAGGAAAAAAATTTCCCTCAAAGGTTGATAACTGGGTCAGTCCTGTGTGGAACTTTCTGCCACTTTCATAGCTTTTGCTTTAACATTGCAATTGGTGCACCATCGAACTTTGCTCTAGTATTTTATTTATTTTACTGGTTACATTCACACAGCTGTTTGCAAGAGGAGGGGATAGATTGTAAGTTGTATCTTGCTTATTTTGTACAATGAGTCAATGAAGTGCCACATATACAGTATGTATAAATCATCCTGACAACAACTGGCATTTATGTAAACTATAATTTATATTCCATTTGCTTGAAACAGGATGATTCACAACCCACAAAAAACATGATCGAAAAATTCAGTAAGTAAAGGAGAGGGCATTTAGCAGAGTGTTTAAGCTATTGGTTATGGATCTGGAAACGATAGCATTCAACATACAGATGTCCCAAAAGTTGTTATGTTCGTAAGTAGTGTGTAGTCAGATCCTTTGCCTTTGTAGAGTGGGAGAATCAAAAGGCGTGCGTTGCGATTTTTTTAGTTCGGTTATTAAACTTTTACATTCCAACGACCCTCCAACAAGCATCTAACAACCATCCCATCTGCATGACCCTCGGCCCATCACGATCCAGCCACCACCAGCTGCGTTCTTCGACCCTGACGGCCAGAGGCAAGATCTCCGTTTCCGGTTCTCGGCTCTCACGAATGTTGATAACTCTTCACATCTCGACCTTTGCAACATTGAATACTGTGCTCATCAAGTATAACTCAGTATGAACCCGCGTGAAGAGTAGCTGAGTTTCCCGGCGAGGGCCGTTGCATGCGTTGATACTGTTACTCGTCAAGTATGAACCTCAATGGAAGATGGCTGGGGTTTCCCGGCAGGGGCCAAGGCCACCGCCCCGGAAAGGTATGTCTGCGGACCTACTGTCCAATCAAAGCGGACAGCGGGGTGTGATTCACCAAGGCCCCTCCTCCTGAGGGGTAATTTAAATTCCGAGCATCTCTGAGCAGGATTCTTTTTTTGGGGGGTTCCCTTTGAAAAGGTGGTCTTTTTGGTCTGGGAGTTTTGGTGGGTTTTGGCTGTCGACGAAGATGTTTTTTGGTGAGTTTAGCTGTCACGAAAAGGGTTTTTGCTGTTAACGAAGGGTGGTCGATCGCGGCGAATGTTGTCTCTGCTGGCCCTCTACAGGAAGGAAAGGGCGACCCCGAAGCCCCTCTTGGGTGGAAAAAAACCTTGGCCCATTTTCACCACCGAGCTTCCGCGCACGAACCCGATCCCACATCGTGCGAGACTGGGGACCAAAAAACAGCGACCATTGTCAAGGTGCCGCAGACAACGGAGTACCCCTTTTCTCCGACGGCCAGGTTAACCCAACGAACTCTGACCCCCAGCTTGTCTCTCTCCTCGGCTCGAGGTCAATAAAAGAACTCTGGGTTTCTTTTCTGTTGTGTGTGTGTGTGCTTGTGGGCCCATCTTTAAGTAAAACTGAATAAGTGTTCTTTGTATCATTGTAAATACTTCTTGCAATATTCCGTGTCTTGACTTTGTGTCGTTCATTTACTGCAAATAAAACGTGTTGAGGATGTTCCCAGTCGTTTCGCTCCCTTCTTTGACATTGGCAGCATGGTTCGGAGAGTTTAACGGCGGGTTTTATCCCCGATTAATCCGTTTAATCAGCCGGCAACGGCTTTGGCAGTTTCCGCCGGCTGCACCCGAACACGGAGTTGGTAGTCGGTAGTTAGAACATCTAACCTGCAGTCGTAGAGTAAACCGGCTCGCACCAAGACTGCGAGGGCGTGGTTTCCCCGGTAGTCAAAATCACGTAATAATTAGGTAAATTGGTTAAGACAAATAGACCTACGCTAACGCGTTTGATATTGGCGACACCACGGTCGTAATAACGAGCCGCCGCTCGCGGAGTTATCAAAAACGCAGCCTTAACAATTCCGGGGAGTTTCGTGGAGACACCGCAAACCTCCCCACCTATGTCGTTCTGCGCCACCGACCCCAGCCCACAACAGTTATTATACTTCACCGACCCAGCCCAAACAGTTGTACTTCAACCAGCATTCAAGGGCTGTCCAAAAGTTATTTTTCAATATTGGTCAAAGATAAATAATCATTTTTCTTCAACGTTGTAAAGAAATCAAAAGGGTAAAGTAGATACAGCATCAGAAATTGTTATACGACTGTAATTTTGTGGCTTTGTGAAGACTCGGGCATTGGCCACTTCTTCAATGATTCAATATTACCCAATCTTTTGTACGTGCTCTGAGTTGAAGGGCATAGATTGTGGGCTAATGTTGGCTGCAGTAAAAATCTCATCAAGATTTTCTCAGAACATCTTGGTTTTTTTGAATTGAAATTTGAATTTGGCTTGAAGTGATACACATGAATATGGTGGAGGGTTGTGATAATGTGGTAGGTGTGATATGGTGGTGGTAGTGTTAGTGATTACCTCATATGTTGATGAAGTTGTCCACACCAACAGAGGTGTTCACTGGTAGAATACGGATGTATGCTGTGCGGCTGTTTGTTTTGGGGGTGAATCTGAAAGTTTTGTGATGCTTTGGTACCAATGGATGTTATTCCAGATGTCTCAGGCATTTTATGTCCGAGTAACCTCCAGCTGCACATGTCTGCAACCATGAGTTGCCTATGCTCTGACTGTTCAGGAGGACAGAATAGATGGCCTGGCAAAAGTATTGACCCCCTACAATAATGCGACATTTAGTATGAATTACTAATATGTACAAACAAATTTCCAAATAGAACTTTTCATTCATAACTGAAGAAGATCAGAACTAAGCACTGTATAAGTTGAAGTCACCTGGGCAGCACAGGATGACGGGATGGGGCAAAGCCTTCATGGATCCCCATTCTTTTGAAAGATGCGGAAGCACGGCGGTACGGAATACGTACAAAAAAACGCATGTACAAATCAAATATTCACTGGTTGTAAAACATTCAGCAAAGTCTGTGCTTCGTGGAAGCACCTTTTCAGCAGTGACTGCTTGGTTTTTGGTAGTCCTACCAGCTTTTGGCACAGCTGAAATGGTAACTCTTAGTGCCTTCTTACGTGAAATGCTCTAGTTCTGCCAAGTTTTGATGGGGATCGTCGATGGGACTGCAAGTCTTCAAAGTCTCACCAGAAATTATTCAATTGTGTTCAGGAGGACCTTAACGGCCACTCAAGAACATATATTTCCTTCTATTTCATCCACTCCAGTGTGGCTTTAGCTTTGTGCTTCGGCATCATTGTCCTGATAGGAATTGTGAATCTAACTAACCCAGTTTTCAGATTCATGGCTGACTCAAACAGGTTTTCAATCAAAGATTCTCGCCTGTACTTTGCACTCATTCATGGCTCTTGCCATCCTGACAAGCTTGCCAGTCCTGCTGATGAAAAGCAGCCCCATACATTTTCCTACATGCCTGCAGTATCATTAAGATGCTTTTTTCGGCAAATTCCACACGAGCTTTTAGATGCGTCTTTTTCAGTCAGCTGTAGCGGCGACGGACCATCTTCCTCACCAGGTGTTCCAGGTGAGGAGTGCATGGATATGGACACCAGTAGAATTCAAAACAAAACCTGTCCAAAGGGCGAAGGCAGATCCTGTGAGTCATACGGCCATCCATATCTGTTGCCCAACTGTGCCTGCTGATGTCATTCCTGGCAGTTGGGTAAACTCTATTCTAGGAGGTTGTGGCAGATTTACACTCGGCACACCGATAAACACTCATATCCCGCAAAAACACACAAAAATGGACAGAGAACTGAAACGCACTCTGTGGGATACCTCCTTGCAGCTGCCTGCACTTGGCAGCTCACCGTGATGGATTTGGGGCAAAAACCTTCAGGAATCCCCATTCTTTGAAAGATGGGGAAAGCACGGGTAACTTCTTGGGTCGGATTGCGTGCTTGTTTGTCGGGTGGTGCCGACATGTCTCCACCAGAGGCTGTCTTCTTCTGGGTTTACACCTGAAGCCGTCCCTATCTGGTGGGTGCTGGATGTTCCTTTCCTAAGCGGAGATATGAAAACCTGTCTCTGTTTACCATCTGAGCTCAAGCGGTTAGACATCGGTATCGTAGCACCTCTCTGAGGTTCGGTAATGAGCGGATGTGCTGTTGAGATCATGGCGGGTGGTTACACTGCTAATGCTGATCGCTCTGGTGGTTACCATGCCCAAAGGAGTTGTGTAGCTGCTATCCTAATAAGCTGCTCCCATGATATTAAGGTAACACAGTCAACGGCCGATTACGAGACTGAAGCGATTGTCACTCACTCATTGGGGTGTCATTTCCCTGGTCTCTGTATATGCTTAACTGAAGCAAATATCTGACTTGTGAAGACCGCATTCTATGCCACCATTTCAGTCATGCGGTGTCATCAGTGTCCCAGGTAAATACTCCATAGTCTTGGGGTTTTTTTTAATGCTATCCTCGCTGGCACTTATAGGGATGTTATGAGACATGTGTGTGGCCGTCTCCATGGCGTCTGGACTATGAACCAGAATAAGACTATAGTTCCTTGACTTTGAAGACGTCATGGGCTTAGGTGGCTGAGTTCATGGTTTCAGTGCCCACATGAGCTCATTGCTGATTGTAATTCGCAACGCTGGCGTGTGCAAAGGAGAAATTGATAATTGTGTCCATTGATGGTCGTTGGCAGGATGTTTCAGAACTGCAGGTTACCGGAGTGCTCATGTTCCTCATTATGACCACAGCCTTGTTGTAGCAACTTCTGAAGTTGTAGCTTAAATGCAGGAGAATGGTACCAATCGCAGCCAGAGTTGGATGTTTGGCAAATCAAGGATGAGGAGGTAGGTCTGAGGAGTTTGCACAGGCTGAGTGGGGATTTGGGGGGATCTGGGTGTTTTGGGGAATGCGAGGAGTTGTGGAAGTGCTTTCAAAAACTGTCATCCTTATGTTGCGGTGGATGCCTTGGAACCCACCGTCAGGGTTGAGAAAGACTTATGTTCTCCCAGGTACACGAATACCATGACCAGAGTCACAGGGGCAGGTTAACAGAAAGACCCGAGTTAAACGAGTGCCTTCATGAAAGTAACACCCCACACTTTTGTCATATTTGTTGTTTCCAGACTGAATTTAAATGGATGAAAGATTGTTTTAAAAAATTTCACGATGCTAATAAAAACTGGTGTTGGCTAAATGTTAAGGGTGTGCGGGCTTGGGATGCTCAGGGTCCTAAGTCAAAATCCCACTCGCTTTGAATTGATACCAGGTGGTGGTTGAACTGCTTGTCTCCTTCAGAGGTTGCAAAATGAGTACCAGTGTACTGGTGGAGGGGTACAGCATCAGTGGCATAGCTACCCAACAGCCAGCTGCATACACAAGCAACAGAAACCGATCTATACAAATACCTCCGTGTAATGATATAAGTGAAATACGTGTTTTTTAGAAATCTGTACAAGTTAATTCAACAAAGAAAAGCCTGAAATGACTCGCATTCAATAATAAGTGATTCAACCCTTTGCGATTGACAACCAATTGAGCTCTGGAGTGATCCAATTCCTTGATCATCCTTGAGATGTCTCTACAAATTGATGTGGAATCACTGTGGCATTCAATTGATTGGACATGATTTAGAAATGAACACACCTCTCATATAAGGTCCCACAGTTGACGGTGCATGTCAGAGCAGAAATTTACCAAATGAATTCAGATTAAGTAAGGTTTTGGATACAAGCGAAGCACTCGCACAAGTGCCAATGTCCTCACTGGAAATCCCAGCAGCTGCTCGATTGGGTTTACTCAGTTGCTGGCAAAAATGTGCATCTTTGTTACACTCAAAGGTGTGATACATCGAAATGATTCACATGGAACTGGTGCCAGATTGCCTTCGGGAAAACACTCGTGAACGACTGTTAAGTGGATTATTTCATTAAGTTTGTGGACGGTCCATAATAAATTAAAACCTCTTCCACTGGGATTAAAAGATTTCTCCACTTTTGATGTGGAAGCTCTATTTTGATAGACACTCACCAAATGATACCACTCATGTATGCACCGTTATTCCGAAGGGACATCTGCCATGACCATCAACCTCATTCCAGCAATGCAGTTGCTTTTGTTGGGATTGTAGATGCATATTTTCGCGTAGATGCTGATATTGCAAAAAATGCAGACAAAAGTAAAACTGTCTGTCATCGATTTTCAAAAACGTAAAAGAAAGCAATGACTCCACCAATGGTTTTCTATTTCAAGTTGAGGATGGAAGGATTTAACTGTAAATCTGCCCATAATTTGACCTGGTTCGTCCTTGAGGGTAGATGAGAATTTGGTTGAAGACATTAGTGAAACGTTAGCGATCCCAGATAATCCACATCTTTAATACAGGCCTGCAATCATCAAGTTGAAGTAGCGTGCAAACTACGGGGTAAGGCATGGCAAATGTGCTTCTTAGTTGTACACCTCCTCAAAACCTGCCCTCCGCTATTTTGCTTGCTGCCTAACAATGCCATTACGTACTCACATGGATGTCTTCTGCTAGCTTGAAATTCTTTGCTGGCCGCTTTCTTACAGATACACCAATTCAAGACAGTCGTGACTCGTCACATGTCCTTCGTACTCGAAATATGAGAAGGGGACAACGGTCACTTACCTGGCAAGTAATATATGTGGGAAAAGTGCTCACAAACTGCTCTTGCACCATCCATACAATACCACATTATCCAGTACAACCTGGATTGTGAAAAGTAAGATGTGATGCATACTCAATGTTTGAGGCTCCTTTTCAACCTTATGTAGCACAATCCACAGAAATGCTTACAATGGATAAAGTATGCTGGTGTGCTAATGGTTAGGGTGGTGGGCTTGGGGATCCTAGAAACCTGAGTTCAAATCCCCCTCGGCTGTTAAATTAATGCCAGGTGAGTTAGAACGTGTGCCTTCATCCTTCCGAGGTCGGCAAATGAGTGCCAGCTTGCTGGGTATCCTGTGGTAGGAGTGGCGACCCATCTAGGATTGCTACCCCAACAGCCAAGGAGACTGCCTCGCAGCACCAACGGCTCTGCACAGAGTACTGGTCCCATGGTGGATGGGATCAAAAGTGGACTTCCTTTGCCCATTGCTTTGGTTAGAGGCCTGATGAAGTCTGTGGATCGCTGATGAAAACCGCCATTGAGGCATCTGCTCTTTCCTGTTTGCAACCACAATTGGTTGAGTACTTCTTATTAGTGCTTAAAAAACAATCCATAGGTTTATCGGCTGTTTGTGCTTTTTGACGATGGAAATCCAAACCGTCTTTGTGTGCGCTTGCATGGCCCCGCATGATGTGTGTTGGCTGATTGACACAAGCTGGGTTGTGATCCCACAATTGCGGTTTATGAACCCATAGTTTGTTGGAGTCTATGTTACAGGGTTGAAAGCCCCAGCGAAAAAGGAGCTCGGCTTGATGACCCCTGAAGCTGAAAAACAATCTATTCAATTCTAAACTTTAACAAAGGTATTACTTGAGGTAACAATTTGTTGAGGTTTTGAGATTAAACTTTTAAGTTTTGGTGTTTAGGAATGAGTTCATTGCAACATTCTTATTAAATGTTAATGTAATGCTTTAAGGAATAGCTGAAAGATATCAACGAGAAAAATTTCCCAATCCCGAGCTTTTCCAGATCCTATTGTGCACAGAATGCCGAACGTGCTATGAATAGTTTTTGTTTGTGAAAAGCTCAGTGTCACCATGTCCAATTTTCATTTTTGCTTGCACTGTGACTGCACTTTCGTAACACCTTTGTTTTGTCGTGATAATTATTTACAATGCATGTCAGTTGAAGGGGAAAGCTTGTGTTGATGATCTTATTCTTAAAGCTAGTTGATTTGCACATCATTGGGTGTTAGTAACAGACACCAATTATCTTTTCATTCATGTGAAATGCAACCTCGTAACAGTATCACACTTTGATATTAATGTGCACACATTAACATACAGTAGAGGTCTTTTATTCGTTGCAACTTGAATTGCCTATATGTGTTCATTCTTTTCATTGGTTTCTTAAATGTGTCATTTGTCCAGTTTGCTTTTGCTTTAATCATCACTATGTTGAGCTGTTTCAGCTGCAGGTCATTGCAGATGGAACGGTTTTTTTTTTGTTATATTTTTCTATTTTGTATATCGACATCGAAGTTCAAGTTAGTAGCGAGACTGCCCGGGCAGCAAGGGTTGCTAGAATGATGAGATTAGGGGGAAAAGGGAATTGAGGCAATCTGGCATTGAATGAAAGGGAGAGTGTGAGGAGGGAGTCAGCATGAGCAGAAGAGAACAAAGGGACATGGGAGGAAAAATTATGGTCTTGGAAAAAAAAAAAGGTGATGAATGCAACAGATACATGGAGTCAATTCACTGATGAATGGTTGAAAGCGAAAGGAGTAAGTTTCAGCTTAGAAATGGTAGAATGGTACCAGGTATGGGATTTTGAGAGAAAACGGGGTGTGCTGTGAGGAGGACGGTGGGGCCAAGAGGTGGGAGGAAGCGAGGCCAGAAGCAAAAACTAAGAAAACAGGTTCCCAAACCTCCCTAGGGGGGAGGGTGCAGAAGTAAGAGCTTGGTTATTTGGAACCACGTGGCCTCCTGGCCGAGATATGCCACAAAGACATTGGAGAGTTTGGACTCTAAACTTCGTGGGAGAAGAGGGAAGCAGCTACACCAAAACCAGCACCAGACACCATCCTTGTGACGCCACGTCAATGTTTGGTCTGGTCTGTGTCATCTTACCATTATCCTTGTTTTCCATGTGTGAATATCTGTATTACAATTCAAGGAGCATAAGGGAAACGTGTAAGCTTGCAAATTCACAACTTTCAGAGGGATTTAAGAGCCGGTCATCAAGTCCTTTTCTCCTCCAAGGTGTCATTGAAAAAAAAAGTATATATAATTATATATATATAAGTATATATAATATATATAGATATATATATGAAGTGTTTATGTATATATGATATGTTCTTCTTTCGGCTGCTCCCGGTTAGGGTCGCCACAGCGAGATGCATCTGCTTTGTTCCGCATACTGATATTGGCACAGTTTTACGCCAGATGCCCTTCTGACGCAAACCCGTGTCGCCCCTTACAACACAGGATTAAGGAATTGGGTTTCGCGCATGATTCCGGGCTGCCCTACACCCTCTCAATAGCGTGGCCAGCCGCAGAGCGCCCGTCTCAAAGTGATCCTCCAACCCAAGCCTCCGAGTAGCCGATTAACAGGCGCAGCCACTACGCCCGGTCATATATATATGATTACGAGGTGTGTTAAAAAGTATCAACCTTAATTTTTCGTGCTAAACAACTGAAAGCTAGGGAGGCGTGGCTATGGGAACAAATGAAGCTAGGGATCCTTAATCCAGTTATGCGTTGAATATTTTCCCGCCTGCAGAAGCTGTCGTCGCCGACAGACCGCCGATGAGTGAGGAAGTGTTAGTGAGCGCCGTCGGATTTCCGTTTTTGACAAAATGATGGATCACTGTCGGTCTCATCGCCAGTGAATCACATGTGTTGAAGAAGTTGGGATCCTGTTCACAGCTCCAGCATGTCCTGTGCGATCTCCAAACGGATGCTGCTTTCTTGCTCGATTGCTTAGCAGCTTTGGCATATGAACTTCGCTGAGATTCTCCTTAAGCCAATCCTCAGTCACAATGGAATGAACCGATCCCAATGCTGACGCCCCCGCCTCGTCTGCAAGTTCTATATCGTGATTCGACGATCCTGCATCAGCAGGGTCATCACGTTGGTCAATGTACTGGATCTCTTTCGGGATGTTGAGGGCCACCACGAACGTAGCTTCACTTTCCATGATGGCGACCATCTTTGAAGGGGATTCTACCCTCTTTTATCTGTGTGGTGCCCATTGCTTCGTTCCCGAAGGCCGTTGAATCTTGCGATTGTTTCACTTGGGAAATCGCCAAGCTTTACACAAAAATTATGATGAGTAGTAGCGTTGGTCAAGTTTTCGTCACATTTTGTCAAAAACGAAAATCCGACGGCGCTCACTTACACTTCCTCACTCATCGGCGGTCTGTCAGCGAGTGACAGCTTCTACAGGCGGGAAAATATTCACGCATACGGATTAGGATCACCTACATACGTGCACCAAACCAATGCCCTAGCTTCATTTTGTTTACGCATGAAAAATTAAGGTTGGATACTTTTTGAACACACCTCGTATATGTGTGTATATATATTATATTATAATATATATATATGTGTGTATTTTTATATATACATATATAATGTATATACTGTATATATATATATATGTGTGTATACAGTATATATATATAATGTATATATATATATATATCTACATTTGATCTGTATTTCGTGTGAAGGATCATATATATTTTGATCTGTGGAAGGTGCAGAACACAGCGGTGCGGTCGCTCCGCCACGTGGTGCCGCCATTTGCAAATCCATCGCCCGCCTATCCTCCCTCCATGCCTGCATGTCTGCGTTCATCGCATCCAT
>CM068954.1:164129727-164146291 GCA_035128595.1 Eptatretus atami | reverse complement strand
GCTGGCCGGCCTCTGGTCTCGTTCCGTGAGGTTGTGTGGAGGAAGTGCGGTGGTGCCGGCCGCTCCAAAAACGGGCTCGGCCCTAACCTACCGTCTCCCCCCACCCTATCGCCTTTGCCTGTCTCTGTCCATACCCACTTCCTTAGTTTGCAACAACAAAAGAACCAAATGTAGCCCTTTTTATTATTATTATTTTTTTCTTATAATTTTCGTCTCCCTAACCCCCTCTCTGTCGTTGTCCGGCTAACCTGTCCTGTCAACCTAGCCTACTCCCAACCCCTAAGTTCTTTTTTTGGAGGGGAATAAGGGAGAGGCTAGCGTCCTGTCTCGAGGCCCAACAAAGCCTCAGAATGGCCTTCCACAGATTTCAGCCATCTTACCAAGGTGGGTCCAGTGGCCCACAGAGAGTGAAGAGATGGATGGTGCGAAGGGGTACATTTCCTCACTATCCTATCCTTTATTAAACTTTAAACTACCCCGGGGCTTTTCCATACGCCTGGCTCTTTAAACTATTGTTTCTAGAAACCATGATTCCCGTCGCCTGTGTTGTTGTCCATTATAAATTTGGGCATAGCCCGCAAATTTTCACTCGTGCCCTTGCACAATTTCATGGCTGGGTAGCGTGGCTCACATGGCAGGGATTTCCCCTCTGCCGAATCTCAAACTACGGCACCCCCGGGACCTGAGGCTGTCTCTGAGCCTACCTGCTCCCTATGAACGTGGGGGGTTGCCCTTCCCGGCATTACCCCTCCGATGCCCACGTGGCATTTTGGCGCTATGGGTCCCGTTCCGACGGGTCGCCCGTGCCCACTACACTATCCCGGTCCCTTGGACCCTTGGCCTTCTCTGGCTGACTAGTCCGGTGCCCGGGGTGCCCTCTACTCGATACTCACCTTTCAACAGCCACGCTCCCAGCCGGTCCATTGACTCCTGCACCCCTCCAAATGGGGTTTGAGCCTTCTTTCCACACCAACAACAAAACGACCTCCTTTTGGGAAATTTTACTAACCCACTAACTAACATTAAACTGACCCCGGGGTCACTTGGGTGTGATTCACTCCTCCCCCCACTCATTCATCCGCACCATGCATTCCACATTAACTCCATTCACACACTTGGGCCCGCTGACCACATTCATTCATTATACATTTTTCATTTCTCATGGCTCAATTTACTCACATCACTCAACACTGCCATTCTGCTAACTAAATTCCCCAAACTAACTCGTGCTCCCTCGTCGTCAGTTATTCTAATGCACGTTCCTTTAAACTCCACGTAGCTAATCTACGTCCCCACTACACATCCCATGTCTGTCCATGTCTCCCAAAATCCATTTTCCATTTCTAAATCTAACCTAACATTCCCACTAACTAGTCCACAGGCCCCATGGAGGACAGTTCATGCTCCCATGAGGCTGGTCTATCTAAGCTAAACCCATCCCACGAACTAGTGCTTCCTTTGCCCAAGCACCGGGCTGTGTACTTGGAGCGAAGCTTTTTTTTAAAAAAAAATTCCTTTTCTTGCACCGCTATGGTGGCGGTCGACAGCTTTCCCATTCGTCCCTTCCATCGGGCGATACGTGCAGCCATGACGTCACCCTGCCAATCACACTGAGCGCTCGCTTCCGAGGGATTCCCCACACGAGCCAACGTGCGCTGTTCGCCCGTAACTCGCGCCGCGAGATCCGCGCCGATGACATCACCCGCGCACCGAACCGGCGCGGTTTCCCGTGCAGGCCAGCACGAGCGCATCGTCCCGGAAACCCGCTCCACGCGTTCCGCAAACAAAACACGCGGCATGCAGCACGTGGAGCTTCGCACACGCGCTCGCATGGGGGACCCTGTTTGCCGAATTCAAACAACCCTCGCCACCATTTTAACCATCCGCGACGGTCTCTTTCGAAACGTGGGACGTTCCCGCACCGGAATCCCTCCACGTTGTCGCGCGCGCGAGGGCCGTTCGCGAAATGCCGAACGGGCCTCGTACGCGGCGTCTCGCGGGACCGGCGCGGGTATCTATTAACCCTAAATTGTTGGTGAAATTAAGATCCACCATATTTTGATACAAGATGTGGCTAGAAGATAACCTGGGAAACAGATTTTGGAATCAGCGTGCACAAAACTGGTCTCAAAAAGCGTGTTCGATTTTTGTCACAGTGTTAATGTGAGATAATGTGGGATTGGGGGCCTATCTTGTGAAGGGCTTGTGGTTTTTTTCTTCTTTAAAGGGGGAATTCTTCATGGGTTTTATTAGTGATGTTCTGTGTGGGTGTTTAAAACCTTTGTAGCTGTCTCTCTGATTATATCTGCATGCCCTGTTAAGATGGGGGGATGCTACCACAAGAATTGGGAGTAGTTGGTGGTGTGGGCCATAGACATATTTGTCGATCTACCTCATGGGCCATCAGAGATGCGTCGAGCTGCACATCAACCTTCTTCGTGTGATTAATTCTGCGCCCGGACAAAGAAACAGCATTTGCTGTTAGGGCATACACCAATATGAGCATCGATGTTCATTGGTTAAATAACTCAGCTCCCCGTCGTGGACTACATAGTCTGGGGACAAAATTGCTTCTGCAGTTACTTTCTGCTACCTTTTTTCAGCATGCTGCCCTGAAGGTAGGGCCCATCAATTTTTTTTTTTTTTTTTTTTTCAAGTTACACACCAAGGTAAGAGGGGTGTGGAGAAGGGGAGTGGGATGTTGTTCAGCTTGACTTTTCAGGGGTTTTCTTGCCCTTTACTATTTCTTCAGGTGAGGTGACAGAGCAGGGACTGTTTTCTGAGCACTGAGACAATAGGTGCCCAATTTGAGGTAATATAGATAGAGGTACTTTGTGCACATCTGGCTGAGCAATCTTCAACTTCCTCGAAGGTCTTAATTGCATACAGGATGGCAGATCATGAACCAACAGGCCAATTTGGTGCCTGTTGTCTGATGGGAGGTTCTGACATACACACATTGACAGGACTGTGCTAGGATAGATGCCTTGACGATCTCTAATCTGAGGGTGTATGTCCTACTGAACTGTCCCATTCAGGAGACCAATACAAGTAGTGGTTAGAAATCATCACTTCAATGTATGAAGTGAACCAGATTGGTGGTCTTGAGATACTGTGCAGTTTCAATCAGGAGACCTGTCAGTTGTCATATGCAAATGATGGGTCAACAAAGGGCAGCCTGCATTTGTGATTAGATTTGAAGGCTGCTTCAATAAGGTCAGTTACAGTCTTGTCAACTTTCCTGGATATTAACTTGTTCTGGTTGGGATAGCGTGTCTTCTTGTTCCAAGCCAGCTTTATACCTCTTTCGTCTGAGGGGCCTCTCGGGACCGTTCAAGGCACGATGTGATATTGTCGATAGCACTTTAGGTCCATTTGGCTTAGCTTGTTGGGTAAGGGTAGCCACAACATTGCTTTCTTACAAAGGCCTAGGCATTGAATAGTCCAGTTCGGGGGTCGAGTTTGTTGCAATTTCATGGAGGAATCCCCCAATTCATAAAGCAATTACAGCAGACATGTCCTCAACGAACCTAAGCATGTTTATAGCAAATTGTTACTCTTCCAGCTCATGAAGTTTCACATCATTAAAAAAAAGATCCAATTGTATCCCACCCTTCCAGAAGTAAGTCCGTGCTGGTTAACATTTACACATGGAATGGACTTGTGATTTGTGCTTAGTTATTTAATCACTGCAGTTAAATGGAATTTTGTGTTCCAGTTTTGCAAAAATAATTGAATTCACCTAACCTCAGAAAGTTGTGTAACAGAATATAGGAGCAGTAAACAACATCGCTGAACGGGACCGTTAAAGAATGATTAATTCGAAAGGGTGGCTTCAAAACAAGGTTACTCATCTCGGTTCAATTGCATGCTGTTTGAGAAATTGGTTGAATAGAATTACTAAGGTCCAACTTTATCGGCAATTGGGTAACCAGTACATCCGATGTTTGAATTTTGGCCAAGTGTTTTCTAACCGATCAACCTGGTCATCAATGGTTGGCCATCCCTCGGACGGATGTTAAACAGCGCCTGTCTGCCAACAGTTAGGTTAGTGAATTAAAGAGCCCACAGTGTCCTTTGGAAGATAGGCGAGTAATTGCCGGCAGCATTGCTGAAACAGGATTGTCGGTTGTATGATAAATTTGGTTATCGTGTCTTCCGAGTTGCGGAGGGTCTCATCTCTGCTCTGCTCTGTGCCTGGTGCCATATGATGCTCTCACAAAAGTCTTGTGGTAGTGTATATCGAAGTATTGTCAAATTAGTGATGAAGTACCAAAATAAACTCTGCTCTCTCCGTTTTGATGAGTTTTTGTCTCTTGATCGTGCCTCTCTGGTGTGTACGCATTCGTACAGATTCTCTTTTGATGTAACGTCGGCGTCATCTTGAAATCAACTTTAGTTGGCCTGTAGAACGATTATATATTCCTGTTTGGACGTGGCTGTGGGTTTTTGTGTTTTTTTCTGTGTGTTCGAAAGTATTCTAACTTGAGTGATTAATTTTTTAGCGTGGGTTGGCGTTCATGTTCTCTCTCTAAAAGGACCTTTCAAAATGCTTACGTCTGCTGTCTTCCTTTTGCTTGAAGGGGCCTCTAGCATATGTTAGAGTGAGAACTCATAAGAGATAAGACGAAGGGTCTATTGGTTCGCGCCGACTGAACCAGAGAGAAAAAAGACATTCATAACTCTCGCTAAAAGAATGGCCTGTCGTTTACACCCACTCTCAGTGTTCCGACCCGTGAGTTACGTGCTTTCCCCAGGTGCACCGTGCTTCGTTTTGTCTTGTAGGTGGTTTCAAGTCTGGTGGTCATGTTTTAACTGTATGTTCTCGCTTATGTCTTTCCTCTCCTCTCTATGAGCTTTTTCCTAACCTGCGATATGATTGGTAACCAATTTAATGTAATACCATGTGGGTAATCATCATATTGATAATAAACAAAGATCTGTGTTGTCATTTACCATTGAGTAACGGTCTAATAGAGATTAAAGTACCTCTCTATACATGTGTTTTATTTTGTTTCTCGCTGTTTGTCTCCGTCATGTCCTCGATTGTGCTATAGATCTTCAGTGTGACGTCTCTTTGTATCTATATTTTTAAGTGTGTAGATGGTGTGCGCAATGACTGTGACTCTCATTCGGGTAATTGCCACATTTATATACTTTTATCTCACTGTGTGTGAATAGCGTTCGCATCTGGTTCGCTACGGCTATCTCTGTGTTCAGCTTTATATAAGAATCATTTGTTCTCGCGGTCTCTCGTGTTTGCTCTCGACCTACCAGTTCGGCTTGGGCAATGTTTACCAGAGGAGTCTGCAGATACGCATGTGCTCTGAATCCTGAGATACAGGAATATGGTTCTCCAGCAGTGCATGTCCCGAGCAAGTGTCGTTAGAAACTCTTTTTATTTACATTTCCTTCGCTCATGCTACACAAACATAACTTCCTCACTTGCTACAGTCGATTGCGGTTTTTGGCTCAAACTAGACAATAATAATTAATGTGGGCCTCATAAATTGAATAGAATCGGGCTCAACAAAGCAGACTTGTTTTACTTTAACTCATATTTTCTTTATTCATCAATATAATATGTTTGATAGTATAGTTCGAGGTGGCCCTGCACTTTAAATGGCAAACTCATTTGTCACTTCTTTCTTCCAAGCTGAAAGAGGAATATGATATGTCTCGGACCTTAAGTGTATTCACTGAAGCAGAGAAAGCTGACTCTCAAAGGCTTTCAATGAGGTATACATTGTTATTACAAAATAGTTAAAAAGAATCAGTGCTCGCTTCTTATAATAAAAATGTCAGATCGTATTTCCCAACATGGGCAGTAGTTTGTATCTCTGTCCAATGGTATGAGCTCGCTAATTAATATTTATGGAACCTCTTGTCTTTGAGTAGTTGTAACGGTTCCTGGCATATTGTTCCGGTAAGTTTGTTCTGCTCAATTAGCTCAGCTCTTTTTTCATTGGCACTTCAAAGCATACGAAGCATTGGCAGTAACTGTGAGCTGGCAGAGGAGTTGAGTGGCACAGCTTCTGTTCCTTTTGGGATTTATTTTTTGTTTGATTTTAACCATCAATAGCATGGGCTCTGGGAAGGGAATTGGGTGAACTGAATCACTAGGGAAATTCATCAGAGTGGAGTGGGTGCAGGTTCGTCCGGGATGGCTCGAATACTTCGGGATTCGGCGGACTTTACGCGTGAGCCACGCTTATTCAAGTGCCACTGACTGAACATTGAGTTTGCAATGGGTGTGATGGGTTTTCTGTATGGGAGTTTTTAACATCAGATTTGTAATACGGACATGAGCAATCTGACTTCTCGTGCGTAGTCCCTCAACTAAAGACAACATGATCCTTCTGTGTGGTTATGTACAAAATCTCAGGAGGGGACGATCAACGTCCCGTGTTGCAACGGCGCAACTCGAAAGCACATGGTAAACTGTGCTTCGGGTACGTTTAAATGTGCACACGAATAACATGGCGAAGGACAGACCTCACACGATTTGAGTTGCTGTTGGAGGAATAAAAAGGGGGTGAAATAATCGCAAAAACAGGCAAGGAAGTAAGGTTTGGTATATAAAACGTGGAACTTGTGGTTTGAGAGCAGTTTTGGAGTGGTGGTAAGATTGCAAACGAGGCCAGAGCAGTTGTGAAGTGTCTGGGAGGGATGGTTTTTACAAGAGCGATGCTTTACGCACAAGTGCGTTCAACGCATGGAACGTCGTGGACTGCAGTCACGTTATTACCGGGGAGGGGGTCTCCTTCTGAGGATCCTTATTTTTCGGAGCGGGGTTGACTGCGTGTGCCGTGACCATCTTTTTTTGGCTAATATATTAGGTGTCTAGTCAATAATAGTTTCATTCTCAGTTCGACAGCTCTATAGCGAGTGTTAAAAATTATGGGTGTGGTTCATCATGTCGGAAGACCTTTCGAAACGGGGATTAAGCGATGAGTGCATTTGTCTCTTGCGTTGCAATTCGGTATAACATTGCAGTTCTGGTGCTGATTCCTTGGCTGCATGGGTAGAGAGATGAGTGGGTGGACGCAACTTCCCCAATTAGGGCGTAAAGACGAGGCTCATTGGCCGACTTTGGCACGCGAGGCCGGGCAGTGGTGGAGCAAATAGGCGGAAATGGTCACTGGAATGGAGTCCTTTCTTGTTCGTCGTCTCGTCTCGGGTCCATTTCATCACTGAGTGATATCGTAAACATAATCGGAGAGTATTTAAAATTTGCTGACCAGGTATACAGGATATAATCTCCAAACGTCATTAATGAACTTTCTGCTCGGACCACCATTCTGCGGGTTGTATTAAAGACGACACTTCAACTTTAACCACCGGAATGTTCGGAAACAGGTTAAAATTGACCGCAATGATCTTATAGTAAAGTTTCTAAAATTAGGAGCATAAGTGAGAGCGAAGAATCTGACATGACGATTGAAAAGAAAAAGAGAAAGAGATAAAATCAAAGTAAAAGCTGAAAATTAATTAGTATTTATACAAGGAACTAAAGATACCGTGGAAATATGGACCAAATGATTAGAGAAAGCGATCTTTATTTATTTTATTATATTTTTGTTTACTATTTACAAGTGCACATATTTTAGTATAGGGAAAAGTATTCAAACGACGCAAGTTTAGAAACACAAATAACGTCTTATGATTGTCGTGTCCCCCAAAGTAACGCAAGGCGGTGTGGTGGAGGACGCAGGGCTGTTTGTAGTGTGCTGTTGTGTGGCTAGCAAGGCGGTTGCAGGCCTCTTCAAAGCGCAGGCATGTGTTCTGGTACTTGGAAGGCAGGGCTGCCTGTGAGTTCAGAACGCGGACCTGTGGCTCCGACGCTGCCTGGTAAGCCACAGCGAAGAACGAAGAAAAAAAATGAATGAAACAAAGGGTCAAACCAAAACACCATTAAAATGATAAGCAGGACATTTCTACCAACTCAATTTAATTTTAACAAAGTAAACACCAAGCAGCATACTTTAAAGGAACATAAATACAAAAGAGGAAAATTACAGCATTAGGAGACTTTGTAGACTTATAAACTGATCTGCATAATAAATGGAACAACAAATTAAATGTCAAAAAATAACAACGCATGTAAAAACAAACATAACAAACCGTAACTTAAAGAACACCTGAAATTCAGATGAGCTTGTAGCTTTTCTTTGTTCATCCACAGTATTATGTTAGGCTGGCAAGATTAGCCCTCGAGATATGCACACTTTTCTAGCGTGTGTCTCGAATCTCGCCCAGCTATAAACTCGTTCATCGCAATGGCTTGCACAGGGAGGGTGCATTTCATCCATGTGGTTCTGTCCCTCGGCATAGACGTTAAAACTTGGGCGTTCCGCAGGTCGTGCCAGGCATTCGTTGGTGGATGTTAGAGATGACGCCAGCAAGTGTCCTTCATGGAAGAACCGTCGAGCGTATTGCCAGAACCCTGAACAATTAATGTTTTTTTCAGAAATTCCTAGCCCAACCTCAGGTTTCTTACTCTTGTTCCCAAGGGCGAACAGAGTGCAAAAGGTCCATATTTGTTACATAAAGAGTTCTATAATTAAAATTAACTTCATCTGCTTTTGTGTTGTCACTCAAGTAACTTAGGCCATCCATCCACCTTATTATTAGTTCGTTATCTAGATTTCGATGTACTTTTCATTAACCTGAAACAGTTTATCAGCCCACATGCACGAACGGTGCAATTAAGGTCAGGCTGAGTTCCGAAAACACCAGTCTAAAACGCATGCCGGTCGATAAGGAAAACGATTAAACAACTTCACTCGAATCAGGGGATACTCGAACGAAATGTAGCTGGTAAATATGCTATCAGGCAGATTGGACACACTCAGGCCTTAGGGAGGAATTGTTCATAAATACTAGGACAGACGGGAACGAGGGAAGAACGGAGAATGGGATCAGATCCTTGGGAGAGGAACACCAAATATTGGTGGTTGTGTTATCAGTATGTTCAATAAAACTGTTGAAGAAACTATACTTGTGTTTTTATCAAGCGGTCTCGACTTGAAGTAATGCCTCTACTCGATGCTGGGCTTTGTAAGGATTGACGCTTCATCTTGCATACCCTCAATTGACGGCAGCCACGGGAAAATATCTCCGGCGATTCTGGACCGTCTGGGCTGATTGGTGAAGGCTTCTAATTTGAGAGATAATGACGTTTGGGACTTCGTCACAATTAATAATAGGATAAGGGGAGTGTCAGAGACGGGATGAGTTGGGAAAAAGGAAGTTATGGATTATCGTCAACAACTATTTGGACGGGAATTCATTAACGTATTTGTCGGTCCGGAGCAAAGTCGATGTGAGTACATAGTCAGGGGAATTGGTTGAATTTCACACATTTTTTCTTTCCTTTCATTGAGAGATAAGTCCAATTTGAAAGAATAAGATGAAGAAATCAAGTTATGGAGTTTAGAGAAAAATCTGTCAGAGTAGAACCATGAGGATGTTAATTCCCTGATACATACAACGCATCACTTTGCTATGTAGCTTCAGAGGGTCTATGCAATATTAATGAGAAGTTTTGTTTCATATATTTGAATTATGTGGTGCTGACTTTCAGATTAAATAAAACACATGATACCAACGGGTTTTTTCAACATGGTTTGTATAGTCAATGTTTGAGCGGCAGTAGAGTTTTGTGCTCGGGGACGATGCTCCAAGCAGGTTGTTTGGGCTCTGGCCAGCTTGGCTTTGGACAACGCTGTGGGCAGTATTTATGTCCGGGTGGGGAGTATTGTCTTAGAGGTGTCCGGACATTTGAGTTGTCCCGGACGCTGTTCCGGACAAAACTTTTCGTCTCCGAATGTGTCCGGGCAGTGTTCTGTCTCCAGAAGCTTTGGTTCCGGATATGCATACTGGGCGGTGTTTTGTCTCCGAAAGTTCCAGGCGTATTTCATGTTGGATGGGAATTTGTCTCCGGACATGCACCCAGGGATCAGTGTTTGGTCTCTGGCCAGTATTAAAGTATGACAGTAATTATAAAGAATGGATTCAGTAACAATTATTTTGTTTTCCATCTTTACTGTATTTCTATGTGGAATCATTTTGAGGAGTCTGGTATTGATTCATAATTAATGATCGGCATGTCCAGTCTGCTTTTCCTCCCGTCTTCACTTCTCGCTGCCTTCCACTTCCCCACCCTCTCACTTTTCCGATCCCCTCGCTCCCCACCGCTCTTCACTCCCCCTCCCTCCCCACACCCCCTCACTCTCGCTTCCTCTCCCCTCCCCTCTAAGTATCGGTCAGTGAAGCGATGCGTGGATTTTGCGGTATTAAAATAGCTACAGAATCATTAGCTATGTACTGGCTCATTGTAACATTACATTTTGTCGGAGTTCACTACTCATTACGTGAAACAAATAACACCTCATTGTAAAACAAGCACTCAAATTGTTCGTCCACCTAGTTTGGAGCAAACATTATCTTTCTTGGTTTTTTTCGGAACACTAGAGAGTCATCTTCATATAAAATTAATATCATATTTTCCGTACGCTCTGATCGCACCATTGCACGGCACCTCAGTGATGACTTCTCCTCCGGAGTTTACCGTGACCTGTCAATAGTGTCGATCTGAGGATTTCTCGATGCCATTTCACCGTGCACTCATCCCGGAAGCCTGATTCAGGGCGAGGGGAGTACCACATGGTCAAGGGCTTCTCGCCTTTGGTCTTTCCCATGCCCACATAATTAATAGCAAGTCCATCAAGACAAGAAGGCCTGCTCTCCCTCCCTGTAACTAGCCTCATTCCACACAGACTTTTGGAGGAAAAGTTATCGACTTGTATGCCAAAAAAATACGTAGCATCTATACTTGGAACAAACTTCTGCACTATGATTTATTTATTTTGCGTCGTGAATATATATATATATATATATATATATTATATATATATATATATATATATTATTGTAAATATAGTATATCTTTATATATTATATATATTATATATATTATTACTGTGTATATCTTCTTGCTTCGGGGCTGCTCCTTTTTAGGGCGTCGCACAGCGGTCTTCTGTATGATCCGCATTATGATTTGGCACAAGTTTTACACCGGTGCCCTTCTGACGCTCCTGGTCGCCTTTTTCTTCGGCCACAGGGAATATGTACACTATCTAACCGGGGTGGCATACACCGGGCCCGTACACTTGGTACTGCACTTCGCCGACCTGGGAAGGATGAGCAGGCTGAGTTCAATCCTCCTGGTGTGTATTAATTCAAGCGGCCAACGGGGCTTGAACTCGGACTTTTTGGATTCCCAAGCCGCGCCCTAACCACTACGCAACAGCCGGCTAATCTACATACGTGGGAGAACAAGTATTTATACACTGTCGATTTTTGCAAGTTTCCAGTTACAAAAGCACGTAGAGGTCTGTAATTTTTATCTATTTTATATTATATAAATATATATATATATATATATTATATATATTATTAAAAAATATACACCTTCAACTGTGAAAGACGGAATCTTAAAATCAAAAATCCTGAGATGAAATCACATGTATGATTTTAAAATTAATTAATTTGCATTTTATTGCATGAAATAGTATGTGATACCTCCCAACCAGTATATGAATTCGGCCTTCACAGACCTGTTAGTTTTGTCTTTAAGAAGCCTCCCATTCTCCACTCATTTACTGTATTAACTTGCACCTGTTTGAACTCCTAGTTCTGGCTTAATATTCTTGACATTATGTAATGAAGACAGTGGCGATTGGGTGCAGGTTCCACTCTACCTTTTAATACAAATCGACTCCAACCTCTACACACAGGATGGGCGGGGAAGGCACCAGAGAGCTGTCTAGTGACATCAGGGGGGACGAAGAATTGTAGACTTGCACAAGCTGGAATGGGGCTACAGACAATAGGCAAGCAGCTGGTTTGAGAAGGCAACAACTGTTGTGGCGCAATTATTTAGAAATGGAAATAAGTTCAAGGATACAGGTCAATCTCCCATCGGTTCTGGAGGTCCATGCAAGATCTCACTCGTTGGAGCCTCAATGATCATGAGAAAGGTGAAGGGGATCAGCCCAGAACTACACGGCCAGAACCTGTGTCAATGGACCTGAAGAGAAGCTGGGACCACAGTATCAAAGAAAAACCACAGTAAACACTACTTCGTCATGGAAATTTAAATCCTGCAGCGCACGCAAGGTCTCTGCTCAAGCCAGCGCATTCCAGGCCGTCTGAAGTTTGCCAAGCCATCTGAGATTGATCCAGAGAGCAATGGGCGGAAGGTCCATGTGTTGCTGTATGAGACCAAAAATAGGCTTTTGGTGTTTAAAACTCCACTCGCCGTGTTTGGAGGAAGAAAAGGATGAGTACAACCCCAAGAACACCATCCAACCGTATGAAGCAATGGAGGTGGAAAACATCATTCTTTGGGATGCTTTTCTGGCAAAAGGGACAGGACGACGCACCGTATTGAGGGGCGAGATGGCATGGGCCATTGTATCGCGACATCTTGGCCAACAACCTCCTTTCCCTCAACCAAGGCTTGAAGATGGGGCGTGGCTGGTCTTCCCAGGCATGGACAACGACCTGCACACACAGCCAGGGCAACTAAGGAGTGGCTCCGTTAAGCAGCATCTCAAGTCCTGGAGTGGCCTAGCCAGTCTCCAGACCCTGGAACCCAAGGAAAATCTTTGGAGGGAGTGAAAGTCTGTGTGCCAGCGACAGCCCGAACTGAAGGATCTGGAGAATATCTGTATGGAAGGAGTGGGCCAAAATCCTGCTGCAGTCTGTGCAAACTGTGTTAAGAACGATAGGAACGTCCTGATCTCTGTATTGCAAATAAATGTTTCTGTAACCAAATAATTAAGTTCTGTTTTTCTGATGTATCAAATACTTATTTTCATGCAATTGAAAAATGCAATTAATTACTTTTAAAAAATCATTACAATGTGATTTTTCAGGATTTTTTTTAGATTTCCGTCTTCACAGTTGAAGTGTACTATGATAAAATTACAAGACCTCGTACGTGCTTTGTAGTGGGAAAAGCCTGCAAAAAATCGGGCAGTGTATCAAATTACCTTGTTTCTCCGCACTGTAATATATATATATATAATATATTATATATATTATTATATATATATATATATATATATATGATTATATTGATTATATATATATATATATATATAATATATATATATTATAGTATACATATAAACACATATATATATATAGATATACATATATACAATATAATAATATTATACATATATATAATATAAATTTACATATACTGTATGTACATATATACGGTATATTTACAAATATCATATATAACATACACGGGGGTGAGGGCAGCCCGGAATTTCATGGGCGAACCCAATCCTTATCCTTGTGTCGTAGAGAGCGACAGGGTTTGCGTCTCGGGAAGGGCACCGGAGTAAACCTGTGCCAAATCCAGTATTGCGGTCATAACGCGACATGATCCCTTGTGAGCGCCCCTAAACGCGGAGGGCAGCCGAAAGAAGAACAACAACATATACATTATAATATATATATATATATACATACATATAAACATATATATATATATAGTTTACATATACAAAACATATATACATACATACTATTATATATATATATATTTACATATCAAACATTATACATACCTATATATATATTACATATACATTATCATACATATAATTATATATACTACATAATTATATATATAATATATATACATATCCATATTATATATATTAATATATTATATATACATTCATACACATACATATGATATCAATATATATATATTATATATATATATATATATATATATATATATATTGTTACAAATTTGAAGCTATGTGCACACAGACAGACAGCCGTCCCATTAGGTTTAGTTATTTCGATCTGTATGCGTTTCAGTTAGGAATCCATCCTCTAATGTCTTAATGGAAATTAAGTGTACATGCGCTACAAGTTATTTTGATCGTGGAGGATTTTTATAACAAACACGACGACATCTTGCCTGCGCTTTCCTTCGCCCATAAATCCTCCCCGGCACCATTTGCAACACGTGCGTGTTCAGCACGTACTGGGGCGGAGTTCACAAGGACACTGACATCAATCTCGGCCCATTCGGGGGATCGCGAAGCGAGGTTGCGACGGTCCGAACCAATCAGCGCAGGCCACGCTTATTCTGAGCGGACCGCGCACCGTGATAGGAGGACGAAGGAATTGGGAACAAAAATAATTGGCCCCGTCTGCTCGAGCTCGTAGTCTGGTTCTCTGTCTGCCTCGAGCACGTAGTCTGGTTCGCGGAACGCATCTCTCGACGCTGGTCTGGTCTGGCTCGACGTGGTCTGGCCCTCATTACTCGTCGCGTGGAAGCTGGTCATGGTGTGACTCGATGCTGGTCTGGCCTCATCTCGTCGCTGCGCTGGTCTGCGTCTGGGCGCCCTGGTCCGTTTTCTGGCGATTTGGGAGCTCCGGGGAAAGTTGTGGACGTCCAGCCGTGCGTTCGCGGCCACGGTAGCCATCCACGTCTCGTCCTCAGTCAACTTCCCTCCGAGCTGAAGGATATATTACAAGACCTCTGAGGTCCATCTCTTTTCTTGGGTGTGTGTCTGTGTGTGGGCCTGTTCTTGCTTTAAGTAGCAACTGGTTAGCCTTTTGCTGTACATTATTTTTATTCTTTTATAGTCGGTTAACTCGGCCCTTTGATGTGTTCCTTCCCGATATCGTAAATAAATACCCTATTAGGAATGTTTAGCTCAATCTTTGTCCTGTTCCTTCATTTTTTAGCACGGTGCGCTGTTGGGTGAATTAAAAGCCGAGTTTGCTGCTTGTAGATGTACATGGACCGACGGACCTCTGTAACCATCCGTCAGGGGTTACGCACGGGCTCGAGTTCATGCCTAACGACTTGTCCGTCTCGAGCTCCGTCGAGGGTGTGTAGTCCTCGGAAGCTCGGCACGTGGTCTGGTATTTTGAAGTTTGGCAAATAACCCTGTGCCCACGCGGTTGAAATTATTGACGATTCACGTGTCGTAAGGGACCCGTACCTTCCGGGTTTTCGAGGTAACGATCTGAATTCCGGGTGTTTAGTGAGAGTCGACTTCTGCTGCCCAACTAGCGGTCGTCGTTTAGTCGCGAGCCGGATACCCGGCCACAACAAATTGTGTCAGTCGTTGGAAGATATGAACCCCTCCGCCTTCCATTAATTAAAATGTACAGGTTCGAATCAACAAATTTGGTAGTCAGTTGAGGTGCGATTCGGCTCCTTGGGCCTCCGTAGAAGAAATTATACAGGTCGGATCAGGGTGGGAGCAAAACCCCCCCCCCCCCCCCCGTTCCCCCAAATTAGCGAGCGTTTTTTAATTTTATTCCCACACGCAACAATGGCGAACCCAACTGGCCTGAACAGGTGGGTATAGATGGTAGTGTAAAGGAATCGTGGCTCAGGAAAACACCTGTGAGGAGACCATCCTTACCCAGGGTCTGGGAAAAGTGGCGATGCCATTTCATCTTTGGTTTTTTTATTTACAACCGACCACTAAATTGTAGCAGTGGGGGCGGCCAGTGCAGACGACAGAGAGAAAGGTAATGGAGATTTATGAACATTTGTGGAGAGCCATGAATGCCAAAATGGATGCGATGAACGCGCAGACATGCAGGCATAGGGGGATCGGCGGGCGATGGCATTGGCAGAATGGCGGGCACCAATCGTGCGGGAGCGGTACCGAACGACCAGGAGTGTGTGGAATTGTGTTCGGCCGCAATGGAGAGGTTGAGGTCGGGACGACGAGCGACGCCACGACAATAATAGGGGACCGTGTTAGGGTGAGACACGAGTAGGTGACGGAGACGCAGGAAGTTAAAAGATGGGGGCAGGAAAGAATAAAATTAACACAGTGACGGAGACGCAGAAGATAAATATAAAAGAGACAAAGAGAAAACGATAAACAACGAAGCAGACGACGGAAATGAAAAACAGAGAACAGAAACGCAGGATGAATTAAAAGAAAATAAACGAGACACAGGAATGGAAACAAGTAGAAAGGGAACGAAATTGGAGGGAACCAAAGATTAATAAAGAGGCACACACACGTAGAGCTGTTGAGGGGGACAATTGAGGTGGCCATGGGGAAATGTTTCGTTGACCCTGTTTCGCGAGCCAGCAGGATAGCCTCCTTAAGGAACAGAGGGAAGAAGAAATTACGCCTTCTCTCGAAGCAGGATCGCGACGAGGTCGGTCCGGTTCAGACCCGAACGAGTGGATCGAGCGGGTGCATGGTCACGAACTGGGCCCATTGCAGGAGTTTGGGGGGGAGGTAGAGATCCGGGACCCCTGGAGGTAACACGAGCCCCCGAAGTGATTGCCCCGGAGTGTTTGTGTGGAGTGGTGAGTGGTTCGAGTGTAGTTGAGTGGTCGTGTTGTGAACGGTTGCGGAGCAGCCGTGTGGGTGAATCGCTGCGTGAGTGCTAAGTTGCATGGAAATGGACAGAACGATTCCAGATTGGGAGGCCGGTTTGGTGAGCCTTCTGCGCCATGTTAAAGTTATTGTTTTGGGTA
>CM068954.1:164108871-164126950 GCA_035128595.1 Eptatretus atami | reverse complement strand
CAGCAACGGCCTTTTTAATCACCCAACACGCACCGTGCTAAACCAATGAAGGAAAGGACAAAGATGAGCTCAAACATTTAACAATAGGGGTATTTATTTACGATAATCGGGGAAGGAACACATAAAGGGCAGAGTTAAACCGACTATAAAGAATGCAAAAGCTAACCAGTTGCTACTTAAAGCAAGAACAGCGCCACACACAGACACACACCCAAGAAAGAGATGGACCTCAGGGTCTTATTATTCCTTCAGCTCGGAGGGAAGTTGAGCTGAGGGACGAGAACGTGGCTGGCTACCTGGCCGCGAACGCACGGCTGGACGTCCACAACTTCCCGGAGCTCCAATCGCCAGAAGACGGACCAGGGCAGCCAGACGCAGACCAGCGCCAGCGACGAGATGAGGCCAGACCAGCGTCGAGGCAAGACAGACCAGCGTCGAGAGATGCGTTCCGCGAACCAGACTACGTGCTCGAGCAGACAGAGAACCAGACTACGAGCTCGAGCAGACGGGGCCAATTATTTGTTCTCCATTCCTTCGTCCTCTTCTCGGGCGCGGTCCGCTCATGCGTGGCCTGCGCTGATTGGTCGACCGTCGGCAACCTCGCTCGCATCCCCCGGATTGGGCGAGATTGATGTCAGGTCCTTGTGAACTCCGCCCACGTACGTGCTGACACGCACGTGTGCAATGGTGCCGGTGGAGGATTAATGGAAGGAAGCAGAAGGCAAATGTCGTCGTGTTTGTTATACAAATCCTCACGATCCAAAATAACTTGTAGCGCATGTACACTTAATTTCCATTACGAACATAGAGGATGGATTTAACTGGAAACGCATACAGATCGAAATAACTAAACTATGGGGACGGCTGTCTGTCTGTGTGACAAGGCTTCCAAATTTGTAACAATATATATATACTATATATCATTATATATATATAATATCTAATATTAATTTAAATTAATTAAAAAGTTAATTTATAATATTAAGAAAATTAAAATTAAAAATAAAAGTAAAAAATTATCAAAAAATGTTAAAATATAATATTTTAACTTATTTAATTTAATATTATTAAAGATATTATTTATATTTTAAATTAATAATTTAATATTATTTAAATTAATTATATTTACAAAAATTATAAATAAATTAATATTTATAATTTATAATTTTACACCATTAAATTACAATAATATTATTTAATATTCATTAGCAATAAATTAAAACAATTTTTATAAAAAAACAGTCTAAAAATTTTACTTTATTTATACTATGTATGTGTATCGAATGTTACTTATATATAGTATCATATATATTATATTAAATATATATATATGGTATATGTATATATATTATATATACTATATATGTCATGGGTGTATGCTATATATAATATATATGTATGGATACGTTACTTGTATAATATATATCTATGCTATGTATAATGTTTGCTAAATGTACTATCTATATATATACGTATATTATGAGTATTGTTGTATATGTATAATATACTATATTATATAGTATTCTATAATGTGCTATATATATACCTATATATGCTACTATGCTTGTTGTTCCTTCTTCTCGGCTGTCCCGTTAGGGGTCGCCACAGCGGAATCATCCGTTATGTTCCGCATCATGATTTGGCACAGTTTTACGGCTCGATGCCCTTCTGACGCAACCCTGGTCGCCTCTTACGGACACAAGGATAAGGATTGGTTCGCCATGATTCCGGGCGCCCTACACCCTGTCAATGCTGCAGCCAGCGCCGTTAGTGATCGCTCCAACCAACTCCGATGTAGCGATAACAGGCGCATATTGATTAGCCGTATTATATATATGTATATATATTTCTTGTTTATGTATATCTATAAAAACTATATTAAATGTGTTTCTATTTCAAATTAATAAAAAATTTAAATAAAAAAAATCTAAAAATAAAAATAAATAATGTAAATTTATAAATATATAATGAATTATTAATAAATAATATATATAAAAAAAATAAATTAATATAAAAATTAAAATGTTCATATGATATAAAATTTTATATATTAATATAAATATAAAATAAAATAATGATCAATAAATTAATAAAAATTTAAATAAATGTTAAATTATATCATATTTTAATAATGAAAAATAAATTCAATATAAAAATAATGGTATTTTTATATATTTAATATTGATAAATTGTATGATTATAATAAAATGGTATAAAAAATTTTTTTAATATTATAACATATAAATAAAAAAAAATATAAATAAAAATTAAAAATATAATATATCAATAAATTATAAAATTTATAAAAAAGAAAACAATTTTATTAAATTGATAATATTTTTAATTATATTAATAAAATAATACAATAAATTAATTATAAAATAAAATATATATACAAATAAAAATTGTGTTGTTATAAAATATTATTTAAAATAATAACAATAAAATTAAAAAAAATAATAAATTAATATATTTTTATAATTTTAAATTATAAAAAAAAACTTTAAAATATAAAATAATTATAATTTAAAATAATAAAAAATAAATTAAAATAAATAAAAAATTAAGATTAATGATAAATATTATGTTTAAACTAATATTAATATTGATAAAATAATATTATGTTATTTAATTTCAATTTTTAATGAAAATTTAAATATACATATAAAATGAAATAAAAAATTGTGTTAAAAAATACAAAAGATATAAATAATTATAATATTTATGTAAAATGTATTTCTATAAAAATTTTATAATAAATGATATATATATCTTATTTTTTAAATTGTTATATGTAATATATATATATAATATATATATATAATATATATATATATATATATATATATAATATATATATATATATCGTGGGAGAACAAGTATTTGATACACTGCCGATTTTGCAGGTTTCCCACTTACAAAGCACGTAGAGGTCTGTAATTTTATCATAGGTACACTTCAACTGTGAAAGACGGAATCTAAACACAAAAATCCTGAAAATCACATTGTATGATTTTTAAATAATTAATTTGCATTTATTGCATGAAATAAGTATTTGATACATCAGAAAAACAGAACTTAATATTTGGTACAGAAACATTTATTTGCAATTACAGAGATCAGCGTTTCCTATAGTTCTTAACCAGGTTTGCACAGACTGCAGCAGGGATTTTGGCCACCTCCTCCATACAGATCTTCTCCAGATCCTTCAGGTTTCGGGCTGTCGCTGGGCAACACAGACTTTCAGCTCCCTCCAAAGATTTTCTATTGGGTTCAGGTCTGGAGACTGGCTAGGCCACTCCAGGACCTTGAGATGCTGCTTACGGAGCCACTCCTTAGTTTGCCCTGGCTGTGTGTTTCAGGTCGTTGTCATGCTGGAAGACCCAGCCACGCCCCATCTTCAATGCTCTTGTTGAGGGAAGGAGGTTGTTGGCCAAGATCTCGCGATACATGGCCCCATCCATCTCCCCTCAATACGGTGCAGTCGTCCTGTCCCTTTGCAGAAAAGCATCCCCAAAGAATGATGTTTCCACCTCCATGCTTCACGGTTGGGATGGTGTTCTTGGGTTGTACTCATCCTTCTTCTTCCTCCAAACACGGCGAGTGGAGTTTAAACCAAAAAGCCCTATTTTGGTCTCATCAGACACAATGACCTTCTCCCATTCCTCCTCTGGATCATCCAGATGGTCATTGGCAAACTTCAGACGGGCCTGGACATGCGCTGGCTTGAGCAGAGGGACCTTGCGTGCGCTGCAGGATTTTAATCCATGACGACGTAGTGTGTTACTTGTGGTTTTTCTTGATACTGTGGTCCCAGCTCTCTTCAGGTCATTGACCAGGTCCTGCCGTGTAGTTCTGGGCTGTCCTCACCTTTCTCATGATCATTGAGGCTCCACGAGGTGAGATCTTGCATGGAGCCCCAGACCGAGGGAGATTGACTGTTATCTTGAACTTCTTCCATTTTCTAATAATTGCGCAACAGTTGTTGCCTTCTCACCAAGCTGCTTGCCTATTGTCCTGTAGCCCATCCCAGCCTTGTGCAAGTCTACAATTTTGTCCCTGATGTCTTAGACAGCTCTCTGGTCTTGCCCATTGTGGAGAGGTGGAGTCTGATTGATTGAGTGTGGACAGCTGTCTTTTATGCAGATAACGAGTTCAAACAGGTGCAGTTAATACAGGTAATGAGTGGAGAATGGGAGGGTTTTTAAGACAAAACTAACAGGTCTGTGAGAGCCGGAATTCTTACTGGTTGGGAGGTGATCAAATACTTATTTCATGCAATAAAATGCAAATTAATTATTTAAAAATCAATCAATGTGATTTTCAGGATTTTTGTTTTAGATTCCGTTTTTCACAGTTGAAGTGTATATATATATATATATATATATATATATATATATATATATATATATATATATATATATATGATAAAAATTACAGACCTCTACGTGCTTTGTAAGTGGAAACCTGCAAAATCGACAGTGTATCAAATACTTGTTCTCCCCACTGTATGTAGATTAGCCTGGTGTTGGCGTAGTGGTTAGGGTAGCGGCTTGGGATCCAAAGGTCCTGAGTTCAAGCCCCGTTGGCCGCTTGAATTAATACACACCAGGAGGGACTCAGCCTGTCATCCTTCCGAGGTCGGCGAAGTGAGTACCAGTGTACTGGGCCGGTGTATGCCCCGGTGAAATGGTGTACCATATCCCTGTGCCGTAAGAGGCGACACAGATGCGTCAGGAAGGGCATCCGGTGTAAAACCTGTGCCAAATCATTATGCGGATCATACAGATGATCCGCTGTGGCGACCCCTAAAAAGGGAGCAGCCGAAAGAAGAAGATATACAGTATATATATATATATAAATATATATATATATATATAATATATATATATATATATATATATATAAATATATATATAATATAATAATATATATATATATATATATATATAATATATATCTATATATATTCCGACGAAAATAAATAAAATCAATAGTTGCAGAAGTGTTCCAGTTATATGATTTGCTGTATTTTTTGGCATACAAGTCGATACTTTTTCCCCAAAAGTCTGTGTGGAATGGAGGTGTTACAGGGAGGGAGAGGCAGGCCTTCTTGTCTTGGATGGACTGCTCGATTAATTTGTGGGCTGGGAAGACAAAGGCGAGGAAAGCCCTGACAATGTGGTACTCCTCTCGCCCTGATCAGGCTTCCGGGTGAGTTGCACGGTGAATATGGAATCGAGAAATCTCAGATCGAACTATCTGACAGGCCACGGTAAATCCGGAGTGGAGAAGTCATCACTGAGGTGCCGTGCAATGGTGCGATCAGAGCGTCGGGAAAATATGAATATTAATTTATATGAAGATGAATCTTGTGTTCAGAAAACCAAGAAAGATAATGTTTGCTCCAAAACTAGGTGGACGAACATCGAGTGCTTGTTTTACAATGAGTGTTATTTGTTCATGCTTATTGAGTAGTGAACTCCGACAAAATGTAATGTACAATGAGCCAGTACTGCTAATGATTCTGTAGCTTATTTTAAACTCGAAAATCCCACGCATCGCTTCACTGACCGGAATACTTAGAGGGGGAGGGGAGAGGAAGCGAGAGTGAGGGGGGTGTGGGAGGGAGGGGGAGTGAAGAGCGGTGGGGAGCGAGGAGGGATGGAAAGTGAGAGGGGTGGGGGAAGGGAAGGCAGCGAGAAGTGAGGGGAAGGGAAAGCAGACTACAGTGGAGCATTAATTATGATTCATACAGACTCCTCAAAATGATTCCACATAGAAATAACAGTAAAGATGGAAACAAAATAATGTCTGAAATCCATTTTATACTGGTCATACTTTAAATACTGCCCAGAGACAAACACTGTCTGGGCATGTCCGGAGACAAATTCCTATCCAGACATAAATACTGCCTGGACACTTTCGGAGACAAACACCGCCGAGATGTATCCGGAGCCAAGCTTCTGGAGACAAACACTGCTCGGACACATCCGGAGACAAAGTCTTGTCCGGACACGTCCGGGGACAACTCATGTCCGGAAACCTCTAGAGACAAACTCCCATCCGGACATAAATACTGCCCAGACGTGTCCAGAGCCAAGCTGGCCAGAGACAAACACTGCTTGGACACGTCCGGAGACAAACTCTACTGCCGCTCTACATGATAACAAACATGTTGAAAAACTATTTACATTTTTAATTTATCTGAAAGGTCATCCCACAAAGTAATTCAAATAATATGAACAAAACATCTCATTAATATTCATGACCCTTGAAGTACCATAGCAAGTGATGCGTTGTATGTGTCAGGGGGAATTAACACCTCTATTGTTCTATCTGACAGTTTTTCTAACTTCCATAATTGATTTTCCTTCATCTTATTCTTCAAATTGACTTATCTCTCAATGAAGGAAAGAAAAATGGTGAAATTAACCAATTTGACTTGTACTTCACATCGACTTGTCGGACGAAAAATACGTTAATTGAAATTCCCGTCAAAATGTTGTTGACGATAATCCATAACTTTCCTTTTTCCCAATCATCCGTCTCTGACACTCCCCTTTCATTATTATTGTGACGAGTCCCAAACGTCAATTTCTCCAATTAGAAGCCTTCACCAATCAGCCCAGACGGTCCCAGAATCGCCGGAATTTCCCGTGCTGCCGTCAATTGAGGGTATGCAAGATGAAGCGATCCTATAAGCCAGCATCATAGAGGCATTTTACTTCCAAGTGAACCTTGATAAAAACACAAGTATGTTTTCACAGTTTTATTGACATATGATACATACACCAATATTTTGGTGTTCCTCTCCCAAGGATCTGTTCCATTTTCGTTTTCTCGTCCCGTCTGTCCTGTATTTATGAACAATTCCTTCCTAAGGTGAGTGTGTCCATCTGCCTGATAGATTTCCAGCACATTTTTGAGTATCCCTGATTAGAGTGAAGTTGTTTAATCGTTTTCTTTATGACCGGCATGGTTTTAGACTGTGTTCGGAACTCAGCTGCTTGTTGCACCGTTCGTGGCATGTGGGCTGACTAAACTGTTTAGGTAATGAAAAGTACACGAAATCTAGATAAGAAGTAATAATAGGTGATGGATGGCTAAGTTATTGAATGACAAAACAAAAGCAATGAAGTTTAATTTTAATTATGAACTCTTTAATGTACAAATTGACCCTTTTGCACTCTGTTCCCTTGGGACAAGAGGAACCTGAGGTTAGGGTAGGAATTTGAAAAAAATTATTGTTCAGGGTGTTGGCAATAGCTCGACGGTTCTTCATGAAGGACACTGTGGTCTCTCTAACATCCACCAACGAATGCTGGCAGATGGGACGCCAAGTTTAACGTCTATCCGAGGGACAGAACACATTGATGAATCACCCTCCCTGTGAAACATTGCGATGAGAGTTTATAGCTGGGCCGAGATTCGAACACACGCTAGAAAAGTGTGCATATCTCGAGGCTATCTTGCCAGCCCTAACATAACTACTGTGGATGAGAAAAGCTACAAGCTCATCTTGAATTCAGGTGTTCTTAAGTTACGGTTTGTATGTTGTTTTTACATGGCGTTTTATTTTTTTGACATTTATTTGTTTTACATTTATTTATGCAGATCAGTATAAGTCTTACAAGAGTCGTAATTGCTGTAATTTTCCTCTTTTGTATTATGTTCCTTTAAGTATGCTGCTTGGTGTGTTACTTGGTTAAAATTTAAATTGAGTTGGTAGAAATGTCTTGCTTATCAGTTTTTAATGGTGTTTTGGTTTGACCCTTTGTTCATTCATTTTTTTCTTCGTTCTGCTGTGGCTTACAGGCAGGCGACAAAGTCTGCTGTTCTGAACCTCACAGGCAGCCTGCCTTCAGTACCAGAACACAGCCTGGCTTTGCTGCAACCCCTTTGCACAAACAACACTACAAAGTCCTCGTCCTCATCCACACCGCCTGCGTTACTTTGGGGACGACGACAATCATAAGACTTATTTGTGTTTTAAACTTGCGTCGTTTTGATTTTTTTTATACAAAATATGACTTTAAAAGTAAACAAAAATAAAATAAATAAAGATGCTTTCTCATATTGTCCATATTTCAGGTATCTAGTTCCTTGTTATAAAATACAATTTTAATTTTCAGCTTTACTTTGCTTTACTTTTTCTTTTTTTTTCATCGTCAGCAGATTTTCCTCTCCTTATGCTCCTAATTTTAGAAAATTTAATAAGATCATTTGCAGTCATTTTAACCTGTTTCACAACGTTTTAAGTTGGTGTCGTTTTACCCCAGAATGTCGACAAAAGTGTATTTAATGATGTTTTGATATACTGTACACTGGTCAGAAATTTAAACTTGATATGTTTACGATATCACTCAGTGATGATGGAGAGAGAGAAGAAGGTCTTCCAGTGGAAATTCCGCCATTTGCTCCACAACTGCCCGGTCGGTGCAAGTCGGAATATCCTGTTTAGCCCTTTGGGAAGTTGCGCCAAAGGATCGAGCACGAATGCAATGTTATGCAATGCACGCAAGTAGACAAATGATCATGTTATCTTTTCGAAAGGTTCTCCGAGATGAATGAACAAAAGAATAAATGTTATTATGTAATGAGTGTGCTAGAATGAACTATTTTGACAGACACCATATATGTGCAAAATGATGGTCACGCACGTAATAACGGTGACTGCATGTCAAGGAGGTCATGGTTGACGATTTGTGCGTAAAGTATGGTCTTGTAGAAACATCCCAGTTGAGAACACTTTAACCTGCTGCTGCTCGTTTGCAATCTTACAACTCCAAAACCTGCATCTCAACCACAGTTAGTTTTATATTACCAAACCTTTACTCCTTGCCTGTTTTTTGCCGTTATTTCACTTTTATTCCTCCAACAGCATCAAGGTGTGAGTCTTTCCTTCGCATGTTTATCGTGTGCACATTTAAACGTACCCGAGCAAGTTTACCATGTTCTTTCGAGTTGCGCCGTTGCAACACGGGACGTTGATCGTTCTGAGATTTGTCCGTAACAACACAGAGATCATGTTGCTTAGCTTGAGGGATAGCACGAGAAGTCAGATTGCTCATGTTCGGTATCTACAAATCTGATGGTTAAAAACTCCAACAGAAAAACCATAACATTGCAACCTTCATGTTCATGTCGGTGCACTTGAATAAGCGTGTAGCTGTAAAGCTCCGCGAACCCGAATTATCGAGCATGTGAGAACCTGCAAATGTGACCTGCTGATGAATTTCCTAGTTATTCAAGTTCACCCTCAATTCCCTTCCAGAGCCCATGCTATTGATGGTTAAAATCAACAAAAAATAAATAAAGGAGAAGAAGCTGTGACTAACTCTCTGCAGCTCGTTTGCATTCTTGTAGCTTGAGTGCCAATGAAAGCTTGAGCAATGCAGAATTGACTTGCAGGACCGTTATCTATCAAGGCAAAGGTTCATTAATAATTTCTGCTCATAATTACAGGCTCAAATACTGCCATGTTGGGAATGACTTTGACATTTTTATTTTGAAGGATTGTTCTTTTTATTTTATCATTATAATGACAGGCCTTGGGAGGTCAGTTTCTCTTGCTCAGTTTAATACTGGTCTGAGACATTTCTTTGCTTGGATGAGAGGAAAAAGGTGTTTTAAAGTGTACCTCATGTACGTGTCCAATTACTTGTTGAAAGAAATTGTTATATGTAAAAGTCTGCTTTGTTGCCCGTTTCATTTTGGCCATTTTTATTTTGTACTGTTTGAGCCAAAACGTTTGATCTGTAGCAGTGGGAAGTTGTTTGTGTGCTGAGAACAGAATTAAATTAAAAGTTTTACGACTTGTCGCATGCCTGCTTGACATTTCTTCAACTCGTATTCAGACTCTTTAAAACATGCCACCCTTTCGGGGAAAACAGAACGGAAAATGTTTCTTTTAAACTGACCGAGCGTGCGATACGGTGTCTTCACCGTGTTAAGTTATTGCAATTCCGATGGTTTACATTTCAGTTTTCTCCTTAAATGATCATGACTCTGAGTTTGCTGCTTTGACACGAGAAACAGAATTAAACATTTGTTGAGATCTTTCTTACCGTTACCTGGTTACACGATCTTGTTTTTAATTGTTTACCAATTGTTTACTAATTGGTTACCAATTCCAGGTTGGAAAGCTCATGGAGGAGCTGCGACATGCAGCCAGAGACATGACCCGACTTGACTTCAGACAAACGGACGGTGACCTTGGGGAAAGCACGTAACTCGGGTCTGGACACTGTGGGTGTAGACGACGCCATCTTGTGAATGTCTTTTCTCTCTGCAGTCGGCGCAACCAATAGGGTTTCTCTATGCTTTATCCTCTAAATGCTGAGCTTCAAGCAAAGGAGCAGCACGTAGCATTTTGAAGGTCTTTGACATGACTCAACCAGGCTAAAATTTAATCACCAAGTAAGAATAATTGATCACGAAAAACCACAAACAAGCCAGTCCAACAGGAATATAAATTTCCACCACTAAAGTTGGTTAATAGTCCGACGTTACAAAGTAGTTGTCGAATGTACAAGAGAGGGACGATCAAACCAAAAACTTTCAAAACTGCAGAGTTTATTTTTGGGTACTTCATCACTAATTTGACATACTTCGTCTTTTGTATGCAGCACAAGACTTTGGGGAAGCATCATTGGCTGAGGGCACAGCTGATGCAATGCCCTCGGTCAGTTATGGCAGGAATTTCGAATCTGTTCATGCTGCCGGCAATTACTCGCCTACTCTTCGCAAAGGACACTGTGGGATCTTTAATGTCCACTAACTAATGTTGGCAGACAGGACGCCTGTTTAACATCCGTCCGAGGGATGGCACACACATTGATGACCAGGTTGATCGTTAGAACTTGGCCAAGATTCAAACATCGATTAATGTTTACCAATTGCCGATAAGTTGGACCTTAGTATTCATTCAACCATTACTCAAACAGCATGCAATGAACCGAGGATGATGTAACCTTGTTTTGAAGAAATCTTTCGAATTAATCATTCTTTACGGTCCCTGTTCAGCGATGTTGTTAACTGCCCTATATTCTGTTAAACTTTCTGAAGGTTAGTGATTTCAATTATTTTTGCAAAACTGACACAAATTCATTACTGCAGTGATTAATAAGCACAATCACAAGGTCCATTTCCATGTGTAAATGTACCAGCACGGATTACTTCTGGAGGGTGGGATACAATTGGATCTTTTTTTTAATGATGTGAAACCTTCATGAGCTGGAGGATAACATATTTGCTATAAACATGCTTAGTTGAGCTGTCTGCTGTATTGCTTTATGAATTGGATTCCTCATGAAATTGCAACAAACTCGACCGAACTGGAATATCAATGCCTAGGCTTTGTAAGAAAGCCAATGTTGTGGCTACCCTTAAGCCCAACAAGCTAAGCAATGACCTAAAGTGCTATCGGACAATATCAACATCTGTTGCCTTGAAGGTCCTCGAGAGGCTCAGACGAAAGAGGGTATAGCTGCTTGTGGAGAAGACGCTACCACCAGAACAAGTTAATATCAGGAAAGTTGCAGCTGTAACTGACCTTATTGAAGCAGCCTTCAAATCTAATCACAAATGCAGTGCTGCCCTTTGTTGACCCATCATTTGCATATGACAACTGACAGGTCTCCTGATGAAACTGCACAGTATACTTCAAGACCACCATCTGGTTCACTTCATACAAGTGATGATTTCTAACCACTACTTATTGGTCTCCTGAATGGACAGTTCAGTAGGACATACACCCTCAAGATTAGAGATCGTCAAGGCACTATCCTAGCACCAGTCCTGTTCAATGTGTGTATGTCAGACCTCCCTCAGACAACAGGCACCAAATTTGCCTGTGTTCATGATCTTGCCATCCTGTATGCAATTAAGACCTTCGAGGAAGTTGAAGATGCTCTCAGCCAAGATGTTGCAACAAAGTACCTCTACTATATACCTCAAATGGCACCTATGTCTCAGTGCTCAGAAAACAGTCTGCTCTGTCTTCACCTGAAGAATAGTAAGGCAAGAAAACCCCTGAAAGTCAAGCTGAACAACATCCCACTCCCCTTCTCCCACACACCTACTTACCTTGGTGTGTAACTTGATCGGGCCCTGACCTTCAGGCAGCATGCTGAAAAGGTAGCAGTAAAAGTAACTGCAAGAAGCATTTGATCCCCAGACTATGTAGTCACGACTGGGGAGCTGAGTTATTTAACCAATGAACATCGATGCTCATATTGGTGTATGCCCCTACAGAATGCTGTCTTTTCCTGGGGCAGAATTAATCACACGAAGAAGGTTGATGTGCAGCTCGACGCATCTCTGAGGCCCATGAGTAGATCGACAATATGTCTATGGCCCACACCCACCAACTACCTCCCAATTATTGGTAGCATTCACCCCATCTTACAGGCATGCAGATACTAACAGAGAGACAGCTACAAAGGTTTTAACAACACAGAACATCCACTACATAAAACCCATGGAAGAATTCCCCCCTTTAAAGATAGAAAAACCACAAGCCCTTCACAAGATAGGCCCAATCCCACATTATATCACATTACACTGGTCGACAAATCGAACCACGCTTTTTGAGACCAGTTTTGCACGCTGATTCCAAATCTCTTTTCAGTTTTCTTCTAGCACATCTTGTTATCAAATATGGTGGATGTTAATTTCACCACAATTTAGGTAATAGATCACACATTAGGCGAGTTAATGTTACAGCTTTATTCATTTTTCAGTATAAATCCCATAAATATTATACACACCATATATGTGGTTCAATTTATGCAGTACAGTACACACTTATGAACAAAGAATAGCATAACAACTTTAAAACGTTGAGAGTACAATTTTATTTTGTAAACTTTGTCGGAATTGTCGCGATACAACCTCCAGCAGTCTGCCAACACACATTCATTCCAGAAACCGTGGTAGTCATTTTCCATTGCCTGAATGTCTTGATGGAAGTGTCCCCCTGCTTGTCACTCACTGCGCCAAGGTGTTCGGGAAATAAATCCAGATGTGAATGTAAAAAATGTAATTTCAAGGACATGCGACTCCATTTTTAGCTCACCTGTTTGAAGAACAGAGAGCTATAGCGATACCCCCGGCGTGAGCGTGAGTGTGAAAATGTTAAAGTTTTTGGTGCAAGTTATTTTTTCCTTTCTAATGTTTTTTTCTACCACATTATTTTTATACGCCCTATATATATATATATATATATATATATATATATATATATATATATATATATATTAATTATATATATATATATATATCGGGGCGTATTATGTGATACCGGTCGTCCGTCTGTCCGTCCGTCTGTCTGTATCTGTCTCCGTCCGTCCGTTCCTGTCCGCACTCTAACTCCAAAAGTTTTCAACTTTCACGTTTCATATTTGGTACATAGGTACAGACTGTGGAGACGGTGTGTCGTGACACGTTCGTCATCTAAAGTGGTTGCCATGGCAACCAGGATGCTGTTTTCCATCCATTCCTGTCCACACTCTAACTCCCAAGTTTTCAACTTTCACGTTTCACATTTGGTACATAGGTACAGACTGTGGAGACGGTGTGTCGTGACATACGTTCGTCATCTAAAGTGGTTGCCATGGCAACCAGGATGCTGTTTTCCATCCATTCCTGTCCACACTCTAACTCCCAAAGTTTTCAACTTTCACGTTTCACATTTGGTACATAGGTACAGACTGTGGAGACGGTGTGTCGCGACATACGTTCATCATCTAAAGTGGTTGCCATGGCAACCAGGATGCTGTTTTCCATGTAGTAGCACAATTCTGTATATACCTTCTTGTTCGGGCGTATATTGTGCCACTTGCGCTCTTGTTACTGATTACAATATACAAATACATATATTGCTTTAAAATTATTTGGATCAGACTTCACTGCAATGTTTTTAAAAAATATTAATTATTAGACTAGTCTTTTAAAAACGATAAATGTATAACCAGGCGAGCATTGGGTGGCTTTTGAATACAACTCTGGTTTTATATGCATCGAGCAGTTTCTGGACTCTATATTTGTATGCGGGAGATTTGTGGTTTCCCGAGAAGTTTCCGCAAAACCATTTGAAAGGTGATTGCCTTAATTACAATAAAGGCATTAAGCTTTAAAATTTGATCGGTCTAATCACGAAAACTAGATGTGCTCAAGGAAAACCAAAAACGGATTTAGAATAAGCATCCCAAGAGCTATCTTGCCCACCTATAATTATATCTGATGAAAATGACTTGTCGGCAAGTGTTATGGGTCGAGCAGACAGACAAATGGCAAATGAACTAAGCAACCTGGAAGCTGTCTGCAATATCTCCCTAACTCCATTAAACCCCCAGGATGTGACTTGCCCCAGAAGGAATAGTGTCGCTTGAAACAGGTCTGAATTGGTGTTGGCCAGCATGTTTACCTGGGGACAAACACAATCACCTTAAAGTGGGTGTGACAACTGACAACCTCCAGACTGCATACCATCTAATGCAGGACTGGCCCACTCAGGATGGCAGGAGGTACGTTATGTGTCCATAATTACCCCCAAAGTATGCTCCTCCAAAGCCTGACATGCTGTGTGGAAGACTGTCTGAGAACAACGTTTACTTCAAAGATCTCCCCTCAAGCCAGACGAAATAAAAAAGTGCTGCTGTATCATAGGGACATGACCATCTCTGCTTCCACTTATTTGGGACTTTAAGGATCCTGGATATCTTTATGGATCTCTGGCTCATGATGCTGGGGTCATAATCTCAAATTCCATACAACATATGTTGTGTGTGTGTCTTATGGGAGGAAAAACCCTGTGAAAGCCTGGATTTGGGGAGTTTAATCATGAGGGGGGGGCTACTAGAACAAGGGAGGAGCTAGGGAGCATCTGAGAGTCCTTTGAGTGAAACTTGCTATTGAACCAGATGTTTCAAATGAAAGATCTCATGAAGATATCCCACATTCGTACATTTTTAACACTATCTACAAGACATTTACAAATAAATAAAAGAAATATGATTCTCTTTGACATTGATCTCCATTAACTCCATCATGCGTGTAATGCAACATCGCCAGGAATTTGAGGTCTCACATTGGCCTTTCACAGTTAGAAACAGCCACATCTGAGATACGCTGCTGTAATTGTTTGGAAACATTACCCACTGAAAGGTATGTTTTGTGAAACTGGTTCTGCCAGTGAACGGTGAGGTTCGTGCCTTGGTTCATCAGGGTGTTGTTCCTGTTGTTGCATGAGATTTATATATGGCATGGAAACCCGATTAATGTTCGTGTTTTGCCGTACAGCCAACATTGATGGGTTGCTCAGGTGGCAGCATTCTATTCGAAAAGGCCTTGAATTCCAACGACTGCCATTGACCGTAAATGTAGCTAATTTCACTAAAATAAAGAGGTTGGGTATGCAGTGGGTGTGTACAAAGCCCCCCCCCCCCCAAGCCCTTGTTTTACCAGGGAGGTTTATTGATTCACAGAACAACAGTGTCGTACATTATTATTATTATCTGTTTGGATACACAGTCAAGGCTCGTGGAAGAGCTAGTACGGTACACTGATCGGATGAGGACACGACCAGACCAGAGGAACAGTTGACGGAGAGGGGGAAACACCAACAGCGAGTTGAAGGCCAATATAGAGGGAGACTTGGACAAACAACAGGTGTGGGGAGGAATGAGGGAATTGATGTTGGTTAGATTTTCACAAATTTCCAAATTTTCCATTTGGTGCAATAATTACAAATATTCTCAAAAATATCAACCAATGGAAAAACAAATTATATAATATCAACTGTGTGTGTGTCCTCTCAAATACGCTCATGGGACAGTTTGAGTAGTGTTTTCAGCACACGAGGACCTATGACCCAATCCATACGGGATATCAATTGATATGTCATCTATAGGGGAACCTCTATGGCAAAAATGGGGTGAAACGGAATCTGCAGGGACCTTATACAAAGTGCAAGATGGTCGATGGACGAAAAAGTTGAGGTCGATGGACGAACAAAATGTGTAGTTGCCTTTCTTCGTGGATGGTCGATCAATTACGTACTCCAGCGAGTGCGGATCCATACACGTGTCGGTTAATACGGTACGAAAGGTTAAATATTTGAACAGGACGGCGCTCCCCCTCATTGGGTTTAGTTATTCGAGCTGTCTTGAATGAAATATTTCCAGGTCGCTGATTGGCCAAGACGGACCAACTGCCTGCCCCCATGATCACCAGACATAACCCCTCTTGATTTTATTCTGTGGGGATTGTCAAATATGTTGTCCACAACACCAAGGTGACAAACCTGCAGGATCTTCGTTCTCAGATCACAGCTGCATGTCCACTGGTGAACGCAAACATGCTGAGCTGAACATGGCAAGAACTTGTGCCACCGCCTTGATGTCCTATAAACGTGCACACGACGACAAACAGAGCTCACATTGAAGTGTGTTGATGGTGTACACAAAACCTCATGAGTTTCTGCATCATATTGTTATGGAAATGGCCCTTAATGGGATTACTAAGAATAGGATTAGCTCAGATCCCCATTAAATGCCTGTTTAGATAGGGTTGTGTGGTGTAAGGGACGATAGGTGTGTGTCGGGAGGTGTAGAAGAATGTGTTTTTCTGTTCATACGGTGGTGGAACGAGAGATGATGCTTTTTTCCTCTCCTGTAGAGGGAAGGGGTGTGGCCGAGAGCGAGAGGTGTGGCCTGGAGAGGCAGTGACGCGAAGGGGCGGAGCCTTTGGTCAGAAGAGTCCGCCGAGAGAAGCGAGAGAAAGGAGAAACAAAAGATGAGTATGTGGGAATAGTGGCGCTCGAGGAGTGCTCGTGTCTCGAAGCGAGCGAACAAAGGAGTGCTGTGTGTGAGGAACGGCCGGGTTCTCGAGGCGTGCTCGGAGTCGCTTCGAGGCGAGCGAACGAAGGAGGCACCGTGTTGGGTCTGCCGGGAGAGACGCTAACCCGACCTGCACGTCGGTGATTCGACCGAGAGAGGAACTGAGGGACGAAGCGGGAGTCGGGCTTCGAGGCGGGAAAGCCGGAGAGGAGACGCCGGAGCGTCTGACGTCCTTACTCACCAACGGCAACGGCGCGTCACGTTTGCCAATCCGCCTGTGGAACTCGGACCTCGACTTGGGCCTTGTATGGAGAACAGGCCAGGCGGGATTTGTGTGCTGGACGCGTGAGAGAGATCAGCTGAGGCCCATCTTCGAACCTATGCGAGGCCAGAGCGCGTGGAGACCGCGCACGCGGTGACGAAAGGAGGGAGAATACCGCGCCGTCATCTTGCCGCGCAGCACGTTCGAGCGGGAGTTTGAACCGTGGACACCACCGCTTGTTACGAGCGATATCCGTCTTTTGGACACGGTCCTCTCGTCCATGAGCATCACCAAGTACTCTGTCTTGTCCTGCATGCTGTTTGTTTGTTTGTGAACGTGTTGTATAAGGCATATTTCGTAGAATCCCCTCGAAACCTTTAGACCGTGGTTCCTAGGTAAGAACGGGTAGATGTTAGTATAACCATTGTAGTGTTATTGCTTGTGTTGTGATCCCTGATGTTCCCCAATAAATCTGGTTAATTCTGATGAAGTTGCCGCAATGGATTAATGCGTGTCGCGTCGAGGAACGATCCGTTCGATTGGCATATAAAACCAAAAATGGTTACAGACTGGTAGACTCCGCTCGGTCACTGACAAAGCCAGTCTGTAACTAGGGCTTCATCTCCCCAACTGGTAAGGTACAGGATTACGTTGGTATCGCGATTGAAGACGCGTGACCCGAGGCCTGTGCCGAGCCGGCCGGGCGTTATAGACTCCGGAGACTGTGGTGGCGAGGGTGGCACCAGGGACCGGGTCAGATTCCCGCCACCCGCGGATCCGCACAATATAACAAAGGGTTTTGTTGTATCATTTGTGGTTCTAAATATATTAACAACCTAAGTTGTCTGCGTGTTTTTGAAGCACCCTGGATGACACACACGCTGACGTTCCATCTCCTGAAACCCACTGACAGGTGGAAATAGCTGTCAACCAGCAACCTGCTTGCACACACACACACCACACACCACACACC
>CM068954.1:164086071-164108846 GCA_035128595.1 Eptatretus atami | reverse complement strand
AGCACATGCCCAGGAAATGCTTACAATGAGGGATTAAAAAGTATGCCTAGGTGTTGGCTAATGGTAGGGTGGTGGGCTTGGAATCCTTAGAATACCTGAGTGTCAAATCCCCCATCGGCTTGTTAAATTAATGCCAGGTGGAGTTTGGACTGCTGCCTGTTCATCCTTCCGAGGTCGGCAAAATGAGGGCCAGCTTGCTGGTTATTCCTGTGTTAGGATGTGGCGACCCATTCTTTTTTTTAGGATTGCTACCCAACAGCCAGGAGACTTTGCCTCGGCGCACAACGCTACTGCACAGAGTATGGTCCCAATGGACTGCATGGGATCAAAAGTGGACTTCTTGTGCCATTGTTTTGGTTAGAGGCCTGATTGAAGTCTGTGGATCCTGATGAAACGCCTGAGCAATCTGTTCTTCCTGTTTGCAAACACAATTGCGTTGAGTACTTTATTTATGCTTAAAACAATCCATGCGTTATCTGTGCTTTTTTGTGCTGTTTGACGAATGGATAATTCCAAACCGTCTTGTTGTTGCGTGTTCATGCCCGCATGATGTTGTTTGGCTGACTTGACACAGCCTGTGGTTGTGATCCCACAATTGCGGTTATAACCCAAAGTTGGTAGGGTTCTGTGCTACAGGGTTGAAACCCCCAGCGAAAAAGGAAGCTCGGCCTTATGACCCTGAAGCCTGAAAAACAATCTATCAATTTCTAAAAACTTACAAGGTTATTACTTGACTGTAACAATTATGTTGAGGTTTGAGATTAACTTTTTAAGCTTTCTGGTGTTTTAGATTGAGTATCATTTGCAACATTCTTTTTAAATGTAATGTAATGCTTTAGGAATAGCTGAAAAGATATTCACGAGAAAAATTCCTAATCCCGAGCTTTCCAGATCCCTATTGCGCTGCACAAAATGCCGAACGGTGCTGCTATTGAATAGTTTTTGTTTGTTGATAAGAAAAAAAAAATAAAAACTCATGTCACCATGTCCAATTTCTTTTTGCTTGCCACTGTGACTGCAACTTTCGAACACTTTGTTTTGCGGTCGTGGAAATTATTTACATTGCATGTCAGTTGAAGGGAAACTTGGTTATTTTGATTTTTTAATTCTGTAAAGCCCTTAGTTGATTTGCACATCATTGGGTTATTAGTTAAACATGACACCAATTATCTTTTTTCATTTCCTGTGAATGCACCTCGTATACAGTCAGTTATCACATTTGATATTAAATTGCAGCATACAATTTAGAACATACAGTAGAGTCTTTTATGTCTGCCAACTTGATTCCTAATGCCGTGTTCATTCCATTGGTTTCTAAATGTGTCATTATGTACCAAGTTTATGCTTATGCTTTAATTCACTATGTGAGCTGTTTCAGCTGCCAGGTCATTGAGATTGGAACGTGTTTTTTTTTTGTTATATTTCTATTTTGTATATCGACATCGAAGTTCAAGTAGTAGCGAGACTGCACAGCGCAGCAGGGTTTGCAGAATGTTGAGATTAAAGGGGAAAGGAATTGAGCATATCGTGCCATGATGAAAGAGGAGAGGTTGGAGTGAGCGGAGGAGTCAGCCAAGAGCAGCAAGAGAACAAAGGTGACATGCGGAGAAAAAATATGGTGGAAAAAAAAAAGTTGATGAATGGCAACAGATACATGGAGTCAATTCCACTGATGAAAGGTATAAGGAATGGAGGTAAGTTTTCAGCTTAGAAATAGGAAATGGTGAACCAGGTATGGGATTATTTGAAAAACGTGGGTGTGCTGGAGGAGGACGGGTGGGCAACGAGGGTGGGAGCAGCGAGGCCAGAAGCAAAACTAAAGAAAACAGAGTCTCCCAACCTCCCTATGAGGCGAGGGTGCTGCAAGAAGTAGAGCTTGGGTTATTTGGAACACGGCCCTCCTCAGATATGCCACAAAGACATTGGAGAGTTTTGGACTCTACAACTTCGTGGGAAGCAAGAGGGAAGCAAGCCTACACAAAACCAGCACAGACACCATCCTTGTGACGCCACGTTCAAGTGTTGCTGTGTCTGTGTCATCTCCCATATATGCCTTTCTTCCATGTGATGAATATTGTATTACTTAAGTTCAAGGAGCTTAAGGAAACGTTGGTAAGCTTTGCAAATTCACAACTTAGATGCTGATTTAAGAGCCGGTCATCAGTCTTTTTCCTCCAAAGGGTCATGAAAAAAAAGTATATATATTATTATATATAATATTATATATATATATATATATATATGAATGTTTATGTATATTGTATGCTTCTTCTTTTCGGCTGCTTCCCGTATTAGGGGGTCGCCACAGCGATCATCCGTTATTGTCCGCATACTGATTTGCACAGGTTTTACGCCAGATTGCCCTTCCTGACGCAACCCTGCGTCGCCCCTTACGACACAGGGATAAGATTTGGGTTTTCGCCATGATTCCGGCTGCCCTTACACCCTCTCTAGCGTGGCCCAGCGCAGAGCGCCCGTCCTCAAGTGATCCTGCCAACCCAAGCCTCGAGTAGCCGGAATACAGGCGCATCCACTACGCCCGGTATATATATATATATGTACGAGCGTGTGTTCAAAAAAGTATTCCAACCTTAATTTTTCTGTGCTTAAACCAAAAATGAACTAGGGAGGGCGTGCTAGGGAACAAATGAAGCTAGGGATCCTAATCCGTATGCGTGAATATTCGCCTGCAGAAGCCTGTCAGTCGCCGACAGACCGCCGAAAATGAGTGAGGAAGTGTATGAGCGCCGTTCGGCATTTCCGTTTTTGACAAAAATGATGATCACTGTGGTCCTGCTGATTCTCATCGCCAAGCTGATCATGTGTTGAAGAAGTGGGATTCCCTGTTCACAGTTCCCAGCATGTCCTGTGCGATCTCCAAACGGGAGTTGCTTCTGCCTCGATTGTTAGCAGCTTTGGCATGAACTTCGCGAATTCTGCCTTAAGCCCAAATCCCAGTCACAATGGAATGAAACGGACCAATCTGACGCCCCGCCTCGTCTGCAAGTTCTTCTGATCGTTGATTCGACGATCCTGCCATCAGCAGGGTCATCACTTGGTCTAATGACGATCCTCATTTCGGGATGTTGAGGCCTAACCAGAACGTGCTTCACTTTCCATGATGTGCGACATCTGTTTGAATGGTTGTACCCACTCTTTTATTACTGTGTTGGTGCCCATTTGCTTCGTTCCCGATGGCCTGTTGAATCTTGCGGAATCGTTTCCACTTGCGGAAATCGCCAAGCTTTACCACAAAATTTGATGCAGTAGCGTTGTTCAAGTAGTTTTTCCGTCATTTTGATCAAAAAACGAAAATCCGACGGCGCTCACTTACACTTCCTCACTCATCGGCGGTCTGCTCAGCGAGTGACAGCTTCTACAGGCGGGGAAAATATCACGCATAGGATTAGGAATCACCTTACATACGCTGCCACCAAAAAACCACACTCCCTAGCCTTCATATTTGTTTACGCAATGAAAAAATTAAGGTTGGATACTTTTTGGAACACACCTCGTATATTGTGTATTATATATATATATATAATATATATAGTGTGTATTTTTATATATACATTATATATATGTATATACTGCTTATATATATATATATGTGTGTTACAGTATATATATTATAATGCTATTATATATATATATTATCTACATTTGATCTGTATTTCGTGTGAAGATCATATATATTTTGATCTGTGGAGTGCAGAACACAGCGTGCGGTCGCCTCCCCACGTGTTGCCGCCATTTGCAAATCCAGTCGCCCGCACCTATCCTCCCTCCATGCCTGCCATGTCTGCGTTCATCGCCCATCATTTTGGCATTCATGTTCACAAATTGTTTCATTAAATCTCTATTACCTTCTGCACTGTTCGTCTGCCCTGCCGCCCCCACTGGCTACATTTAGTGGTTGCGGTTGTATGGGCTGCCACAAACGCAGTCTCTTTGTGAGTGTGGCTGCCTGCAGGGCAGTCCTTGCAAACACTGCAGATGGTTCCTGGACACATGGTGATGGTGACACATGGGCAATGCAAACAAGGTAGCAGGCGATGGGGCTATGGCAAAGAGGACAGGCAAATACAGGCATGGCAAGGCCAATCCGACCAGGCGATGCAGCACAAGCAGGCCGGCATGTGAAGCTGGCCGGCCTCTGGTCTCGTTCCGTGAGGTTGTGTGGAGGAAGTGCGGGTGCCGGCCGCCCCTCCAAAAACGGCTCGGCCCTAACCTACCGCTCCCCCCCACCCTATCGCCTTTGCCTGTCTCTGTCCATACCCACTTCCTTAGTTTGCAACAAACAAAAGAACCAAATGTAGCCCTTTTTAATTATTATTATTTTTTTCTTATTAATTTTCGTCTCCCTAAAACCCCCCTCTCTTGTCGTTGTCCGGCCTAACCTGTCCTGTCAACCTAGCCTACTCCAACCCCTAAGTTCTTTTTTTGGAGGGGAATTAAGGGAGAGGCTAGCGTCCTGTCTCGCAGGCCCAACAAAGCCTCAGAATGCCTTCCCACAGATTTCAGCCATCTTTACCAAGGTGGGGTCCAGTGGCCCACAGAGAGTGAAGAGATGGATGGTCGAAGGGGTACATTTCCTCACTATCCTATCCCTTTATTAAACTTTTAACTACCCGGGGTTTTCCATACGCCGGCTCTTTAAAACTATTGTTTCTTAGAAAACCTATGATTTCCCGTCCCTGTGTTGTTGTACCATTATAAATTGGGCATTAGCCCGCAAATTTTCACTCGTGCCCTTGCCACAATTTATGGCTGGTAGCGTGGCTCACATGGCAGGGATTTCCCCTCTGCCGAATCTCAAACTACGCACCCCCGGGACCTGAGGTGTCTCTGAGCCTACCTGCTCCCTATGAACGTGCGGGGTTGCCCTTCGGCATTACCCCTCCGATGCCCACGTGGCATTTTGGCGCTATGGGCCGTTCCGAGACCCAAACCGGTCGCCCCGCTTGCCCACTACACTATTCCCGCGCCCTTCGGACCCTTGGCCTTCTCTGGCTGACTTAGTCCGGTTGCCCGGGTGCAGATGTGTGCCTCTACTCGATACTCACCTTTTCAAACAGCCACGCTCCCAGCCGGTCATTGACTCCTGCCACCCCTCCAAATGGGTTTGAGCCTTCTTTCCACACCAACAACAAAACGACCTCCTTTTGGAAATTTTTTTACTAAACCACTAACTAACATTAAACTGACCCCGGGGTCACTTGGGTGTTGATTCAACTCCTCCCCCCACTCATTCATCGCCACCATGCCATTCCACATTTAACCCATTCACACACTGGGCCCGCTTGACCCACATTCATTTCATTATACATTTTTCATTTCTTCATGGCTCCAATTTTTACTCACATCACTCAACATGCCATTCTGCTAACTAAATTCCCCAAACTAACTCGCTGCTCCCTCGTCGTCAGTTTATTCTAATGCACGTTCTTTAAACTCCCACGTAGCTAATTTACTCCCCACTACACATCCCATGTCTGTTCCATGTCTCCCAAAATCCATTTCATTTCTAAATCTAACCTAACATTCCCACTAACTAGTCCAAGGCCCCATGAGAGGACAGTTCATGACTCCCATGCAGGCTGGTCTATCTAAGCTAAACCCATCCCACGAACTTAGTGCTTTTCCTTTGCCCAAGCACCGGGCTGTTGTTACTTGCGAGCGAAGCTTTTTTTAAAAAAAATTCCTTTTCTTGCCACCGCTATGTGGCGGTCGACAGCTTTCCCATTCGTCCCTTCCATCGGGCGATACGTTTGCAGCATGACGTTCACCCTGCCAATCACACTGAGCGCTCGCTTCCGAGGATTTCCCCACACGAAGCCAACGTGCGCTGTTCGCCCGTAACTCGCCCGCCGAGATCCGCCCGCCGATGACATCACCCGCGCACCGAACCGGCCGGTTTCCCGTGCAGCCAGCACGAGCGCATCGTTCCCGGAAACGCCGCTCCACCGTTCCGCCCAAACAAAAACACGCGGCAATGCAGCACGTGAGCCTTCGCACACAGCCGCTCGCATGGGGACCTGTTTGCGAATTCAAAACACCCCTCAGCCCCATTTTAACTCATCGCGCGGTCTCTTTCGAACGTGGACGTTCCCCGCATCCGGAATCCATCCACGTTGTCGGCGCGCATGCGAGGCGTTCGAAATGCAGAACGGCCTGTAGCGGCGTTCTCGCAGGGACCGGCGCGGTTACCAATAATTTACATGGCCGCAGAAGGCTCACACACCGCGTCTCCATCTGGTCGGTCTTCCATTCCATGCACGCGCACATCAGCTGCCTATTTCACTCACGCTGCCGCAGTTTCAACACACTCGGACACTCACGACACTCGACCACTCAACCACTCACCAACACTCCGGGGCACACTTTCGGGTCGTGTTCTCAAGGGTCCGGATCTCTACCCCCCCCCAACTCTGCATGGGGCGTTGTGACCATCACCCGCTCTGACTGTTCGCTGACCGGACTCACCTCGTCGCGATCTGCTTCGAGGAGAGCGTATTTGCTCCTTGTTTTAAGGAGTGCATCTGCTGCTCGCACGGTCACGAAACATTCCCCTGCTCAACCTCATTGTCCCTACCAGCTCTACGTGTTGTGCTCTTTATCTTTGTTATCCCCATTTCGTTCGCCTTCTACTTGTTCTCATCTCCTGCTGTTCTGTTATTTTCTTTTAATTTCCTGCGTTTTCTGTCTTGTTTCATTTCCGTCGCTTCTTCGTGTTTATTAGTTTCTTCCGTTTGTCTCTTTTATTATCTGCGTCTCCGTCACTGTTAATTTATCCGCTCCCCTCTTTTTAATTCCTCGCGTCTCCGTCACCTCCTCGTGTCTCACCTAACACGTTTCTCCCTATTATTGTCGTGCGCTCGCATCGTCGTCGACTCACCCGTTCCATTGCGGGCCGAAATCTACATTCCACACTCCTGGTCGTTCGGTCGCTTCGGCCAGTGTGCTGCCATTTGCCAATCCATCGCCCGCGCCGATCCTCCTCCATGCCGCATGTCTCGCTTCATCGCATCCATTTTGGCATGTCATGCTCTCCACCAAATTGTTTCATAATTCGCATTACTTCTGCCCTCTGTCGTCTGCCCTGGCGCCCCCACTGGCTACCATTTGTGGTGCGTTGTATAATAAAAAAACCAGATGAATGGCTCGCCCATTTTTCCCACCTGGGGTAAGGATGTGTCTTCCTCACAGTGTTTTCCTGAGCACGATTCTTTAACGCTACATCTATACCACACTGTTTCAGCCACGTCTTGGTTCGCCATTTTGCGTGTGCGGAATAAAATTTAAAACGCTCGTAAATTGGCGGGGACGGGGGGGGGGGGGGGGGGTTGCGTCCCTACCCTTATCGAAATCCCGTAAATTTTCTCTACGGAGGCAAGGAGCCGAATGCACTCCTGACTACCAATTATGTTTGGTATTCGAACCCTGTACATTTTTTATTGGAGGGGAGGGTTCATATCCTCCACGACTGACCCAATGTTGTTGTGGGACCGGGTAATCGCTGACGACTACTGTACGCTTAGTATGGAGCAGCATGAGTCGCTCCACTAAACACCCGAATTCAGATCGTATACCTCGACAACTCCGAAGGTACGGGTCCCTTAAGGACGTTGAATCGTCAATTTCAACGCGTGGGCACAGGGTTATTTGCCCAAACTTCAAGAATACCTAGAGGCCCACGTGACAGCTTCGAGGAATTCACACCTCTCTGACGGAGCTCGAACGGGACAATGTTAGCATGCTCGAACCCGTGCGTAAACCGATGCGAGGTTACCGAGTCCCGTCGGTCCAAAATGTACATCTACAGCACAACTGCCTTTTTAATCACCCAACACGCCCTGTGCTAAACAATGAAGCGAAAGGACAAAGATGAGCTCAAACATTTAACATAGGGAGTATTTATTTACGATAATCGGGGAAGGAACACATTAAAGGGCAGAGTTAAACCGACTATAAAGAATAAAAATAATGTACAGCAAAAAGCCCTTACCAGTTGCTACTTAAGCAAGACAGGCCCACACACAGACACACACCCAAAGAAAAGAGATGGACCTCAAGGGTCTTTATTATTCCTTCAGCTGGAGGGAAGTTGAGCTGAGGGACGAGAACGTGGCTGGCTACCTGGCCGCGAACGCACGGCTGGACGTCCACAACTTCCCGGAGCTCCAATCGCCAGAAGACGGACCAGGGCAGCCAGACGCAGACCAGCGCCAGCGACGAGATGAGCCAGACCAGCATCGAGCCAGACCAGACCAGCTTCAGCGACGAGATGAGGCCAGACCAGCGTCGAGCAGACCAGACCAGCGTCGAGAGATGCGTTCCGCGAACCAGACTACGTGCTCGAGCAGACAGAGAACCAGACTACTGAGCTCGAGCAGACGGGGCCAATTATTTGTTCTCCTTCCTTCGTCCTCTTTCGGGCGCGGTCCGCTCATGCGTGGCCTGCGCTGATGGTCGACCGTCGGCAACCTCGCTCGCATCCCCCGGATTGGGCGAGATTGATGTCAGGTCCTTGTGACTCCGCCACGTACGTGCTGACACGCACGTGTGCAATGGTTGCCGTGGAGGATTATGGAGGAAGCGAAGGCAGATGTCGTCGGTGTTGTTATAAAAATCCTCACGATCAAAATAACTTGTAGCGCATGTACACTTAATTTCCATTAGACATAGAGGATGGATCTAACTGGAAACGGCATACAGATCGAAATAACTAAACTATGGGGACGGCTGTCTGTCTGTGTGCACAAGGCTTCCAATTTGTAACAATATATATATAATATATATATATATATATATATATATATATATATATTATATATGTATGGTATGAATGTATAATATATATATATATTATATATATTATGTGTATATGTATATTATATTATATATATATATGTATGTGTATGTATATATAAATATATGTATGGATATGTATATTGTATATATTATATATGTATGTATATATGTTTGTATATGTATATAATATAATATATATGTATGTATATATTGTTTGTATATGTATATATATAGATATAATGTATTTATATGTATGTATATATATATATATATATATGTATATTGTTGTTGTTCTTCTTTCGCTGCTCCCGTTAGGGGTCGCCACACGGATCATCCGTTATGATCCGCATACTGATTTGGCACAGGTTTTACTCCGGATGCCCTTCCTGACGCAACCCTGGTCGCCTCTTACGACACAAGGATAAGATTGGTGTTTCGCCATGGATTCCGGGCTGCCCTACACCTCTTATGTATATATATATTTGATAATGTATATATGTCATACAGTATATGGTATTTATATTATATTATATGTATATATATTATATTATGTATATATGTATATCTATATATATATTGTGTTATATGTATATATATATATATATATATATATATATATATATATATATATATATATATATATATATATATATATATATATATATATATATATATATATATATATATACAGTGCGGAGAACAAGTATTTGATACACTGCCGATTTTGCAGTTTTCCCACTTACAAAGACGTAGAGGTCTGTAATTTTTATCATAGGTACACTTCAACTGTGAAAGACGGAATCTAAAACAAAAATCCTGAAAATCACATTGTATGATTTTTAAATAATTAATTTGCATTTTATTGCATGAAATAAGTATTTGATACATCAGAAAAACAGAACTAATATTTGTGTACAGAAACATTTATTTGCAATTACAGAGATCAGACGTTTCCTATAGTTCTTAACCAGGTTTGCAACGACTGCAGCAGGGATTTTTGCCCACTCTCCATACAGATCTTCTCCAGATCCTTCAGGTTTCGGGGCTGTCGCTGGGCAAACACAGACTTTCAGCTCCCTCCAAAATTTTCTATTGGGTTCAGGTCTGGAGACTGGCTAGGCCACTCCAGGACCTTGAGATGCTGCTTACGGAGCCACTCCTTAGTTGCCCTGGCTGTGTGTTTCAGGCGTTGTCATGCTGGAAGACCCAGCCACGCCCCATCTTCAATGCTCTTGTTGAGGAAGGAGGTTGTTGGCCAAGATCTCGCGATATCATGGCCCCATCCATCCTCCCCTCAATACGGTGCAGTCGTCCTGTCCCTTTGCAGAAAAGCATCCCCAAAGAATGATGTTTCCACCTCCATGCTTCACGGTTGGGATTGGTGTTCTTGGGGTTGTACTCATCCTTCTTCTTCCTCCAAACACGGCGAGTGGAGTTTAAACCAAAAAGCCTATTTTGGTCTCATCAGACACATGACCTTCGTCCATTCCTCCTCTGGATCATCCAGATGGTCATTGGCAAACTTCAGACGGGCCTGGACATGCGCTGGCTTGAGCAGAGGGACCTTGCGTGCGCTGCAGGATTTTAATCCATGACGACGTAGTGTGTTACTTGTGGTTTCTTTGATACTGTGTCCCAGCCTCTCTTCAGGTCATTGACCAGGTCCTGCCGTGTAGTTCTGGGCTGATCCCTCACCTTTCTCATGATCATTGAGGCTCCACGAGGTGAGATCTTGCATGGAGCCCAGACCGAGGAGATTGACTGTTATCTTGAACTTCTTCCATTTTCTAATAATTGCGCAACAGTTGTTGCCTTCTCACCAAGCTGCTTGCTATTGTCCTGTAGCCCATCCCAGCCTTGTGCAAGTCTACAATTTTTGTCCCTGATGTCCTTAGACAGCTCTCTGGTCTTGCCCATTGTGGAGAGGTTGGAGTCTGATTGATTTGAGTGTGGACAGCTTTCTTTTATGCAGATAACGAGTTCAAACAGGTGCAGTTAATACAGGTAATGAGTGGAGAATGGGAGGGCTTCTTAAAGACAAAACTAACAGGTCTGTGAGAGCCGGAATTCTTACTGGTTGGGAAGTGATCAAATACTTATTTCATGCAATAAAATGCAAATTAATTATTTAAAAAATCATACAATGTGATTTTCAGGATTTTTGTTTTAGATTCCGTCTTTCACAGTTGAAGAAAGTGTATATATTATATATATATATATATATATATATATATATATATATATATTATATATATGATAAAAAATTACAGACCTCTACGTGCTTTGTAACTGGGAAAACTTGCCAAAATCGACAGTGTATCAAATACTTGTTCTCCCCACTGTATGTAGATTAGCCTGGTGTTGGCGTAGTGGTTAGGGTAGCGGCTTGGGATCCAAAAGGTCCTGAGTTCAAGCCCCGTTGGCCGCTTGAATTAATACACACCAGGAGGTTGACTCAGCCTGTCATCCTTCCGAGGTCGGCGAAGTGAGTACCAGTGTACTGGGCCGGTGTATGCCCCGGTTAGAATAGGTGTACCATATCCCTGTGCCGTAAGAGGCGACCAGGATGCGTCAGGAAGGGCATCCGGTGTTAAAACCTGTGCCAAATCATTATGCGGATCATACAGATGATCCGCTGTGGCGACCCCTAAAAAGGGAGCAGCCGAAAGAAGAAGATTATACAGTATATATATATATATATATATATATATATATATATATATATATATATCATATATGATATATATATATATATAATATATATATATATATATATATATATATATTCCGACGAAAATAAATAAAATCAATAGTTGCAGAAGTGTTCCAGTTATATGATTTGCTGTATTTTTTGGCATACAAGTCGATACTTTTCCCCAAAAGTCTGTGTGGAATGGAGGTGTTACAGGGAGGGAGAGGCAGGCCTTCTTGTCTTGATGGACTGCTCAGTAATTTGTGGCTGGGAAGACAAAGGCCGAGGAAAGCCCTGACAATGTGGTACTCCTCTCGCCCTGATCAGGCTTCCGGGTGAGTTGCACGGTGAATATGGAATCCGAGAAATCTCAGATCGAACTATCTGACAGGCCACGGTAAATCCGGAGTGGAGAAGTCATCACTGAGGTGCCGTGCAATGGTGCGATCAGAGCGTCGGAAAATATGAATATTAATTTATATGAAGATGAATCTTGTGTCAGAAAACCAAGAAAGATAATGTTTGCTCCAAAACTAGGTGGACGAACATTGAGTGCTTGTTTTACAATGAGTGTTATTTGTTCATGCTTATTGAGTAGTGAACTCCGACAAAATGTAATGTACAATGAGCCAGTACTGCTAATGATTCTTGTAGCTTATTTTAAACTCGAAAATCCCACGCATCGCTTCACTGACCGGAATACTTAGAGGGGGAGGGAGAGGAAGCGAGAGTGAGGGGGGTGTGGGAGGGAGGGGGAGTGAAGAGCGGTGGGGAGCGAGGAGGGATGGAAAGTGAGAGGGGGGGGGGAGGAAGGCAGCGAGAAGTGAGGGGAAGGGAAAGCAGACTTACAGTGGAGCATTAATTATGATTCATACAGACTCCTCAAAATGATTCCACATAGAAATAACAGTAAAGATGGAAACAAAATAATGTCTGAAATCCATTTTATACTGGTCATTACTTAAATACTGCCCAGAGACAAACATGTCTGGGCATGTCCGGAGACAAATTCCTATCCAGACATAAATACTGCCTGGACACTTTCGGAGACAAACCCCGCCGAGATGTATCCGGAGCCAAGCTTCTGGAGACAAACACTGCTCGGACACATCCGGAGACAAAGTCTTGTCCGGACACGTCCGGGGACAACTCATGTCCGGAAACCTCTAGAGACAAACTCCCATCCGGACATAAATACTGCCAGACGTGTCCAGAGCCAAGCTGGCCAGAGACAAACACTGCTTGACACGTCGGAGACAAACTCTACTGCCGCTCTACATGATAACAAACATGTTGAAAAACTATTTACATTTTTAATTTACTGAAAGGTCATCCCACAAAGTAATTCAAATAATATGAACAAAACATCTCATTAATATTCATGACCCTTGAAGTACCATAGCAAGTGATGCGTTGTATGTGTCAGGGGAATTAACACCTCTATTGTTCTATCTGACAGTTTTTCTAACTTCCATAATTGATTTTCCTTCATCTTATTCTTCAAATTGACTTATCTCTTCAATGAAGGAAAGAAAAATGGTGAAATTAACCAATTTGACTTGTACTTCACATCGACTTGTCGGACGAAAAATACGTTAATGAAATTCCCGTCAAAATGTTGTTGACGATAATCCATAACTTTCCTTTTTCCCAATCATCCGTCTCTGACACTCCCCTTTCATTATTATTGTGACGAGTCCCAAACGTCAATTTCTCCATTAGAAGCCTTCACCAATCAGCCCAGACGGTCCCAGAATCGCCGGAATTTCCCGTGCTGCCGTCAATTGAGGGTATGCAAGATGAAGCGATCCTATAAGCCAGCATCATAGAGGCATTTTACTTCCAAGTGAACCTTGATAAAAACACAAGTATGTTTTCACAGTTTTATTGAATATGATACATACACCAATATTTTGGTGTTCCTCTCCCAAGGATCTGTTCCATTTTTTGTTTTCTGTCCCGTCTGTCCTGTATTATGAACAATTCCTTCCTAAGGTGAGTGTGTCCATCTGCCTGATAGATTTCCAGCACATTTTTGAGTATCCCTGATTAGAGTGAAGTTGTTTAATCGTTTCTTTTAGACCGGCATGGTTTTAGACTGTGTTCGGAACTCAGCTGCTTGTTGCACCGTTCGTGGCATGTGGGCTGACTAAACTGTTTAGGTAATGAAAAGTACACGAAATCTAGATAAGAAGTAATAATAGGTGATGATGGCTAAGTTATTGAATGACAAAACAAAAGCAATGAAGTTTAATTTTAATTATGAACTCTTTAATGTACAAATTGACCTTTTGCACTCTGTTCCCTTGGGACAAGAGGAACCTGAGGTTAGGGTAGGAATTTGAAAAAAATTATTGTTCAGGGTGTTGGCAATAGCTCGACGGTTCTTCATGAAGGACACTGTGGTCTCTCTAACATCCACCAACGAATGCTGGCAGATGGGACGCCAAGTTTAACGTCTATCCGAGGGACAGAACACATTGATGAATCACCTCCCTGTGAAACATTGCGATGAGAGTTTATAGCTGGGCCGAGATTCGAAACACACGCTAGAAAAGTGTGCATATCTCGAGGCTATCTTGCCAGCCCTAACATAACTACTGTGGATGAGAAAAGCTACAAGCTCATCTTGAATTCAGGTGTTCTTAAGTTACGGTTTGTATGTTGTTTTTACATGGCGTTTTATTTTTTTGACATTTATTTGTTTTACATTTATTTATGCAGATCAGTATAAGTCTTACAAGAGTCGTAATTGCTGTAATTTCCTCTTTTGTATTATGTTCCTTTAAGTATGCTGCTTGGTGTGTTACTTGGTTAAAATTTAAATTGAGTTTGTAGAAATGTCTTGCTTATCAGTTTTTAATGGTGTTTTTGGTTTGACCCTTTGTTCATTTCATTTTTTTCTTCGTTCTGCTGTGGCTTACAGGCAGGCGACAAAGTCTGCTGTTCTGAACCTCACAGCAGCCTGCCTTCAGTACCAGAACACAGCCTGGCTTTGCTGCAACCCTTTGCACAAACAACACTACAAAGTCCTCGTCCTCATCCACACCGCCTGCGTTACTTTGGGGACGACGACAATCATAAGACTTATTTGTGTTTTAAACTTGCGTCGTTTTGATTTTTTTTATACAAAATATGACTTTAAAAGTAAACAAAAATAAAATAAATAAAGATGCTTTCTCATATTGTCCATATTTCAGGTATCTAGTTCCTTGTTATAAAATACAATTTTAATTTTCAGCTTTACTTTGCTTTACTTTTTCTTTTTTTTCATCGTCAGCAGATTTTCCTCTCCTTAGCCTCCTAATTTTAGAAAATTTAATAAGATCATTTGCAGTCATTTTAACCTGTTTCACAACGTTTTAAGTTGTGTCGTTTTACCCCAGAATGTCGACAAAAGTGTATTTAATGATGTTTTGATATACTGTACACTGGTCAGAAATTAAACTTGATTGTTTACGATATCACTCAGTGATGATGGAGAGAGAGAGAGAAGAAGGTCTTCCAGTGGAAATTCCGCCATTTGCTCCACAACTGCCCGGTCGGTGCAAGTCGGAATATCCTGTTTAGCCCTTTGGGAAGTTGCGCCAAAGGATCGAGCACGAATGCAATGTTATGCAATGCACGCAAGTAGACAAATGATCATGTTATCTTTTCGAAAGGTTCTCCGAGATGAATGAACAAAAGATAAATGTTATTAGTTAATGAGTGTGCTAGAATGAACTATTTTGACAGACACCATATATGTGCAAAATGATGGTCACGCACGTAATAACTGGACTGCATGTCAAGGAGGTCATGGTTGACGATTTGTGCGTAAAGCATGGTCTTGTAGAAACATCCCAGTTGAGAACACTTTAACCTGCTGCTGCTCGTTTGCAATCTTACAACTCCAAAACCTGCATCTCAACCACAGTTAGTTTTATATTACCAAACCTTTACTCCTTGCCTGTTTTTTGCCGTTATTTCACTTTTATTCCTCCAACAGCATCAAGGTGTGAGTCTTTCCTTCGCATGTTTATCGTGTGCACATTTAAACGTACCCGAGCAAGTTTACCATGTGCTTTCGAGTTGCGCCGTTGCAACACGGGACGTTGATCGTTCTGAGATTTGTCCATAACAACACAGAGATCATGTTGCTTAGCTTGAGGGATAGCACGAGAAGTCAGATTGCTCATGTTCGGTATCTACAAATCTGATGGTTAAAAACTCCAACAGAAAAACCATAACATTGCAACCTTCATGTTCATGTCAGTGCACTTGAATAAGCGTGTAGCTGTAAAGCTCCGCGAACCCGGATTATCGAGCATGTGAGAACCTGCAAATGTGACCTGCTGATGAATTTCCTAGTTATTCAAGTTCACCTCAATTCCCTTCCAGAGCCCATGCTATTGATGGTTAAAATCAACAAAAAATAAATAAAGGAGAAGAAGCTGTGACTAACTCTCTGCAGCTCGTTTGCATTCTTGTACTTGAGTGCCAATGAAAGCTTGAGCAATGCAGAATTGACTTGCAGGACCGTTATCTATCAAGGCAAAGGTTCATTAATAATTTCTGCTCATAATTACAGGCTCAAATACTGCCATGTTGGGAATGACTTTGACATTTTTATTTTGAAGGATTTTCTTTTTATTTTATCATTATAATGACAGGCCTTGGGAGGTCAGTTTCTCTTGCTCAGTTTAATACTGGTCTGAGACATTTCTTTGCTTGGATGAGAGGAAAAAGGTGTTTTAAAGTGTACCTCATGTACGTGTCCAATTACTTGTTGAAAGAAATTGTTATATGTAAAAGTCTGCTTTGTTGCCCGTTTCATTTTGGCCATTTTTATTTTGTACTGTTTGAGCCAAAACGTTTGATCTGTAGCAGTGGGAAGTTGTTTGTGTGCTGAGAACAGAATTAAATTAAAAGTTTTACGACTTGTCGCATGCCTGCTTGACATTTCTTCAACTCGTATTCAGACTCTTTAAAACATGCCACCCTTTCGGGGAAAACAGAACGGAAAATGTTTCTTTTAAACTGACCGAGCGTGCGATACGGTGTCTTCACCGCTGTTAAGTTATTGCAATTCCGATGGTTTACATTTCAGTTTTCTCCTTAAATGATCATGACTCTGAGTTTGCTGCTTTGACACAGAAACAGAATTAAACATTTGTTGAGATCTTTCTACCGTTACCTGGTTACACGATCTTGTTTTTAATTGTTTACCAATTGTTTACTAATTGGTTACCAATTCCAGTTGGAAAGCTCATGGAGGAGCTGCGACATGCAGCCAGAGACATGACCCGACTTGACTTCAGACAAACGGACGGTGACCTTGGGGAAAGCACGTAACTCGGGTCTGGACACTGTGGGTGTAGACGACGCCATCTTGTGAATGTCTTTTCTCTCTGCAGTCGGCGCAACCAATAGGGTTTCTCTATGCTTTATCCTCTAAATGCTGAGCTTCAAGCAAAGGAGCAGCACGTAGCATTTGAAGGTCTTTGACATGACTCAACCAGGCTAAAATTTAATCACCAAGTAAGAATAATTGATCACGAAAAACCACAAACAAGCCAGTCCAACAGGAATATAAATTTCCACCACTAAAGTTGGTTAATAGTCCGACGTTACAAAGTAGTTGTCGAATGTACAAGAGAGGGACGATCAAACCAAAAACTTTCAAAACTGCAGAGTTTATTTTTGGGTACTTCATCACTAATTTGACATACTTCGTCTTTTGTATGCAGCACAAGACTTTGGGGAAGCATCATTGGCTGAGGGCCACAGCTGATGCAATGCCCTCGGTCGGTTATGGCAGGAATTTCGAATCTGTTCATGCTGCCGGCAATTACTCGCCTACTCTTCGCAAAGGACACTGTGGGATCTTTAATGTCCACTAACTAATGTGGCAGACAGGACGCCTGTTTAACATCCGTCCGAGGATGGCACACACATTGATGACCAGGTTGATCGTTAGAACTTGGCCAAGATTCAAACATCGATTAATGTTTACCAATTGCCGATAAGTTGGACCTTAGTATTCATTCAACCATTACTCAAACAGCATGCAATGAACGAGGATGATGTAACCTTGTTTGAAGAAATCTTTCGAATTAATCATTCTTTACGGTCCCTGTTCAGCGATGTTGTTAACTGCCCTATATTTCTGTTAAACTTTCTGAAGGTTAGTGATTTCAATTATTTTTGCAAAACTGACACAATTCATTACTGCAGTGATTAATAAGCACAATCACAAGGTCCATTTCCATGTGTAAATGTACCAGCACGGATTTCTTCTGGAGGGTGGGATACAATTGGATCTTTTTTTTAATGATGTGAAACCTTCATGAGCTGGAGGATAACATATTTGCTATAAACATGCTTAGTTGAGCTGTCTGCTGTATTGCTTTATGAATTGGATTCCTCATTGAAATTGCAACAAACTCGACCGAACTGGATATTCAATGCTAGGCTTTGTAAGAAAGCCAATGTTGTGGCTACCCTTAAGCCCAACAAGCTAAGCAATGACCTAAAGTGCTATCGGACAATATCAACATCTGTTGCCTTGAAGGTCCTCGAGAGGCTCAGACGAAAGAGGGTATAGCTGCTTGTGGAGAAGACGCTACCACCAGAACAAGTTAATATCAGGAAAGTTGCAGCTGTAACTGACCTTATTGAAGCAGCCTTCAAATCTAATCACAAATGCAGTGCTGCCCTTTGTTGACCCATCATTTGCATATGACAACTGACAGGTCTCCTGATGAAACTGCACAGTATACTTCAAGACCACCATCTGGTTCACTTCATACAAGTGATGATTTCTAACCACTACTTATTGGTCTCCTGAATGGACAGTTCAGTAGGACATACACCCTCAAGATTAGAGATCGTCAAGGCACTATCCTAGCACCAGTCCTGTTCAATGTGTGTATGTCAGACCTCCCTCAGACAACAGGCACCAAATTTGCCTGTGTTCATGATCTTGCCATCCTGTATGCAATTAAGACCTTCGAGGAAGTTGAAGATGCTCTCAGCCAGAGTGTTGCAACAAAGTACCTCTACTATATACCTCAAATGGCACCTATGTCTCAGTGCTCAGAAACAGTCTGCTCTGTCTTCACCTGAAGAATAGTAAGGCAAGAAACCCCTGAAAGTCAAGCTGAACAACATCCCACTCCCCTTCTCCCACACACCTACTTACCTTGGTGTGTAACTTGATCGGGCCCTGACCTTCAGGCAGCATGCTGAAAAGGTAGCAGTAAAAGTAACTGCAAGAAGCATTTGATCCCCAGACTATGTAGTCACGACTGGGGAGCTGAGTTATTTAACCAATGAACATCGATGCTCATATTGGTGTATGCCCCTACAGAATGCTGTCTTTTCCTGGGCAGAATTAACACACGAAGAAGGTTGATGTGCAGCTCGACGCATCTCTGAGGCCCATGAGTAGATCGACAATATGTCTATGGCCCACACCCACCAACTACCTCCCAATTATTGGTAGCATTCACCCCATCTTACAGGCATGCAGATACTAACAGAGAGACAGCTACAAAGGTTTTAACAACACAGAACATCCACTACATAAAACCCATGGAAGAATTCCCCCTTTAAAGATAGAAAAACCACAAGCCCTTCACAAGATAGGCCCAATCCCACATTATATCACATTACACTGGTCGACAAATCGAACCACGCTTTTGAGACCAGTTTTGCACGCTGATTCCAAATCTCTTTTCAGTTTTCTTCTAGCACATCTTGTTATCAAATATGGTGGATGTTAATTTCACCACAATTTAGGTAATAGATCACACATTAGGCGAGTTAATGTTACAGCTTTATTCATTTTTCAGTATAAATCCATAAATATTATACACACCATATATTTGTTCAATTTATGCAGTACAGTACACACTTATGAACAAAGAATAGCAAACAACTTTAAAACGTTGAGAGTACAATTTTATTTTGTAAACTTTGTCGGAATTGTCGCGATACAACCTCCAGCAGTTTGCCAACACACATTCATTCCAGAAACCGTGGTAGTCATTTTCCATTGCCTGAATGTCTTGATGGAAGTGTCCCCCTGCTTGTCACTCACTGCGCCAAGGTGTTCGGGAAATAATCCAGATGTGAATGTAAAAAATGTAATTTCAAGGACATGCGACTCCATTTTTAGCTCACCTGTTTGAAGAACAGAGAGCTATAGCGATACCCCGCGAGCGTGAGCGTGAGTGTCAGCGTCAGCGTGAGCGTGAGTGTGAAAATGTTAAAGTTTTTGGTGCAAGTTATTTTTTCCTTTCTAATGTTTTTTTCTACCACACTAATTTATACGCCCTATATATATTATATATATATATATATATATATATATATATCGGGCGTATTATGTGATACCGGTCGTCCGTCTGTCCGTCCGTCTGTCTGTATCTGTCCGTCCGTCCGTCCGTTCCTGTCCGCACTCTAACTCCAAAAGTTTTCAACTTTCACGTTTCATATTTGGTACATAGGTACAGACTGTGGAGACGGTGTGTCGTGACACGTTCGTCATCTAAAGTGGTTGCCATGGCAACCAGGATGCTGTTTTCCATCCATTCCTGTCCACACTCTAACTCCCAAAGTTTTCAACTTTCACGTTTCACATTTGGTACATAGGTACAGACTGTGGAGACGGTGTGTCGTGACATACTTCGTCATCTAAAGTGGTTGCCATGGCAACCAGGATGCTGTTTTCCATCCATTCCTGTCCACACTCTAACTCCCAAAGTTTTCAACTTTCACGTTTCACATTTGGTACATAGGTACAGACTGTGGAGACGGTGTGTCGCGACATACGTTCATCATCTAAAGTGGTTGCCATGGCAACCAGGATGCTGTTTTCCATGTAGTAGCACAATTCTGTATATACCTTCTTGTTCGGGCGTATATTGTGCCACTTGCGCTCTTGTTACTGATTACAATATACAAATACATATATTGCTTTAAAATTATTTGGATCAGACTTCACTGCAATGTTTTATAAAAAATATTAATTATTAGACTAGTCTTTTAAAAACGATAAATGTATAACCAGGCGAGCATTGGGTGGCTTTGAACCAACTCTGGTTTTATATGCATCGAGCAGTTTCTGGACTCTATATTTGTATGCGGGAGTTGTGGTTTCCCGAGAAGTTTCCGCAAAACCATTTGAAAGGTGATTGCCTTAATTACAATAAAGGCATTAAGCTTTAAAATTTGATCGGTCTAATCACGAAAACTAGATGTGCTCAAGGAAAACCAAAAACGGATTTAGAATAAGCATCCCAAGAGCTATTTGCCCACCTATAATTATATCTGATGAAAATGACTTGTCGGCAAGTGTTATGGGTCGAGCAGACAGACAAATGGCAAATGAACTAAGCAACCTGGAAGCGTCTGCAATATCTCCCTAACTCCATTAAACCCCAGGATGTGACTTGCCCCAGAAGGAATAGTGTCGCTTGAAACAGGTCTGAATTGGTGTTGGCCAGCATGTTTACCTGGGGACAAACACAATCACCTTAAAGTGGGTGTGACAACTGACAACCTCCAGACTGCATACCATCTAATGCAGGACTGGCCCACTCAGGATGGCAGGAGGTACGTTATGTGTCCATAATTACCCCCAAAGTATGCTCCTCCAAAGCCTGACATGCTGTGTGGAAGACTGTCTGAGAACAACGTTTACTTCAAAGATCTCCCTCAAGCCAGACGAAATAAAAAAGTGCTGCTGTATCATAGGACATGACCATCTCTGCTTCCACTTATTTGGGACTTTAAGGATCCTGGATATCTTTATGGATCTCTGGCTCATGATGCTGGGGTCATAATCTCAAATTCCATACAACATATGTTGTGTGTGTGTCTTATGGGAGGAAAAACCCTGTGAAAGCCTGGATTTGGGAGTTTAATCATGAGGGGGGGCTACTAGAACAAGGGAGGAGCTAGGGAGCATCTGAGAGTCCTTTGAGTGAAACTTGCTATTGAACCAGATGTTTTCAAATGAAAGATCTCATGAAGATATCCCACATTCGTACATTTTTAACACTATCTACAAGACATTTACAAATAAATAAAAGAAATATGATTCTCTTTGACATTGATCTCCATTAACTCCATCATGCGTGTAATGCAACATAGCCAGGAATTTGAGGTCTCACATTGGCCTTTCACCGTTAGAAACAGCCACATCTGAGATACGCTGCTGTAATTTGTTGGAAACATTACCCACTGAAAGGTATGTTTTGTGAAACTGGTTCTGCCAGTGAACGGTGAGGTTCGTGCCTTGGGTCATCAGGGTGTTGTTCCTGTTGTTGCATGAGATTTATATATGGCATGGAAACCCGATTAATGTTCGTGTTTTGCCGTACAGCCAACATCAATGGGTTGCTCAGGTGGCAGCATTTATTCGAAAAGGCCTTGAATTCCAACGACTGCCATTGACCAGTAAATGAGCTAATTTCACTAAAATAAAGAGGTTGGGTATGCAGTGGGTGTGTACAAAGCCCCCCCCCCCCCCCCAAGCCCTTGTTTTTACCAGGGAGGTTTATTGATTCACAAGACAACAGTGTCGTACATTATTATTATTATCTGTTTTGGATACACAGTCCAAGGCTGTGCGAAGATCTATAGTACGAGTACACTGATCGGATGAGGACACGACCAGACCAGAGGAACAGTTGACGGAGAGGGGGAAACACCAACAGCAGAGTTGAAGGCCAATATAGAGGGAGACTTGGACAAACAACAGGTGTGGGGAGGAATGAGGGGAATTGATGTTGGTTAGATTTTCCAAAATTTCCAAATTTTCCATTTGGTGCAATAATTACAATAATTCTCAAAAATATCAACCAATGGAAAAACAAATTAATATAATATCAACTGTGTGTGTGTCCTCTCAAATACGCTCATGGGACAGTTTGAGTAGTGTTTTCAGCACACGAGGACCTATGACCCAATCCATACGGGATATCAATTGATATGTCATCTATAGGGGAACCTCTATGGCAAAAATGGGGTGAAACGGAATCTGCAGGGACCTTATACAAAGTGCAAGATGGTCGATGGACGAACAAAAGTTGAGGTCGATGGACGAACAAAATGTGTAGTTGCCTTTCTTCGTGGATGGTCGATCAATTACGTACTCCAGCGAGTGCGGATCCATACACGTGTCGGTTAATACGGTACGAAAGGGTTAAATATTTGAACAGGACGGCGCTCCCCCTCATTGGGTTTTAGTTATTCGAGCTGTCTTGAATGAAATATTTCC
>CM068954.1:164050228-164065893 GCA_035128595.1 Eptatretus atami | reverse complement strand
AGCTGTGAAAGAAAGGAACTTCCTCCAGAGGACTTCGTGAAGGAAAGAATGCCGATGGGACCGGCTGGGCAGGGGGAGACGGTTTTTGCCAAATGTCCTTTCGAGAGAAACGTAGTGAGATGATGAAGATTTGTCCGGATTGAACGACGCCTGTTACCACTGTGTTCAAACCACTTCTGCTGACTTCTATCCAGAATCTGCAACGTGACGCCGAAGAAGCTGCCTGCTTGCGCAAAGGTCTGAGGGATGACACGATGGTACGCAGAGGATGGAGTCATCAGCAAAGAGATAAAGCACGACGATTTTCCTCCAATTTAGAGTAAGGAGAGATCACTGATGGAAAAACCAGAAAAAGAACATGCCAAAGAAAAATGACTCCCCTTGCGGAGCTCAGTCCCTGGCAGGCGGCCCAAGGGGAACGATAACAACGAACTCCATTTAGCGGCCACACGAAGGCTTTACTGCGACAGGAGAGACAGTCTGTGAGCCAAGTGCGACCGACTGCCTTGCGATACACATAGAAGAGGAGTCTTCGGTAGCAGCGGCGACCGGCTGCCAGACCGTCCCACCTTTCAAAAAGACTGCGAGTATGTCCTTTGAAGGCATAAATAGGCTCTCATTTCATGTCCGAATTAGAGACCCTCCATCCACTCTGTTGCCGAGAAGCAGAATCAGCCATATCCAGGGTTTACATTGACCTGGTCTTTATACCAATTTGATGATCGGAAATCAGAACCATTGAGAGAGAAGGATTTAATGTTTCTGAACGATGAGGATCCATAAACCTTGCTGATGATTGGAGCAAGGCTGATGGTCTGTAGTGCAGGGATCGATTTTTGCACCTTTTTTCTGCAGGGCAGTAGGGGTTACTGATTCAAGCAGATGCAAGACTTGAGCCAAATAAGAAGTGAATAGACAGAAGCGCACGCGTGAGCAAGACCATGAGAGCAGGTCTTTCGACACAGTGGGCTGATATGCTCTGGACGGTTGCAGAATTGAGTTGCCAGGATCTCTCCGCGACACCCAAAGCTCCTCCACCTTGTCAGGAAGAAAAAAACGACCACGAGCTTCAGTGACAGCTGGGTGCGCCAACTGCCCCAAACCCCCAAAAGTAAAGGCCTGCCAGGTCAGAGAAAGCGATGGGTTTCGGACACAAGTTTCGAAATGCAAACCACACGAGTTTAGGACATTCAGCACTTTTAACACGTGCGCGCAATCAGCACCGTCCGCGGCCATTTGACGGTAACCCCGAGAGAGGATGGAGTCGCGAACAACACCAGAAAAACAGATTGAAATTGGAACGGCACCAGACCACTTGAGAGAGGCGAGAGAGGTTTGAGATCAGACTTGAGATTAGAAACCCCGATGAATCTATTTTTGGGCTCCTTCCTGAGCGGTAGATACACAACTTGCTCTGACGCTTCCTATGCACCGAACACTGCACGATTAAACCCTGTCGCAGTTGGGTTTGCTTTCCATACCCGCAAACAGCGCCAAGTGTTTCAGCAGACCCACTGCTCTCGCCATCACAAGCATCAGTTAAAACCAGTGGGCGATGGGGAAAAGCGGCTAGGACAAGCCCGAAGCCGAGAGAAGAGGAATCAAAAATCGTGCATGAGGGAGAGGCAAAGTTTCTTTGAAAGAAAATTCCCAGGAATGAGTTGAACTGTTGGAGACAGTCCGAGCGACTGCAAGAAGCACCAGTTTAGAGTTTGAATGGCTGCTTGCCGAGACCTGCCCAGTCGGCTTGAAATGACCAATGCGACTCCGACAACGCCACACGTGAGCTGGTTTCTCTGATAATTAGCAAGCAGAGGTGTCACTTTACAAGGACCTCGTGTTTCAGAAAGAATCGATGGAGTGGAGGACAGACAACACAGATATATTTCAAGGGACAAATTCTGTCAACATTCAGATCCAGCAAGACGATGGCACACACCACCAACCCTTTGATACATCTGCTTGCAGAAATCCGGAACCCAAACGGTCGGGGAAACTTTGACGATTGAGTCGAGTCTCAATGACAACAAACAACACATCTAAGCCAGTCGACAGAAAGCTATTAAACTTTTGTGAAAAGTGCCATGACAGGTGAGAGAACCCACCCGGTACTCACCGACAGCCGAGCCACAGATCTGACATGCCTGACAATAGAAAGTGCCCACATAATGAGGAAGAGAGATATTCGCCATGCGAAAGATAAGCAAGTTGGCTCCACTGTTTCGATAGTGAGAGTGATAAATGGAGTCGAATCACCTGTAAATTGAGTGACGCGCAGTCGCGCCACAAACATATAAAAATGGACAGTGGGCCCCCAGTGGAGGGAAGACTGTCAGCCAGAGTATATCCTGGCGCCCGGATCCCGCTGGCGGAAGTCAGAGCGGCACATGCCATCTGGAAGAAGATAGCGGAACAGCTCTTTGCATGAGAGAGCAACTCTCACCAGACGACGCGCTCCCAGGCCTCTATCCTTCCGGCACCCCTCAGGACCGCGGATAACCAGGAGAAATACTTGGGGCATCGGAGACGTCTTGAGGGAGGAAAAGTTTCGTGTAGGCAGATTATGTCTGCGTTTCGTCAAAAAAACACGACCCCTACGGACAACTGAAGGATACGCATCGGTGCTAGGTTGTGCGAAGCGAAAGGCCCCACATTAAGTTAATGAAGAAGGGAGGGAGCGAGCATTGGTGCAGGGCATGGAGGGACGAGAAGGGGAGGGAGAGCAGAGGGGGGAGCGGAGGGGGGAGGGGAAGATAAGGCAGCAGTTGTGAAACATGAAGAGTGCGGGAACAAGATCATAAGCCAGCTAGAGTCCGGGGAGGACAAGGGCCAGGAATCGCAGCGAAGGCAGAAAAGGTTCTGATCAGGCTGTATCGGAAGGGTAGAAGGACCAAACAAAACCCCAGGGAAAACGAGAGGGGGACAGCAGGACAGTTAGAGGAATTTCGAAGGGAAGGTGAGTGGATGAGATGGAAACCAACGGTAAGATGAGGCAGGGAAGAGAAGGCGCTTTAGTATGCGCATGACAGAGGGGCGGCAACTTGAGATCGCAAGCCCGGGAGTGACGCCGGCGGCCCGGAATGAGTGGGAGACAAGGTGAGTGGGGAGAATTGAAAGGGAGAAAGGTCACATACGCCAGGGGCGGCAGTATATTTGAGAAGTGCAGAGGGAGGCATACGGAGGAGAAGAGTGTTGATGGAAGTTGCCTCCTGAACAGGGAGGGGTGAGAGGAGTCGGCGTGGGACAACTGAAAATTTGGAAAAAAAGACCTGGCTTGATGGAAAGCGACACAACTCATTGCAACCCTGGCGCTTTGTAAACTTATTTTAACATTAACAGGAAAGTCGAATCTAAACACAATTTCCGCATGAATCGATATGCAATACAAGGCACCGAATTAGGACAGAACACGGAGAGGAGAAATGCGATGTTAACAGTTGCATCTTTTTGTGGCAAGGTACACTTGCAGAGGACAAGGCTCGAACGGAGAGGCAGGCTGTTTTCTCGAAATAGTTAGAAGAGTCGTGGCATGTAATGTACAGTAAAGGCACAGTACCAAGCATGTGTGAAAGCAGAAGATGCCTACAGCATATCCCCGATTAAGAGAACCTCGAGTTTTCCCTAATTCATTATGATATATATTCATAATTCTCAAATCCAGTTGTTGGTCTTGAGGATATCAATCTCAATCAAGATTAGCTCATTGGAAGTGACTTGATGGGAAAAAGAATTAGTGACAAAGTGAAATAGTGACCCATCAGGATCGCGAAAAGCAGCGGAGGTGTACAAGAGATCACGTGGGTTTATGGAGCAAGAAGTAATTGGCCTATGCGAGGCCTGTGTCGTCACAACAGTGCAATTTCTTATATTTAAAAGGATTAGCCGTAGGCATTCGGAACAAGCGGAAGGCCCTTTGAAGTGAACATCGCGGCCGGTGTATGTGAAATTTGAACTGGTAAACGCAAGAGTCGTGAAGCTGCCCCTGCCGGTGCGATGGATACCCTTCAGGAAGCAGTCGTGGACGAGAGACACTGTTTGCAGGCAGCACCGGTGTTATTGATTCGAAAAGGATCAGGACAAGAATTATCTCACTTTCTTGATGGAGCCTTTTATGCGCAAGACATAGTAGCAATCTCGGGAAAATGGGCAGGTTGTGGTATAAATCCGTGCAGTAATGCGCGGAGTGGAGGCGCCTTACACACAGTGGAATAAAGATGGAACCCACCCCCAAATGTGCCAGACAGAGGAGGAAGAAGACCCCGCAAGAGAAAGAAGAAGATCGGGGACTCGTGCCCGAATAACTGCAAGGAGAAGGAGTTTTTCTGGCCGGTTTTTTTTGTTCCGTTTTCGCGATCTTAAGACACAAACAGAAAAGATGCTAGTTGAGAGGGATGGGGGATGTTGGCGAATAAGTGTGGAAGATCGGAATGAAAAAGGCTCAAATATGAAGAAATAACAAGTAAAAACGACTTCGAATAACACCTCGAAGGGGAAAGAAACATGGGTAAGGCTCAAGCCAAACCACGCAGGATAAAACGACAAGGTCGACGGAAAACCCTCACAAATAGCAATTATTTGAAACAAAACCGAAAACTAGCGAACACCACGAAGCAAACATGATACGTGAGGAAAAACTAACAGTTAATATAAAAGAAGAAACAGATAACGACCAGAAAACTAACTTTGAGATCGCCACAGCCAGACGATCACCCTGAAAGACCTGCCCGTCCAACAGCTCACAAACCCACAAGAAAACCAGAACGATACAGTTCAATACAAATCTACAAACCACTTGAACAACCACATTCAGATGCTGGGAAGCTGCAAATACGCAGTCGAAAATAAAATCACCACTGCTCGGAATCATCCCCAGTCCGACATACCTTTTTTAATGTAAATCCCATTGTTGCCGATTTTCAATGTACAGTATTTACTCAATATCTCTATATCACGAAAAGAGGAGGGTAAGCAGTTACCTGCTTTTACAAATACCCAATGTCTAGTTTGAATTTGTTTGTTACTTGCGACATCGAAAAAGAATTCCAAGACATGATATTGGTTGGTACTAAAAAGCTGCTAAAGAGAATTAAGCTTTCTATAACTTACACAAGATAAATGTACTATTTGAATTGTCTGATATTGTCATGTTCTGTTCTGCCTACTTGATCTGATTACTTGGAAAATCACCGAAGATTTATTATCAACTTGCACTCGCAGGTCATACTTCGCGTCACAATGTGAATTTCTGTCACAAATTGTGTTTGTCTGTCTTGTATGCCTACATGGTCACCAATTTTAACAACCGATCTTCACGAAAAACCTTCACCAAATATCGAACTAGCAATTGGTTCATAAGGAAGAAGCAAATCGTCAAAGGATTTTATTTTCAGGTCAAAAAGAGCACAAAACAAGTCCAAAACCTTTGCCTTACGAATTTCTAAAAAATCATTCAATATCCTCTACATCCGACTTGAACTTGAAAATCCCTCGACCAGATGAAATGTTGCACATCAGTCTTCAGTGAAATTCAACCAGCATCTATTTTTCTAAAGAAGAAGGCACAACTTCGGCCAAAAGGATCAACATAGGCCAAAAGGTAAAAAACTTTCCCAACAGGAATAACTGTAGTTTCCCTAAAATCATTCATTTATAGATAAGCACGGCACATGAGTCCAGCGACAAAGAAAAAAACCACGATAAGTAGCCACAGACTATATGGAAAGCCGCTTACGCGCGCGGAGTTATCGACAAAACTAGGTAGGAAGAGTCTGCCGCCCCGTCGATGACGAAATAACAAAAACCAATATTTCGTTTTGGATTCAGTCTGAATCCAGATAATCCGCCTATCAGAAGGACTACAAAGCGAACTAAAAAACTATTCCCCCCAGCTCACATGGCAGCAGGTAAGTTGCTTACCACGGAATCGTCGATTGAGTTTTCTTGTTGGATCAATCTTGCAATTATAATCTATTGATCAACCCGGATATTTGAGACTCGATACAAGTGCCATATTTAAATTTTCCACTTGATTACCGCAAGTTAAAGATAACAATGAAACATAATGCTGCTGAACTCGTTGCCTGGTCCGCACACAATCCATGATCATTAAGTCGTAGTTTTAGCACCCAACCATTCTTCCCCATATTTTGGACGTTTTCTCACATAACAAGTAGGCAAATAGACAACCCAAAGTATAAAGAAATGCCCCTTAAAAGATGGGAATCACAGCCACGAGTAATCACCACACCCGGAAATGATTGACTTTCCAAATGACACGCATGCACAAACATCACTGAATGGCCAAGCGAGTCAAACAGTCCGGATATGAGATAAGCTCCCGCCTCTGGGCAAAAGTGCCAGCATCTCCCATCCAAAGCCATATTAATATTATAAGTCAAAGGATACATGTGCGCAATGCCGACGGGATCAAAATTGAACGCCGACTCCGCTTCTCAAATAAATAATTCCAAGTATGGGACGGCCCAGGTGGGGTTGGCTGGAAACACGCCAAGGGCTAGCCGAAAACCACCCCACCAGGCTCCGCGAGGAAATATGGGGATTGGGTGGGTGGCCTTCATCGGTTACACGTCATACCTATTAATTCGGAGCCGCTAAGTTGTGCAGGAGTGCTCGACAGGTGCCCATACAGTAGGACATGCACCACTCGAGCAACCCCAAAGCTATCCGCTACGCCGCAAATGACTATAGCAGATAATCCTGTATGGATTCCTATCCATTATTCATACTCGATACCCAATAAGAACTACACTTCACATAAACCCAACAAAACTAATAATCGCCACTAAATAATAAAAACAGACAATGCACCCCTTTCATGAACTACCCAATCTCTCTGATACTTATATTATCGTTAGTCCACCTCATAAATTATTGTTTCCAATTATTATCCGATTTCCCCATTCTGTTACCTTAAAATCATGAGAACAAGCCAATTATTAAGTAAATAATTGTCAATATTGATCTACCTCCCAATATTTCTCTCCTAAAATATAACATGTCAACCAGCCTACCATTCCAAATCCCCCATACCACAAATACGCTAAGACCCTGGCAAGGATACCACCACATAGAGGTATGCACAACTCACCTATGAGCCCTGCCCTCTAGCCTGGGTATCGAAATCTGACAAACAACCAAAGCTAACAAACTTCATTCATCTGCTGTCTATACTCCAGCAGAGAGCAAGAACCAATGTGTGCGCCGTCAATCTCAGACTAACATATAATTCCTTCCAATTCCACCAAGTCGCAGCAAATCTAAATAATTAGTGGGACATCCGCAAAGATCCACCGTCCGGATGAATATTTCCTGCAAGAGTAGCAGGTTATGCCAACACCAACTGAACACAAAATATCCAAACCCTATTCCAGACTAGCAAAAACGGTGATTGCAGAGGGGGATACTGTGCTCGCGACACTTGCTAAGCGCCATTCCTCCTCCACCGGAATTTACACCGTCCTGTTATCCTCACATTAGGATCATTACTCTACACAACATCAGGATTGATGAACTCCTACAACTATTACAGCAACAACCCACGCACCCGGCAACCGCCAAGAGCTGAAATTCACCGATATCATTAGATGTTGATCACCGGCCCATCTTATGTGCCATGACATTAGCAAACCATTATATAAAATCCTTTCTGAATTCTGCTGAAACCTTGACCTGAATTCCTTGCTGGATTTCACCATTTACCAAAAAGGTTGACTTATGGAAACAAAACAAACTGCTCCTTAAAGGGACGAAAGTTATTTTCACTTCTGCCAATAATACCAACAAAAATGCCACAAGGAGAGCGTAAAACCCCCGGGGAGCCGCGAGAAGGAGAAAAATGGGAGAGGCGCCCGGAAGTTATCCTTTCAGGGCCAATCTCATCTACTACATGGCGCAACAATGTGGCGAATTGTACCCACTGCAAAATTCCAACCAAAATCTGATATTCAATCGCTGGTTGCGCAACAGCCAGGCCACTCTAGCTGGAAAGCCAAAAGATATTACAAAAATATCATTCCACATAATCATGGCACAACCAGAACGTACTGATAAATGTTGACTTCATGAAATTTCTTTCAAAACATGACAAAATTTATAAAAAGTAGCACTTTACAAGAACGCTGCCGCAAGCAACGATTGCCCAGCCTTAAGGTGGACCGAGAAAGGTACTTAACACCCCCCGAAAACCGCCAGTTGATGCTAATTTAATCTTAATGTGTAAAAAGTTTAAACCATTTTTGAAACCACAATTGAAAGACAAAGGTACGTATACCGGAAGAAAAGTGAAATGAAATTTGAAAAGATAATAGAAATTAACTCATTAATTTCACGCAAACATTTGAGAATTAACAAAACAAGAATTCTAAAATACACGGCTAGTTCCAAATTTCCTATAATCTACAAAAGTTATCATCCAACAACCAGTACATTAAGGTTCGAATTTCCGTAAAGGAGCACCAAAACGAGACACGGCAATGTACAGGCAGTGTTTGAGTGTTTCGCCAGACAAAGTAATCTGGTCAGAAGCAGTTATTCAAGTATCGTGCCACATTAAAGAGAACAAATAAGAACAGCTCGGTCTCTAAAACGAAAATGTCTCCCCAAAGAATGTCGCTTTCAAAGGAACAGCTTCCCCAAACTCCCATGACAGAAATGTAATAAAGTCACGTTCAACATCTCTCATGTCATCGCTTATCGAAACACCGCACAAATCGGACACGTGACACTTGAAAATCTGGTAACAATCGACAAATATATTTACACAGAAAACTATGGGATATCTACATATAGTAAGTATAATGCAACAAAAATTATACCTTCATCATGGAAACTGGGCAGGCAAAACAAAACACCGAGAAGGGAACTCAATCATCATAGAAACTCCCAAATCTCTCCTCCGACAGTATTTACCAATCCATGCAGACACCCCCAGGCTAGTAAAACCAGTACATCATCAGGCAATAAAGTTTCCCACAGAACACAGCGACAAAGTCGCTCGATTACAACCAAGCACCCAATGGTGATCGCAACCCTTCACACCACATAAAACGGAAAACACACACAACACCAAACACATAGGCCACGTACACTGGCCGTGTCCACGTATCATCCACCACCTGCAATACGCTCTGCGAATAAGGACCCAGTATAAACAATTCCAAACCGTGTACTTCCTGTGAAGAAGCTAGAAGCCGAGACTCAAAACATCACTCGGCACCATATTGAAGTTCCAATTTGGTTGCCCCGGTCTAGAACCTGATAGCAAAAACCGGGCTAATCCTCTTGACAAACGAGGTATCCCCCTTGAACACCAGAGAATACTACCACTGCTAAATTGACATTCGAATCACCCCAAAGCAAGTGCACAACAACACTGCCCTTTCCCAAGAAACCAAACATTGTTTCCTGACCATCCCCCACAGTTATCCACCGAGGCAATCGAGAGCATCAACTATGAAGTCGCGCGAACTGCCCAATCACCCACAATAATAATCAGAACCAATGGCAGAGCAGGAAACCGATTTATGCACTACCTCAGAAGTCATTAGTGATACCCACACCATGTGTTTACTAACCAAACGATTCAGTTGTGACTTTGCGATTCTCTAATACACCGAACACAAAATAACTTCCACAGAAACTCCATGAGCAAATCCAATCATGAATCCCCAAACTACTAACGCACCATCAAATAAGGCCAGAACCCACAACCTCCTTGCTCTCCCCCCCCAAAGAAATATCCTAGTCCCATCAATTAAATGGAGCGGCAGAAGGAAGAACGTATCTATTGGCACCCAGATCTTTCCAGTCTCACCCGGCTGGCCAAACCCTAAAACATTTGACTAGCACCAGGGCAGACAGCAATATTGAAACAGCAGCAGATTCCAGCAATAACTCACCTACACTTCACACCCCAATGACAACAAAATGAGGTGGGATCCTTAAACCCCACCAAAACTTCACAGCAACCCTCATCCGGTGGATACATCCTGGATAACATCCTTTCAACCCCCGTCATTATCCTCGCAATGAGACGGAACACACTTCTTCCTGCTTTAGCGCGAACCATATGCTGTGACCCATGACCCAATCATCAGAATCCGACAAGTCCTTCGACCTGGCTCCGGCAATATTCACGAATCAACCCAGATGACGGACCCACCTCAAAAGGGCCCCAGTGTTGTTACACTAACCCTTATACAGCGCCTACCCAATCAAATAGCGCTTTGTCTCCAATTGAATTGAAAATGCCCACCATCCCTCAGGGAGTATCACTTTGTAATAGACACTTAATCATTAATAACATTCTTTAAAGCAATCAGCCGAGAAACAATCCTAAATTCCTAGGCCAAAATACCGAATTATGTTAACCTTCAGATCAAACTGCAAACTGATCCCCCCACCGTTACGGAAGCTAAGCACTAGTGAGACCCAGTAAGTTATTATGTATTGGAGCCACTTCCTTGAAATATACTCTTGGCGTGTTTTGCACTCAGTCAGGTGGTGTACAAGACTCAATTGGCATCCACTGCTGCTAATGCCCACCTAAGCAATGTAATCCATGGATTTATCCGCCCAGACTACGCAAAACGTCAGGACACCGCCGTCCTCTTCCCATTCTCTTCCCCTCCCTCATCCCACCCTTTCCCTGCCTCCTCCCACCCCAATCAAATCCTCCCTCCTCACTCCCACACACCCCAATCCCCTACCACCTCCCCTACCTTTCGCACTATACACTCACACCAAGTATTCATCCCTCACCCCACTCCCCACCCTACCAGGCACTCCCACACCACCCCTCATCCCCCATCCTCCTCCCACTTTAATCTTGCCTACCTCCAGACGTCAAGAACTCGACCATACCCAAAACCCCTCTTGTCCCTCAAACCTCCACTCCTGCCACACAACCACCCCTTCCCTCTCACTTCCCCACCCGTCCCTTCCAGACACTCCACACACTACCCTTCCCCCTCTGTCCAGATTTCCAACCCTACCCTTCCCCTCTCTCCTCCACCCGTCCTCTGGACTCCCGCTCTCCCCTCCTCCTCCTACCAACCCGCCCTCCCCCTGGACTACAACACCACCTTCCCCAGGCCACCGGGAATCGCGGTAACAAATGTGTTTTATAAGTTATGAATTTGAGAAATTGACTTCAAAAAAAAACCCGAATTAAAGAAGGTGAACACAACAGTCTGTAAAACAAAAAATAAAAAAGAGGAAGACCCAGATCCGACAAAAGTCATTGTCGCAATATAACCTTAGGCACCGACTCAAAGCAGGAGTCATACATCAACAAACAACAATAACTCAATCACCTTTCACTAGGATAGAACGATACAACCCCATCGCTCCAAGCTCCAAGAGATGATGACAATGACAAAAAAAATTCACACACATCAATAAATGAGAAAGCAGATCACAAAAAAAAAACAGTTGAACACAATTATTAACCCGCAGGCCTACGAAACAAGAACATTGGAGCCAAGCAAACAGGTGAAAACACGAATAAACCATTCGCCTCTTGCCGTGGTGTAGGATTCGTTGCTTTGTAGCAATGAAAACATTTTCATTCTTCTTGACTCGTAGTTCACTTGTCCCTCGATTGCCTTCAACTCATTCTAATTGCTACTAGATTTATTTTCGCATCCGAACTCCGTGGATTTTCCCCACGGAGAACGGAGCCACGCGCCACTTGCCCACGCCCAACCTGCTCACCTGCCAACGGAGACCTAATTGCACTGAACCATAATTATTCCATTCTATGCAATCAATGACAGTCTACACTCTCTTGACGAAAACAACCTAGAAACAAAAACCCATACACAAATAGCTAGAAACAAAGTTTAAATTACATGGCCTTTTCGGTAAACTTTCACATTTTTCTTGCAGATAAAATACCTGGAGAAGGAGCGGTGCACAGCCTTGTCTAACAAAGCTCAATAGAGCTAAATTCACCACTTGGATAGAAGAAATGCCTAATTTCTTAAATTTTTCAGATATTTCACCTCACCCCGATTGTCGACCCACTAATATTCAGTCCAGAAATCACTGCTTCTCAAAATCCGACCCGTAAATAATTCGTCTTTATTACTATACCCTCTTAAATATAGCCCACCTAGTAGAGAAGCAACATGTCGTGTTTCCCAAACACCGGCAAGGCACAGTTTTGGACAAAAATAAGCCCCCGAATGCGAACATGGTGCTTAAAGACCTCTGCCCAAGTGAAGTCCTTGAGGACTAATCAAGGAACAAGCCTTCACACCATATAAAGTAGTTTATGTTTCCAAAAGAGCTGCTTAACATGTAACTCACCCAACACACCCAGCTACTTCATTCATTGTGCTCCTTGAGAGATTACCCACCTTAGTTATGCACCTGCGAAGTCCCTCCTTGGGCTGAAGACTATTCCTGGTATTCTTGAGTGTGGAGGAGCCACACACTGACTGACATTTGTCACAACATTGACACCACCTGAACTTATTATGAAAGCAAATGAACCTAATTAATCAGGGACTTTAAGCTGCGCACTCCTCAAACTGCCTAGCTCACAAAGGAAGGATGCCTTACTGAAGTTGATATTCCATCTCAGCAATGCCATGATGGCTGACCTCTCTGAACCCCCCCCACAACGAAATACTAATTCTCCCTTATTGTGTCACTCAAAGGGTGTTCTGTTCATCCACACCTCCCCTCTATTCTTATTTTTCCAAATAATAATGCCAATCAACATCACAGCTTTACAAACCAAACTTGCATGCCATATCTCTTGAACTGAATGACTCCACCCCCTTACTCCATCCACCCAAATTCTATAATACCCCAGTACAACCTCTCCAAGTCCGTTGCTGGACTCCGATCTCTCTTTCTTTTAATTTTTTTTCCAACTGTATTAGCCCTCCCAATCCCCACCCAAGGTTCACCCATCTATAAATCCACAAGTCATCATCATACCCCAGCGGGGCCTTCAGAACAGAACAACCACTTATTTATTTTAAATCAGTCCAAACACTCAACCCCTTCCTACTTATATACTAGCCACATATCAAACCCAACCCTATCACTACACCACCACTCCTCTCCCTCCGTCTTATGTCCCGCAATTTACAACTCCTGACTTCCATCCTTTATTAATTAAGACCCTACAAGAAAAGTCCCAATCATCCGCAAACATCATCTCTGACAGGACCTGCACCCATCTGAATCGGCAAATCTGTGTCAACGCCACCTTAAGAGTATTCCTCTTCCAGAGATCTCAAGTAGCTTCCACATAGCCATTTCAGCACTACTCCTTCTCTACAAATCCACAAGTCAACCGGTGATGGATACTGCTCCCATGATAACTGGAAACCCGCCACGAAACAGCGAGGCTGATCCGCAGGCTCCTCCATACCCCCGTTAACTGGAATATTCAATAGACATCCCGCCCACCATCATAAGCCTAAGAGTAGTCTGAACAAAACTCGCAAAAATCAATAGATCCTAACATTTAGTACACCTATCGACATTCCTCCAAAAGCCCAATAAGACTGCAAACAACGACGTCCTCCAATAAAAGTGCCTCTCTACCACACCTACCAACCAAGTCCATCCGCCTACTGCTTATCGTTATCATGTCACCTCCTCACCTCCGCCCTCACTCTGTTCATTAACCCTTCATCTAGCCTGTTACTCTATTTCTGACCCCTCTAATCTGAAGAATCCAGCTTTCTACCTACTAGAAACTACCATCGTCAATCCTAACACATCTACCTAACCACTCCACCACAATCGAGCATGCCCTCACCTTCTTCTTACCGACTCTCCCTCTCGTATTGGACACACGCTCAAGCCGCCAACCTGTTCCCAAAAACTTCTAAATAGCAAGTCCTGTCACCAATAAGAAGCCCTATTGAACTTAAATCTCATTATACATTTTCAAACACTTTTCCCCCTCTTCTGCTCTCTTTGCTCTTTCACATTATGGGACCACGTTTGTTTATACCCGGACCTCACGACCCTATCCAAATTAATTTTCTTTTTGCACCCCACAATATACATACCTTCCCAGGCCTCGTGGAAGAGCGAGTGCACCACTGAACAGATCAGGACTTAACAGACAAAAACAGATCGCCCTCCCCAACCCACCCAATGCATAGCCGGTGGACTCAAACCTCCACCATGTTGGACCTTAACAAATGGCCGACTGGTGCATACTGCGAGCCACCCCCAGCCAAACATTGGAAACTTGAAGAACACAGCTGCAATGCTCCATCTCCGCATTATCAGGCTATTTTTTTTGACAACTCCCTGAAATTCTACAAAACTCCGAAAAAAGAAACCGGCATTGCCACCCTACATGCCCAATCCCTTTAATCTCCCTTATTCTTGCACACTTAACAGTCGCCACGATATTTAAGTTCAAATATCGAAGAAGACCCTATAGATGTAAACAGGCTAAGACTCACGAAAGCCAACCACCAAAATTGCCGTTGAGTACCAGTACTTAGATGACAAGGATATAATTTAGGCATTTTGGCCAGCCTTCCCCCCAATCTAACTCCTTCTGTGACGTAACCCAAAATAAGTTTCATCTAAAAATTTCCCTCCGTAAACATAAAATACATGATTTGCCCCCAACGTGCAAAAAATGTACACTGTCTATAAAGGGGCCGTGACGGCGGCGACGGCAGTGGTGAAGCCTGGAGTGGCCTAAAATCCATCCTGATTGTCTTATGCCGTAACGCTCCCTCCTCTGTACAAAACCTTGTTTATTCTTCACCCTACTACTCATTATTAAAAATACACCCCGTCTTTTGTACTGTATCTCTCTCCCCATTTGTCAGGAAAATGTGATTATGTGATACTTGTGATACTTGAACAGCTCAAGGGATTTAAATAAAACTTGGTTCAAGTATTATAATGATGTAATTATGTGGATGGACGCATATCGGTCGACATCGTGACGTCGAAGATTACCGCTCTAGTTCTTTATTGTTGCCACCAATTTGATTTATAAAAGATGCTCGGACCTCATGTTATTCAATTTGACGGAAATGGCTACTTCGCAGGGCATTCTGCGCATGCAGGAATGTGAAAAGTCTGGGTATGTACAGTGTAGTTTGTATTTGTGAATATGTGAAACGAATGAAGTTTACGTCCAACACCATCTTCTAGAACTATAATATGGGAACAGCCTGTGTTGTCATCGTCATCAGTGTCATCCTTTGTGTGAAGCTCGGGTCAACATCAGTTCAGGCGCCGCTAATGAGGTGTCCCCTGTAGGTTAGAGCAGCTGCAGGAATTCAGAATTTGGCTTGGGTGTGATGAGAACTAACAACCTGTGTGTGTAACAAGAATAAGGTAATAAACAAAATAGTGATATTGTGAGAGCCAAGTTAATTAGGGGCCCCTTGCATGCTCCATTCTCTCACACACCAATCATTAGGGATATAATATCATGTGTAATGCCGGCCTACCTTTACGGTCTGGAGATTGTAGCAAAGACAGATGGACAACAACAGAGGCTGCAGGTTTGTGAGAACAACTGGATTTGGAGGATTGCGGGAGTGAAGAGGGTGGCTAGAAGGAGGATGGATGAACGGAGAGAGGCGATTGGTGTGCAGATGAGTTTGATGGGGAGATTGGTGAAGTGCTGGCTGAGATTGGCT
>CM068954.1:163976338-163997616 GCA_035128595.1 Eptatretus atami | reverse complement strand
CAGATGTGGAAGCCTTGCTACTCAGGGAGCTTGGCCTCCACAGCTAGATTGGCTGTTGTGCGATGCTTACATTTGCCTGGAAACGCAAGGTTCATTGGAAATCAGATGGGGGTATTACATCCTCAGTGGGTCAGCAGGTTTGGAGGTGAAAATGTGGGCCAAACCCTCCAGTTGCAGGTTACTTGGGACCATTGTAGAGGATGTCAGAGCCACAGCCACATGATGGCATCTTTCTGGGTGCAGGCCATCTTAGAGTGATCGACAGAACCATTATTCTCCTACAACTACCACAGCTGCTCCTCTCGCGAAGATTCTGGATCAGTTTCGACAACAAAAATCTGATTGAAGCGCATTGTCGCCCGCCGACAGCTAGAAGTCAGAGTGTGATGTGTGATGCACGAATTAGACTGACGAGCTCAATTGTTGGATGAAGAAGAAGTTGACACACATGGCCTAATAGTACCACCAAGTAATAGGGTCCAATATGGAACTCCCATTTTCACTTTGAAAAAATCAAGTCAGCAGTCTGGAGAATATCTGAGATCAGACTGTATTGTTACGGATCTGGAAACCATATGCATTCAAACATAAAGATGTCCCAAAAGTCAGTTATTCCGTTAAGTACATGTGAAGACAGGTCCCTTCCTTTTGTCTAGTGGAGGAATCAAAGGTGTGTGTTGCGATGTCCTTTTTGGTAGGTTATTCATTCTAACGACCATCAACAAACCATCCAACGAATCCTCCAACGAATCCTCCAACGATCATACCAACAGACCATCCAACAAACAAACCAACAACCTGCTAACCGAACAAGCGCTTCACCCGCCCAACCGGCAACTCGCTGTCCGAGGCAAAATCCTCTTGCAGTGGTTTCTTCTTGCGGATCCAGACACACCTGAAGGGGGCGGGTTTTCCCGGTCTGGCCGAGACCCTGCCAGAAAGGGGAGGATCCGTACAGGCCCTGTCCAATCGGGCGGACGGTGACGTCTGTTTCACGAGCCCCCGCCCCATTCGGGAGGTCCATAAAAATATGACGCGATCCTCAGAGTGTAGGTTTTTGGAGGAGTTGAGTTGGTTGGTGTGCGTCGTGCGGTTTGAGCTGGAGTCTGAGGCATTCGAGTGGAGTTCTGCATTTGGCTGGCGTTCGTTGAGTTTCCTGGGTCCCGTCGCGACCCTGATCTCCCCTGGGACTCCGACTGCTCTTTGCTCGGTTCCTCCACGTGCACGAGCCCCACGCGTGTGACTGTTGGGCTGGCCGCCGACCATTAGCAGGTGCCACACGTGGAGCACCCCCTCCCTTCAACGTGCAGGTACCCAAGCCAAACTGCGACCCCAGCTCGTCTCTCCCTCTCTGGCTGCGGGGGTCTTTTAATAAATCATCTGAGTGTGTGGCGCCATCTTGTAAGTAGAACTGTATAAGTGTTTTTGAACATTGTAAATTCACACACAGTATATTCCATGATAAGTCTTGCTCTGTGTCTTCTCTTTTGTAAATAAAATTACGTGTAGAATGTTCCAGTTCGTTTTCCGTCCTTTCTTCATTGGCCAGCATGGTTCGGATCTGAGTTTAGCCTGGTTTTTGTCCGTTAATCTGCTCATCCAAGCCGGCACGGCTTTGGCAGTTCCGCTCGACTGCACCCGACGGAGTTGGTTAGTCTTACTCTTAACACAGTCGGTAGAGTGACCCGGTTCGAGCAAGATGTGCCGAAGGCGTGGTTCTCAGTAGACGACACCGCATAGTATAATTAGGTAAATTGGTTCTAGACAAAAAGACCCTATGTACGCGGAGGATGGTAGACAAGAACCTGTACGCGTCCAGCTGTCGTTAGCGACCCGCCTCCTCACGGAATTATCCGGAGCGACGGCCCACAATTCCGTCGAGTCGGTGGGAATCGACGTAACTTTCCCCACCTAGCGGTCGTTTCTCGCCACCGGAACCTCCGGCCTCAACAGTATTTTATCCCATTTGTTCCTTATTTGAGTTCAATCACTTTGCTTGGCCTGAATAAATCATTTCAGAGATGTTTGTATCATTTAGAGAGGGAAAGCATGCTGGAGGGGCGGGGGTATTTTGTTGGAGCCACGTATTTGTTAGGAGGAGGGGGTCAGGCGAAGGTCACCGATTGTCATGGTGGGGGGGGAGTATGCGCCAAAAAGAGGAACTATTTTGTGTACGACCCCTAACCACCTTCTCTCCTCATTTTTGTAATTAAACCTCCACCTCACCTTACCCCTTCAATTCAAATCCCCTCTCCATCCTAGCTGCCTGGTCTGGCCCATCCAGCACATAATGGGCAGAGTTCCGTTGTATATTGCACAAGGACATATTGCTGACGTGCACAAGAGGAATTTTATCATTTTCTAGCCTACCAATCCCACCATCCGGTAGTCATCAGGCATGCAGCTTTAGTAGTGGGACGGGTTAAGATATGTATTCAGTGCTTGTCTTGTTTGGTCTTTTATTGATCTGTGCCCCTTGTCTTCAAAATATAGTTGTTGTGCAATTTATTAGTGTGCTGTTTATGGTTATCATCATTTCATAATTAACCGTTTGCGATCTCTGGAGTGGTGTCTTCTTCCCTTCCACCCATTGGTTAATTGCAAAGGCAGGCGGCCGTTTGGGTAAAATAAAACGAGGGCTTCCATTTTCCCACGTGCTTTGAATCGGCCTGTCACCATTCAGTTATCCAGGCCATGCCCCATATGTACACGCTGATAAGTGAAGGTTCGCAAAACCAATCCGCACGGCAATACCATGGGCAAGCTGGGCATCCGCTGTCTCCTGTCAAGGTGTTTACTCTTTGAGGCAGCCCTTCTTTGGGCAAAAATCCTTTGTAGCAGCACAGTTGGACATCATTCTCTACTTTAATGTCAACAAAACTTTTGTTTGATTTCACTTTTTTATTCTTTTTTTTCTAACTGTGCCAACTGATTATTATTTGGCAGATTTTATTTTTTTATTTTAAAGATGGTGAGTGGTTTCTAATAGTCAATTGAGTGTAATAATATATAACATGATGTTTTCAGGCAGCAGTGCTTGAGGAGCATGGATTTTCCATCATCATGGGAACGAGGCATGTGACTGGACTCTGCTGTGGCTGCTTTAACCTATGCATGGTTCTTTATTTCGAGTGAGAGTTTAAGATTAAAGATGGACCTTGTGTTCTGTTAAAAACATTGAAAGAATTTAACTCATGCTGGTGAACGCCAGAACTTCACCTTCTCACCCTGAGCCAATCGTTGTCTTCTCATCTTTAGTCTTCCAGCATGGCTCAAAGACCAGTACCAATGTTTGAATATTCTGAGAGCTGAGTTGCCTCTTCGTCCTGAAATCGGCTACCTGTTCCGAAGACTGGCTCTGCCATCATAGGTTCTCTGCCTTGCAAAAGATAGTGCAGTTGAAGACTCTGGTCAAAAAGGGATCTCTCCAGCTCGTTCTGTTGACCACAACGTCCTGCCATTGTAAGAATTTGTTGGAATTTTTTTAGGTCTTGATAATAATAGGACAAACCCTCACATGTGCGTTGGCAACTGAAAGATCATGCACAGTAGAAGCAACAATTGAAATTTACCTTTTGCCAGTGCTCTGTGTACCCCAGTCTTATTACCTCCGGCACCGAAGTGGAAGGAGGTTATGTTTCACCCCTTTCTGTTGTTGTTTGTTTGTGGCAGGATATCTCAAAAAGTTGTGACAGATTTGGGTGTGTGACAAGGAGAACTGATTAGATTTGGTGAAGATCTGGATCTGGATCCGACTACTAGAATTTTAAAATGATTCTTCACCATTGAGAGAGGGGCCAAAATGATATTGAGCACGATAATCTCAAAAAGTTGTTGACGGATTTGGACGAGACTTTGGGGACATGTTGGGTGTTACAAGGACAAATTGATTCGATTTGGTGAAGATCCGAATCTGATCCAGATACGAGAATTTATTAATTTTTAAGTGATTCTTCACGCTTGAGAGATCGGGCCAAAAACGATATGTAGCATGATATTGAAAAATGTATTGGCCCGATATGTCTTGTGGAGTCAGGCATTGCGTGAGCGGAGGTCTGTGCTCTACCGAGTGCCCTTCTAGTTTCTTTCTTTTTTCTTTATAGGAGCGAGCTCATGGAAGAGCAGGTACAACTGACAGTGGGACAACATCCAAGGGAATGAACGACAGGAGAGGAGAGGGTGAGGGGAGGAACTAAAACTAGCAAATAACATGATTGAGTTAGGAAAGGTTAATGGGATAATAAAGGTCATGGGTCAGAGTTAGTGATGACAATTGCAGTGCACTGCTTGCCTTGATCTTTTGAAGGGAGAGTGAGACAGAACAGTTTATGGAAGGTGGTTACATAGATGGAGTAACAAGAAGTAAAAGAGTTGAGGTGTGCGGTTAGCCTGGATTTTGGAAGTTTAACCAGACGGGGGGGGGGGGGGGCACCAGAAAAACGCATGCATCCTGCAATTGTTGGGGAAGGTCGGAGGACTGAGAGAGCATACGGAGCAATTTGGAGATAGACAGTAGAAAACAGCCAACACAGACTTTCCTGCAATGTGAGGACACCAAACCTTTTGCTTTGGCCAAGTTTGACGAACAACACGGGCTTTTGATATGCTCCAATAACAACACTTCCACCTTTGATCTCTCCTCCGATTCAACTGAACCAATTCAAGAGAGCATATTGTCAGTCTTGTTTAAATGAGAGCATTATGAATGCTCTCATTTGTCATCCACTGGTAGAGGTTCAGTGTCTTGAATTGTTTAAGCTTATCATCAGCAATGACCTTTCCTGGACGACCAACATAGTCAAGCTGGCTGAAAAGCTAGTCGGAGACTAGACATCCTCCATTGATCCAAGTCTTTCCTCAGAAAAGAAGCTACTCACAGTCTACAAAGCCTTTGTCCATAGCTCGATTGAGTACTGTACTGTTCTCTGCTATGGTTGGTGATGAAGTATCACATCTGGTCTGTTCCTGGATTCTGTGGATATAAAGCTCTAAGAATGATTTGAATCTCCTGTGATGAGGCTGATCCACACATGTCTGTTGCTCTCAATCGCAGCAGGTCGTGTTGTCTCTGTTTTATCCCAATCTAGACGCCAACATTGCTCCCTTGCTGTCTTCCTCCGACCCCCTCCCCAGCAACTCCAGGATGCACACATAACTTAAAGTAACCCTTCTGTGTTTAAAATTCCAAAATCCAGGATGACTGCACACCTCGACTCATATCTCTCACTTCTTCTGTCTATGAACCGCCTTCTCGAGCTTTTCTGTCTTGGTCTTCCCTCAAAGCTTCAAGCAGGCAGTACACTGCACCACTGTGTCATCCTCAATCCTGACCCATGGTCTCTATCAGCCCCAATAACCTCTTATTTGCCCATGAGCCTTGCTGTTGTGGAAAAAAAATACAATTGTTGTTTTAAATATCAAGGACAAAAAAGATGCCAGTGAATACTGATGTGGTAGTTTTAACACCTTGGAAAATTGGCAAAAGTTCATAGTTGTATACCAAAGATCGTTAAAGACAGCAAGATAGCCCACTCGTGCCGAACCGCGTCTTCGATTCGGTGAAGTATGCACGGAGCAGTACGGCGGCCATTTTAGCAAGCAAGCTGCTTTCTTCGTAGTAGTTTGACCGCGGAGTAGGAGCAGGAGCAGGGGCGGGAAGAGAGTAAGGCGATGATACATTAGCCCATGTACAAGACAGTTTCTTTTTATCACAAGTGAAATTACACAAAATAAGAAGAGAGGATAGAAGAAAGGAGAGAAGAATAAATTAGACAGAAAATAGAGAAGAAGAGAAGCAACAGATAAAAAAAAGAAAAGGCAAATTGAGAGAGGAAAGGATAAAAATCAAAGCCCAGACACGTGCAGAAAGTATATTATTCTTACCTGGGACATATATATTCATCAACAAAAGAAGTCATGCAACATAATCTGTATGATAAATTCACCTTCCAAGAAAGTATCCTTCGAAGTACTATTTAGGCATGGGAGAAATCCGGGGAGGGGAGGCGAAGGGTCAACCCCCCCCCCCCCCCCCCACACACCACCACACACACACACACACACACACACACACACCACACACACACAGTCAGAAACACACACATATACACACACAACATACACACACACACATTCAGAAACACTACACACATACACACAAACACACAACACACACACACACACACACACAGTCATAAACACACACACACACATCATAGCACATACAATATGCACATACACAAGCACATACACACAGCACAACACACACCACACACACACACACACACCACACAATGCCAACAGCAAACATTCAATATGGCAATAACCTGTTACAATATCAAAATGATTGATGCACACGTAAACATGGAAGAATTTCTATTTAAACTTCAAACTTTTCATATATTTACAATGCCTTTGTATTCAAGTACAGTATTTCTTCTTTTCCTTTACAAGTCTGCATTTTCCAGTGTCTTCCATTCATGCATATGGACTTACTTTACTAGAAAAAAAAGAAAAGTTATGGCTGTCACTGGCAAATGTTACTTTTAAACGCTTTTACCCTGCAATGATTTTTTCACACATTTTACCAGGATGGAAACTGAAATTGGTCTTACCAGTACCTGATTGAAATTGCAATTCATCTCCTGACAATTACATGAAAAGATAAATTATTTTGCAATTATTTGCACTACATTAAGTCGGCATATTGGATCAAATATAGATGCACAGGTGTCCATTGTATTTAAACATTCCATGTTTCATTATAGATTTCACATGTTCTTGTACAATTTTAAATCCTATCCGGCACAATGTACTTGCATGTAATGCATCTGACGGCAGAAAATGAATGATCTGTTTTGTTTTCCTTCGTTTTGTACAGGGCCTGTGCTTGAATGGAAATTTTAGAGTCTATAAAGTCTGGCAATATATGTAATTACTAGCAGAATATTCATGAACCATTATTTAAATCAGATTAATGTCTTCATTAAACAAGACTGTAAGTACCCATACATTTGCATGTTAGCATAAATATAGATTAATGTAGGCTGTAGTCAAATCATGCAGATCACCAGGAGTATGAAGAACTTGTTCCTAGCAAGCATTATGAAACATGAATCACTCCTTCCAAGAATTTAATCAATGGATATATTAGTACAATGTATATGAAGCTCACAGGGCGTTAAAAGGGATTTTGTAGAGGTGAATTCAGTTTATGGATTTATGGCTGTACTATATCAAAATGATGAATGGTCATAATGAAATATGCAGTAAGCTTTGACCTTTAAATTAAAAGTGCACAAATCATTAGAATGCATCTTAATGTACTCTGCCCCAGGCAAAGAAATTAAGACACCCAGAATACCATAAATTAAAAATATTATTACTCGTGTTCACAAGCCATTCTGTGGTATATCCGGGCTTTTGTCTGGCATAGCGCACAGCTCGCTCTGCCTGCTGCTAAAAATGGCCGCCGAGGGCGTCCATGGATTACTTCACTTGTTTCGCACGAGTGGGCTATACTTGCTCCGCTTACGATCTTTGGTTGATTACTGGAAAGCTTTTTCCTATGGAATAAGAATTTCCTGGTCAATATGGTATTGTTAATATTGGTGAGATTGGTTGAGATAACTGACATGAATTCTAAACGGTGCATTTTATTTTGCATTTTTTCCTCAAAAATACACATTTTATGTCCGAGACCACGTGCTTCATTAACCTGCTTGCTATGGAAGGCAGAGCTGAGTTCACCTTTGAAGCTTACTCAGATCTAATCGATCGATCTTATCTATCTACCTAGCAAAAGGTTAGTTTAGTAATCGCAATTGATTCTTTTCATTACCAGTAACGGGGAAAAGTTTTAAATTCATCTTTCAATTTAAATTATTTCATGGAGTTTGAACAAGGTTAAAATTGTGTTGCCTCTGTTCACTCGACTCAAGCTATGAGCTACTTGTACAAAACCCACCGACAATAATGGTGATGCCAGCATCGGCCGATGGAGGTTGGATTGTTCAAAAAGGAGGGGCAAAATATAGCTATTTTAATTGTGTTGCTCCATGAAGACTCTGTATAAATCTACTTCAATCCAGATGTTCATGTCGATTTAAAGATTACTGGGAAGGGATTTAACCCTGTTCTCCCGCCATTTCAAAAAGAATGTTGACAGCTTTACAGATTTTCAACAGATTACCGCAACAGACAGACGCACAGTTCGATAAATATTTCTTTGAAGATAGATGATTCCGCTTCCAAGGAACTTCAACACAGCAGAGGGCCATTCGGCCCATCAAGCCTACACAATGGTTGCCAACCTATTGAACGCTTTGTACGTCCATCATTTGAAATGTTGAAGCGTCATGCCAAGGAAGCAAACACGCACCATTTTTGAGTTTGCTGCTCCTTTTATTATGGTTGCACCACATCACTTCAGAGGGTTTGCTAAGGTTGACTGTCTTGTCTGTAATTCCAAAGTCAAATCATTCCATGACATTTCTCATTGTTGGGATGTTTGAGCCCCAATAACTTCTCGCCAGAAAACCAACAATGACACAAGGTGATAAATGTGATCTTTCTTTGTTTGTAGTAAACTACAGAATACAGTGCCCAGCTCACATAAATTTCGGCCTCATGGTTTGCACAGTGAGGCCCTGACAATTCCTGTCAACAAGAACCCGACGGTTCTTTAATCGATTGATGTCAACCAACAGGCCAGTGAATGCCCAATGTTTGTGTATTCACAGGTAAAGGCGCCACAGATTGCACTGCACTGAAAGGCTGAATGCCTTAAACTCCTGTTTGCTTTCTAAATCTTGTTGTCCAAACCCTCGCTTTTCTGTATCCACTTTACGTATTCGCACCAGCTGTTCCTGGACTCTGTGTCTTTTTCTGCCTGGGACAAGGTGAAGAGTTTGCTGTCAAACCTCGGACTCAGATTCTGCCAAAAAACCGGTCCAGATGCATCAGCCCACGTGTCCTAAAAACCTGCTCTGCTGCTCTTGTCACCCCTCTCTGTTCTATTCACCCTCTCACTTTGTTAAGGTAATTTCCATCGCTTGGAAATCAGCAAACATTACTGCCCCTGCATAAAAAGTGCAAAAACATTTCCCTGCACGACAGACAATCAGCCGTTCTCCAATTTATCAGCAAGGTTATGAAATCCATCACTCGCTTCAGAACATCTAAATCCTTCCTCTTTCTCCAAATAGCTTAATTTTCCGATCATAAATTTTGGATTCAGATCAGGCACCTTTACCCTGGACATGCAGCTTCTGCCCCAACAATGGATGGAAGTACTCGATGCCAGACATGAAATCAAGTCCATCTCACTTTGACATATAGGCCATAGTTCCTTCGAATCATGGTCTGGCACCCATGCCATGCACTCACCAAACTCTCTTCCATCATGGTATCCAAGGAGATCATCCATCATGGCTTCGCAGACTTCCTCTCCTGCGCAGCTCAACGGTGGCGCCTAAATGGAGTTCTTTCATCCCCTCTGCTGTCCAGCTGGAGTTCCTCTGCGCCCATTTTAAAGCATGAACACTGAGCAGTATTTGCGCCTGTTCTTTTTCTGGTTTTTCATCGAATGATCACTGACTCTGGAAAATCCTCTTTATCGCTTTGCTGGACGATTCCATCCTCTGCCGTTACCATCTGTCACCCTCAGATCGCAAGCAGCAGTTCTTCATTCTCCTCAGATCTGGATATAAATTCAACAGCTGGTCCCTACACGTGGAACATCTGTCTTCCAATCGGCCAAAATCTCACACTCTTCACTATGTCTCTCCGAAAGACCGTCTAGACCCCCCCCCCCCGCATCATCTCTACTTCTCTCAGGCAATTCCTCTTGAATAAATCCTTTCAATCAAGCTTCTGCGGTCTCACGATCTGCCATGAGTGTGTTGCCTGGAAAAGGCCACATTCCAAGTTGGCTTCCAAAGTCAGTCGCCGACTGGGAATCCTCCGTCATTGCAAAGTCCTTCCTCAGCCCACCTGAGCTTCCAGACCACATATAAGCTTTTCATCCGCAGCCTGATGGGAAGTTACTGCTCTCCCCTCTGGGCTGGTGTTTCCCGCCTCTCAGCTTTCTTGGCTTCACGCTGTGGAAACCAAGGCCCATTAGGATACATTGGTCTCGTTCCGCGATGAGGCTGATGTCTTTGGTCTCTCATCTCTTACTGCAGACCAGTCGTTTTTCTGCTCTGCCTTCTACATCTCCTCTCTGGCCGTCACCCCCCCCCCTTAGCTCTGTCGAGATATTCCCCCCCCCCATATTTCCACAGGGCGCTCAAGGATCCACCAGCAACACCTCTGGTGACAACTACTCAAAATCAAGAATCACTGCTCACCTTTACTCTTTCATCCTTCTTTCTTTTTTCCAGCTTTGGAACAAGAAACTCCCCACTATCTTCAATCCCACCTCTTTCGTCTGGTTCTCAAAGCAGCTGTTCACCACCATCTCTTATCTTTCCCCCCAGTCCAAACCATGATCTTTTTACCCCCGTTAATTCCACCCCAAACCACCTCCTTCAATTCCCTGTTTTCTTCCAGAAATCCCGTGTAGTGTCCATCTCTGTTTTACACCCGTGTACCCCACCCAATCCTCTCCTTCCACAATCTCCTAATCTATTGTTTTTCCTCCCCCCCCTCCTTCCCCTATAATGATTCTGCTCCCTCTTGTTGTTGTCATTCTGTGTGTTCGCTCTGATACCAGCCTTAACAGTAGATACAAGAAAATGCTTGGCCAGGATTGTCCGATGTTAGCTTAATCTTGTGTCTGACCTCTTCAGGACAAATTCTCTGGTTTCTTTGTTTCTTTATCCATGCTCATTGTGGTACACCCATGACAGAAAACAAGGCAGATTTGACTCCTATTTCTCGATTCAACTGGCTGAATGATTGATGTTTGGTATTTTTCAGAACCCTGCAACTCACCATAGGTACGTTCAGTTCCAAAGTAAAGGAAGACATCACTGCATGAAATCTAATTATTCCGAACAACTTCGTAAAAAGGTCCAATAATATTCGTCCGGGCCATTTTAGGATTTCTGTGTAGAATAAGCTCAAGATTTAGTAATTTTTTCAGGCTCTGTTTTTTGTTTTTTACATATTTGGATTTAACAAATATTTTTTCATTCCAACAATTTTCTACAAGAATGGTGCATTATTGAAAAAAAGTGCGAAAGGGTGCCAATAACTTCTTGGCCAGCGACTGTATCTACACTTTAGATAGAGTACATTAGCGAAAGTCCTTCCTCTACAAATATGCTTGTCGCAATTGCCATAGATGATTATTTTTCCTAATAGTACTAAATTTCCCTGTTCTTACTTTATTTCCATGTCTTCACAATGCAGGCTAAAGGCCACTTCAACATGTATCACTTGTGAACTTTTTCTACTGTATTCCAGTTTAGAATAAGCATCTCTGCCACAACAACATACAGTCAACAGTAACAAAACGATTCAGTTCCGTATCGACATACAAACCATAACATCCCACTTGTACCAATACATGCATGAGACGCTCTTAAAGATTTATGACATTTCCATTCTCTGAGCTTGCACCATTACATATATATTGTTGCGGGGTCGGGTGAGAGACCCACCGAGGTGGGGAAGGCACGTCGATTCCCACCGGACTCCCCGGAATTGTCGGCCGTCAACTCCACGGATAATTCGTAGACGCGGTTGGGTCGCTTAACCGACAGTGGACACCAATAACTCAATTGCGTGACCTAGGGTCCTCCCGCCTATGGAAATTCGGGTTACCTATTAAACCAACGTGGTTTAACCACCGGAAGCCACGCGCCTCTGTTACGCCCTTGTCCGAACCGGATCACTCTATTGGATCGGAGCACCTTTCCGGATCGGATGCATCCGAGCGACAACTGCCAAGGACGTAACTGCTAGGAAGGAACAAGCCTGGGAAATAAAGACCCGTGACTAAACCTGGATTCGACATGCTGGGCCAATGAGGGAAAGACAAGGCGAGCTCGGAACATTTCTTCACAATTAAATTTATTACCACAGCGAGGAAAAGCAGTGTGGCACAACAAAAATTTATTGCGGTATGTAATTCAGGAAAGATGAGAAAGTGTGGGGTGTTGGGGGGTTTCCCGGTTTGTTGCGGGTTGCCCGGAGATTTTTTTTTTTGTTTTCTGACAATATATACAAGCAACCATTACTAAAGCAGCACCAAGATGCAGACGTTGACGTATGGATTATCACCCGAAGTAACAACAATAAAAGATCTTCTACAGACTACTTAACAGACATGGTGCCAGCGCACTCAGACCACACACCATCACCACACACACACCACACCACACAGAAAAGAACCCCAATGGAAAAAATACTTTTGCATCAGGAGGGAGCGGGTTAGGTTATAGCTTTCAGTGTACCTGGCGTTTCGCGGGGGAGGTATTCTCCGATGGTTGCGGCATCCCAACAATAGCTAGCGTTGTTCTGGCCACAGACCGCATGTGTGGAGATTCATGGTACCGAACAGAGGGCTTGAGTGGGAAAGGAGAGTCCAAGGGGAGGTGAGCAGTAGGACGGACCAGGTAGGTGGAGTCGAGAGCAGGAGGCTGGTTCGACGGTCGTGTGGGAACAGAGACGAACAGGAGGCGGCTGGCGTCAGGCAGAGACGTGGGCGGCATCGAGGACGGAGACACCAGCATGAAACACACACACACTCTCTCACACGAGGAACCTTTTTCTCCGTCTTTTATTAGGCTCGAAGTGCTCGGGGGGGGAGGGGCCCAGCCGAATCTGACTTCAAATCCCCGAACAGTTGGCGTCTCCGACTGCTCCGATCCCTCACGCTGCCTCAGGGAGCCAGGCCCCTCAGATGTGGAGCCTTGCTACTCAGGGAGCTTGGCCCTCCACAGCTAGATTGGCTGTTGTGCGATGCTTACATTTTGCCTGGAAACGCAAGGTTCATTGGAAATCAGATGGGGGTTATTACATCCTCAGTGGGTCAGCAGGTTTGGAGGTGAAAATGTGGGCCAAACCCTCCAGTTGCAGGTTACTTGGGACCATTGTAGAGGATGTCAGAGCCACAGCCACATGATGGCATCTTTCTGGGTGCAGCCATCTTAGAGTGATCGACAGAACCATTATTCTCCTACAACTACCACAGCTGCTCCCTCTCGCGAAGATTCTGGATCAGTTTCGACAACAAAAATCTGATTGAAGCGCATTGTCGCCCGCCGACAGCTAGAAGTCAGATGTGTGATGTGTGATGCACCGAATTAGACTGACGAGCTCAAATTGTTGGATGAAGAAGAAGTTGACACACATGGCCTAATAGTACCACCAAGTAATAGGGTCCAATATGGAACTCCCATTTTCACTTTGAAAAATCAAGTCAGCAGTCTGGGAGAATATCTGAGATCAGACTGTATTGTTACGGATCTGGAAACCATATGCATTCAAACATAAAGATGTCCCAAAAGTCAGTTATTCCGTTAAGTACATGTGAAGACAGGTCCCTTCCTTTTGTCTAGTGGGAGAATCAAAGGTGTGTGTTGCGATGTCCTTTTTGGTAGGTTATTACATCTAACGACCATCCAACAAACCATCCAACGAATCCTCCAACGAATCCTCCAACGATCATCCAACAGACCATCCAACAAACAAACCAACAACCTGCTACCGAACAAGCGCTTCACCCGCCCAACCGGCAACTCGCTGTCCGAGGCAAAATCCTCTTGCAGTGGTTTCTTCTTGGCGGATCCAGACACACCTGAAGGGGGCGGGGTTTTCCCGGTCTGGCCGAGACCCTGCCCAGAAAGGGGAGGATCCGTAGAGGCCCTGTCCAATCGGGGCGGACGGTGACGTCTGTTTCACCGAGCCCCCGCCCCATTCGGGGAGGTCCATAAAATATGACGCGATCCTCAGAGGTAGAGTTTTTGGAGGAGTTGAGTTGGTTGGTGTGCGTCGTGCGGTTTGAGCTGGAGTCTGAGGCATTCGAGTGGAGTTCTGCATTTGGCTGGCGTTCGTTGGAGTTTTCCTGGGTCCGTCGCGACCCTGATCTCCCCTGGGACTCCGGATGCTCTGCTCGGGTTCCTTCCAGGGCACGAGCCCACGCGTGTGTGACTGTTGGGGCTGGCCGCACGACCATTAGCAGGTGCCACACCGTGGAGCACCCCTCCTTCAACGTGCAGGTACCCAAGCCAAACTGCGACCCCAGCTCGTCTCTCCTCTCGGCTGCGGGGGTCTTTTAATAAATCATCTGAGTGTGTGGGCCATCTTGTAAGTAGAAACTTGTATAAGGTTTTTGAACATTGTAAATTCACACCAGTATATTCCTGATAAGTCTTGCTCTGTGTCTTCTTTATTGTAAATAATTACTGTAAGAATGTTCCAGTTCGTTTCCGTCCTTTCTTTCATTGGTCCAGCATGGTTCGGATCTGAGTTTAGCCTGGTTTTTGTTCCCGTTAATCTGCTCATCCAAGCCGGCACGGCTTTGGCAGTTCCGCTCGACCCGACGGAGTTTGGTAGTCAGTAGTTGGAACTCTACCACAGTCGGTAGATGACCCGGTTCGAGCAAGATGTGCCGAAGGCGTGGTTCTCCAGTAGACGACACCGCATAGTTAATTAGGTAAATTGGTTTCTAGACAAAAAGACCTATGCTACGCGGTGGAGGTATTGGCGTCCACGGTCGGTTAAGCGACCGCCTCCTCACGGAATTATCGGAGCGACGGCCCACAATTCGTCGAGTCGGGTGGGAATCGACGTAACTTTCCCCACCTAGCGGTCGTTCTCGCCACCGGACCTCCGGCCCTCAACAGTATTTTATCCCCATTTGTTTTCCTTATTTGCAGTCAATCACTTCTGCTTGTGCACTGAATAAATCATTTCAGAGATGTTTTGTATCATTTAGAGAGGGAAAGCTATGCTGGAGGGGCGGGGGTATTTTGTTGGAGCCACGTATTTGTTAGGAGGAGGGGGTCAGGCGAAGTGTCACGATTGTCTGGTGGGGGGGGAGGTATGGCGCAAAAGGAACTATTGTGTTTATCAGTTTTTACCCTCTACCTTTATCACTGATTTGTAATGTAATTAAACCCTCCATCCCTCCACCTCTACCCCTTCAATTCAAATCCCCTCTCCATCCTAGCTGCCTGGGTCTGGCCCATCCAGCACATAATGGGCAGAGGTTCCGTTGTATATGCACAAGGACATGTTGCTGACGTGCACAAGGAGGAATTTTATCATTTTCTTAGCCTACCAATCCCAACCCATCCTCGGTAGTCATCAGGCATGCAGCTTTAGTAGTGGGACGGGTTAAGATATGTATTCAGTGCTTGTCTTGTTTGGTCTTTTATTGATCTGTGCCCCTTGTCTTCAAATATAGTTGTGTTGCAATTTATTAGTGTGCTTGTTTATGGTTATCATCATTTCATAATTAACCCGTTTGCGATCTCTGGAGTGGTGTCTTCTTCCCTTCCCACCATTTGGGTTAATTGCAAAGGCAGGGGGCCGTTTGGGTAAAATAAAACGAGGGCTTCCATTTCCCACGCTGCTTTGAATTCGGCCTGTCACCGTTCAGTTATCCAGGGCCATGCCCCATATGTACACGGCTGATAAGTGAAGGTTCGCAAAACCAATCCGCACGGCAATACCAGTGGGCAAGCTGGAGCATCCGCTGTCTCCTGTCAAAGGTGTTTACTCTTTGGAGGCAGCCCCTTCTTTGGGCAACATCCTTTGTAGCAGCACAGTTGGACATCATTCTCTACTTTAATGTCAACAAAACTTTTGTTTGATTTCACTTTTTTATTCTTTTTTTTTCTAATCTGTGCCAACTGATTATTATTTGGCAGATTTTTTGTTTTTATTTTAAAGATGGTGAGTGGTTTCTAATAGTCAATTGGTGTAAATTAATTATAACATGATGTTTTCAGGCAGCAGTGCTTGAGGAGCATGGAGTTTCCATCATCATGGGGAACGAGGCATGTGACTTGGACTCTGCTGTGGCTGCTTTAACCTATGCATGGTTCTTATTTCAGGTGAGAGTTTAAGATTAAAGATGGACCTTGTGTTCTGTTAAAGAACATTGAAAGATTTAACTCATGCTGGTGAACGCCAGAACTTCACCTTCTCACCCTGAGCCAATCGTTGTCTTCTCATCTTTAGTCTTCCAGGCATGGCTCAAGACCAGTACCAATGTTGAATATTCTGAGAGCTGAGTTGCCTCTTCGTCCTGAAATCGGCTACCTGTTCCGAAGACTGGCTCTGCCATCCATAGATTCTCTGCCTTGCAAAGATGATGTGCAGTTGAAGACTCTGGCAAAAAAGGGATCTCTCCAGCTCGTTCTGGTTGACCACAACGTCCTGCCATTGTAAGAATTTGTTGGAATTTTTTTAGGTTCATTGATAATAATAGGACAACCCTCACTATGGTGCGTTGGCAACTGAAAGATCATGCACAGTATGAAGCAACAATTGAAATTTACCTTTTGCCAGTGCTCTGTGTACCCCAGTCTTATTACCTCCGGCACCGAAGGTGAAGGAGGTTATGTTTTCACCCCTTTCTGTCTGTTTGTTTGTTTGTGTGCAGGATATCTCAAAAAGTTGTGGACAGTTTGGGTGTGTGACAAGGATGAACTGATTAGATTTTGGTGAAGATCTGGATCTGGATCCGACTACTAGAATTTTAAAAATGATTCTTCACCATTGAGAGATGGGGCCAAAAATGATATAGAGCACGATATCTCAAAAAGTTGTTGACGGATTTGGACGAGACTTGGTGGACATGTTGGGTGTGTTACAAGGACAAATTGATTCGATTTTGGTGAAGATCCGAATCTGGATCCAGATACGAGAATTATTTAATTTTTTAAGTGATTCTTCACCGTTGAGAGATCGGGCCAAAAACGATATGTAGCATGAGATTTGAAAAATGTATTGGCCCGATATGTTCTTGTGGATCAGGCATTGCGTGGCGGAGGTCTGTGCTCTACCGAGTGCCCTTCTAGTTTTCTTTCTTTTTTCTTTATAGGAGCGAGGCTCATGGAAGAGCAAGGTACAACTGACAGTGGGACAAACATCAAGGGAATGAACGAACAGGAAAGAGGAGAGGGATGAGGGGAGGAAACTAAAACTAGCAAATAACATGATTGAGTTAGGAAAGGTTAATAGGGATAATAAAGGTCATGGGTCAGAGTTAGTGATGACAAATGGCAGTGCACTGCTTGCTTGATCTTTTGAAGGGGAGAGTGAGACAGAACAGTTTATGGAAGGTGGTTACATAGATGGGAGTAACAAGGAATAAAAGAGTTGAGGTGTGCGGTTAGCCTGGATTTTGGAAGTTTAACCAGACGGGGGGGGGGGGGGGGGGGGCACCAGAAAAACGCATGCATCCTGCAATTGTTGGGAAAGGTCGGAGGACTGAGAGAGCATACGGAGCAATGTTGGAGAATAGACAGTAGAAAACAGCCAACACAGACTTGCCTGCAATGTGAGGACACCAAACCTTTTGCTTTGGCCAAGTTTGACGACAACACGGGCTGTTTGATATGCTCCAATAACAACACTTCCGCCTTTGATCTCTCCTCCGATTCTAACTGAACCAATTCAAGAGAGCATATTGTCAGTCTTGTTTTAAATGAGAGCATTATGAATGCTCTCATTTGGTCATCCACTGGTAGAGGTTCAGTGTCTTGAATTGTTAAGCCTTATCATCAGCAATGACCTTTCCTGGACTGACCACATAGTCAAGCTGGCCTGAAAAGCTAGTCGGAGACTAGACATCCTCCATTGATCCAAGTCTTTCCTCAGAAAAGAGAGCTACTCACAGTCTACAAAGCCTTTGTCCATAGCTCGATTGAGTACTGTACTGTTCTCTGCTATGGGTTGGTGATGAAGTATCACATCTGTCTGTCCTGGATTCTGTGGAATATAAAGCTCTAAGAATGATTTGAATCTCCTGTGATGAGGCTGATCCACAATGTCTGTTGCTCTCAAATCGCAGGCAGGTCGGTGTTGTCTCTGTTTTATCCCATCTAGACGCCAACATTGCTCCCTCTGCTGTCTTTCCTCCGACCCTCCCCAGCAACTCCAGGATGCACACATACTTAAAGTAACTCCCTTCTGGTTAAAATTCCAAAATCCAGGATGACTGCACACCTCGACTCATATCTCTCACTTCTTCTGTCTATGGAACCGCCTTCTCGAGGCTTTTCTGTCTCGGTCTTCCCTCCAAAGCTTCAAGCAGGCAGTACACTGCCACCTTGTGTCATCCTCAATCCTGACCCATGGTCTCTATCAGCCCCAATAACCCTCTTATTTGCCCCATGAGCCTTGCTGTTGTGGAAAAAAAAATACAATTGTTGTTTAAATATCAAGGACAAAAGATGCCAGTGAATACTGATGGTAGTTTTAACACCTTGGAAAATTGGCAAAAGTCTCATAGTTGATACCAAAGATCGTAAAGCACAGCAAGATAGCCCACTCGTGCGCAACCGCGTTCGATTCGGTGAAGTATGCAACGGAGCAGTACGGCGGCCATTTTAGCAAGCAAGCTGCTTTCTTCGTAGTAAGTTTGAACCGCGGAGTAGGAGGCAGGAGAGGGCGGGAAGAGAGTAAGGCGATGATACATTAGCCATGTACAAGACAGTTTCTTTTTATCACAAGTGAAATTACACAAAATAAGAAGAGATGAGATAGAAGAAAGGGGAGAAAGAAATAAATTAGGACAGAGAAATAGAGAAGAAGAGAAGCTAACAGATAAAAAAAAGAAAAGGCAAATTGAGAGAGGAAAGGATAAAAATCAAAGCCCAGACACGTGCAGAAAGTATATTATTCTTACCTGGAGACATAATAATCATCAACAAAAGAAGTCATGCAACATAATTGTATGATAAATATCACCTTCCAAGAAAGTATCCTTCGAAGTAACTATTTAGGCATGGGGAGAAATCCGGGGAGGGGAGGCAAGGGTCAACCCCCCCCCCCCCCCCCACACACACACACACACACACACACACACACACACACAACACACACACACAGTCAGAAACACACACATATCAACACCACACATACACCACACACATTCAGAAACACATACACACATACACACAAACACACACACACACAACACACACACAACAGTCATAAACACACACACACACACATATCACATACACATATCACATACACACATGCACATACACACATGCACATACACACACACACACACACAACACACACACACAATGCAAACAGCAAATTCAATATGCAATAACTGTTACAATATCAAAATGATTGATGCACACGTAAATGGAAGAATTTCTATTTAAACTTCATAACTTTTCAATATATTTACAAATGCCTTTGTATTCAAGTACAGTATTTCTTTCTTTTCCTTTACAAGTCTGCATTTTCCAGTGTCTTCATTCATCATATGGATTTACTTACAGAAAAAAAAGAAAAGTTATGTGTCATGGCAAATGTACTTTTAAACGCTTCCTGCAATGATTTTTACACATTTTACAGGTGGAAATGAAACTTACAGTACCATGCTGAACATTGCATCATCTCTCACAATTAATGAAAAGATAAATTATTTTCAATTATTTGCACTACATTAAGTCGGTATTGGATCAAAATATTAGATGCACAGGTGTCCATGTATTTAAACATTCCAGTGTTCATATAGATTTCAATGTCTTGTACAATTTTAAATCCTATCCCAACAATGTACTTGATGTAATGCATCATGACGGCAGAAATGAATGATCTGTTTGTTTTCCTTCGTTTTGCTACAGAGCCATGTGCTTGAATGAACATTAGATTCTATAAAGGTCTGCAATATATGTTATTACATGCAATATCATGAAACCATTATTAATCAGATTAATGATCTTCATTAAACAAGAACTGTAGTACCCATAACATTTGCATGTAGATAAATATAGATAAATGTAGGCTGTAGTTCAAATCATGCAGATCACAGAGTATGAAAGAACTTGTCCTAGAAGCATTATGAGACATGAATCACTCCTTCCAAAATTTACACTGGATATATTAGTACATGTATATGAAGTCAAGGGGTTAAAGGGATTTTGGTAGAGTGAAATCCATGTTTATGGATTTATGGGCTGTACTATACAAAATGATGATGGTCATAAATGAAATATGCAGTAAGCTTTGACTTTAAAAAAGTGCAAATTCATTAGAATGCATCTTAATGTACTCTGCCCCAGGCAAGAAATTAAGAACACCAGAAACAAAATAAAAATTATTAAATTCCGGGTTTTGGCTAGCGCAGCTCGCTCTCCGTTGCTAAAATGGCCGCCGAGGGCATTGGATACTTCACTGTTTCGCACGAGTGGGCTATCTTGCTCCGCTTTACGATCTTTGGTTGATACTGAAAGCTTTACTATGGAATAAGAATTTCTGGTCAATATGGTATTGTTAATATTGTGAGAATTTGGTGATGATAACTGAATGAATTCTAAACGGTGCATTTTATTTTGCATTTTTTTCCTCAAAAAACACATTTTATTCCGGACCACGTGCTTATAACCTGTTGCTATGGAAGGCAGAGCTGAGTTCACCTTTGAGCTTACTCTAATCTATCGATCGATCTTATCTATCTACCAGCAAAAGTAAAGTTTAAGTTAATCCAATTATTTTATTACAGTGACGGGAAGAGTTTAAGTTCATCTTTCAATTTAAATTATTTCATGGAGTTTGAAAAGGTTAATTGTGTTGCCCTCTTGGTTTCACTCAGACTCAAAGCTATGAGCTACTTGTACAAACCCACCACAAAATGGTGATGCAGCATCGGCCGATGGAGGTTGGATTTGTCAAAAAGAGGGCAAAATATAGCTATTTTAAATTGTGTTGCTCCATGAAGATCTGTATTAAATCTACTTCAATCCAGATGTTCATGTCGATTTTAAAGATTACTGGAAGGGATGTTAACCCTGTTCTCCCGCCATTTCAAAAATGAATGTTGAGCAGCTTTTCAGATTTTTCAGACAGATTAACGCACAGACAGACGCCACAGTTCGATATATATTTTTTGAAGATAGATGACTTCCCTTCCAAGGAACTTCAACACAGCAAGAGGCCATTCGGCCCATCAAGCCTACACAATGGTTGCCAACCTATGACGCTTTGTACTCCATCATTTTGAAATGTTGAGCGTCATGCAAGGAAGCAACACGCACCATTTTTTGAAGTGCTGCTCCTTTATTATGGTGCACACATCACTTCAGAAGGTTTGCTAAGGTTGACTGTCTTGTCTGTAATTCCAAAGTCAAATA
>CM068954.1:163955065-163971437 GCA_035128595.1 Eptatretus atami | reverse complement strand
TCGCCAACTACGCCCGCTTACGAACGCCCATCCTCCGCGGACCACGGTAAGACGGTTCCGCACCACGGGAAACGTGGCCGAAAAGGATTGGCAGAACAAAACCACTTGTGAAGCCTGTGCGGGTTTTTCCCGCCATTTTTCCCCGCGCTTGGTGAAGGGAGGGCGTGGGGCAGCTCGCTCCCGATTGGAGACGCGCGGTGTGACCGGACGGGAGTGAGGAACGCCCCTTTGGGAGGCTCCCAGAAGTGGGCGCGTGGAGTCCCGAAAGGGCGGAGCGAATGGCGGACCCCGCTCCATTAAGACCGGAACGGGCGGGCCTCCTCTTCTCTTCTCTTCTCTTCTTTCTCTTCTTCGCCCCTTGGTGAATGTGTTCCTTCCTCTTGGATATCTGCTTTGGTCCTCACCGTATCTTCCTCCTCGTGCGTGGATCCGTAAACCAACTCAGACGTTCCCTTCCTCTCGTTCGTTCCCGCGCTCGTGCGGCGAGGCATTGGGGCGAGAGACGGGCGACGGGGAGGGGGGGGGCGGGGGGGGACGGGGGGGGGGGGAGACGAGGGCGACCGCAGGCGGCCTGAGGTGGACCTGCGAGAGCGGACACGGAGAGTGCGGAGACTCCGTTTCACCGGCCGCAACCAAGGAGGTTCTTCGTTTTCTGTGCGGCTTGTATGGTGCTGTTTGTTGCACACCGACAAGAAAACTGATTAAGGCTTTGTACATTGGGCTTTAGTCGTCGTATTACTTTTGCTTTCTAATTTGCCTGTACATACTGCATGTTGCTTGTAAATACGTGTGTAGTGTAATAAATGGGCGTGTTAAACTGTTCCCGTCGTTGCGTCCTTCTCGTTGAAAGTGCACCTTACCTCTGGAATATTAGTGGAGGGCGTTTTGAATACCCGGTAATAATCACGTCCGTCGAGGTCAGCGATTAAACACCGCTCGGTTATCACATGAAGCACGGAAGGACCGCTTAAGCGTCGTGTTCCTTAGGCGACCTGCGGCGAGGTACAAAATCGCCCGGTAACTACCCGGCGCAGGTACTTGGCGGAGTTCGAGTTGGCGAACAACCCATCCTGCACGGTTGCGATTGGCACGATTGTTGGTGAGTCGAAAGACCCACCCGTGACTAGCCCGCGCTTGTTCCGAGAGGGTCACGACCTGAATTGTCCGTTCGCGTGGGCGAGCGGGTCGCCCATTCGGGGGGGGGGGGGAAAAAGTTTCCAAGCGGCCGATCGGCACGCCGGACGGGTCAGAATTCGTTAACGGTGGGAGTTACAGGAGTGTGGATTCAATCCACCCTCGGTCTCCAATTAAATTCACGGGAAATCGGTTCAGGGGTGAGTGGAGCGACCCCCGATTCCCACAATTACGGGCTAATTTAAAGAATATTTATTCCGAGGCATAAGATGGCATTTCAAGGCGAGCGCATAGAGGCGTAGAAATGTATATGGTAGAGTAATGTTAGAATCATGGTCCAGGATTGATAGGCCTGCAGGTGACCATCACCCACGTGTGGTTTCCAGCCGGACCAGATGTTGGATGTAGATGGACGATTGATGGAGGATATGAAACCGAAATGAGGCGAATGCGCAAAACATGGGAGGCCGCATGGAGTTTATGGGCGATTTGTGGAAAACATGATGCCAGGGTGGACGTGATGATGCAGACAGGCAGGCATGGAGAGAGGGGGCGGCGGACGATTGACTTACAAAATGCGGCGCCACGTGTTGGAGCGCAACGAGCTGGGAGGGGTGCAACGCTGTCCGTCCTGCGATGGAGGCGGGTGGGCGACCAAAATAATTCGGGGACGGTGGGCGAGAAGCGTAAGGGTGACGAAGGGAAGCAACAGTGCGTACCGAGAGGGAAAATAATTGGAGTAAAAGCAGACGAGGGGAACCAGAGAAACAGAAATAAATGAACAAGGAGAGAAAATGTATAGACGTGGGAGATAGAAAAATTAGAGGAGAAACTACACGAATAAAGAACGGCGTGAAAAACGAGCACACACACATTAAGGTAGTGGGGACCATGAGGGGGAGCTGGCGGGACTGTTTAGGGACCTGGTGCGAAGCAGCTGGATATAGCCTCCGAACGGAGGGAGACGCTATTCTCTCCCTGAAAGCGAGTCACGACCAGGTGGGTCCAGGGTCGCAGAGCTTTGCGAGGTTAGAGGGCGAGTGCTGCGGACAGGTGCACCGAAGCTTGGGGGTATGAGGCCCCGGGAGCTCTGAGGACCCGAGGTTCCCCAGTGTGATTGTCCCGGGTGTGTGGTGAAGAGGTGTGAGTCGCGCCCCGTGTGTGAGTGGTATGTGGTCACGAGGTTGCCGGGGTGCGTGCTGGCCACACTGGTGTGATGGAAGCCCGTGTTGAGTGAACACCGCCTGAGTGTCACCGCGTGTGTGGTGGTATGGTGTGCGTGAGTGGAAGACGGTAGGTGTGAGAAGGGACCCGATGAGTGTGAGGAGAGCGGTATGCAAGGACCGCTGGACGGCCGGCATTCAGGGCACGAGCCGCCGTCTCGAGTGTGAATGTCATGGAGTGGGTATGAGCGTCGTGACACGCAGGTGTGCGTGGGTCGAATCGTGACGAGGACTGCGACAAATGAAAGACAAGGCCGAGGTAGCGGCCGTAGCTATTTTGAGCACCGTGCCAGGGTTTGCACGGCAGCGCGCGCGAGGTTCGGGCCGTGCAGCGCACGAGGCCGCCACATGCGCGCTTGCGGGAGTGAAGCCGGTGCGGAAACGCAGCGGTGGATGTTTGCCGATCCCGCGACGGCAAAGCCAGGCTGGGTAGACCGATTTGGCACGGACGCTTCTCCACTGCGAGCGTGTGTTAAGCTCCAACGAAGGCAGAGCACATGTGTTTCGTGTGGGAAACCCCCGAGCGCGAGGCTTGGTTTTTTGTTATGCCGCAGAAGTGGCGTCATGGCTGCGTGTATGGTTGGGTCCGGCAGGAGGTGATCCCTGCCGGATGTGCCGTCAAGAGGGACGAGGGACGCGAACAGCTGGCCTGACGTCACGCCAAAGGTGCGCGGCGTGAATTGCCACGCTGGTGCGCAGGTTGCGAGTTGCCGCGCTGGTGGTGCGCATTTAAAAAAAAAAAAAGCAAGCCTCGCTTTCGGGGGAACAGGATTTCCGGGCAAGGGGTGGCAAGCATCCCCTTGGCCCGGGCACATGATGGAACTAGTTAGGGGGAAGGGTTAGGGTATTAGACCGGCTTCATGGGCAGGGGGTAAGTCTCATGGAGCCCGTGGAATGGATTAGTAGAGTTATTGTAGTTCAAGATTTAGGAGGGGAAATTGATTTTGAGATTTGAGGACAGTGACGCTGTGGATGTGTAGAGGGGACGTAGCTGTAGCTACGTAGTTAAAAAACTGCTGTAGTTATAAGGGACAACGTGGTAGCAAGAGTTAGTTAGGGGGATGTGTCAGAAGGATGGCTTGAGTTCAGCGGGGAGTGTTGTGAGTAGTGAGGTGGATACATGGTGAGTGAGTGAGGCAGCGGCGGCTGAGTAGAATGGAGTGAATTGGGGAATGCATGGTGCGATGAGTGATTGGGGGAGGAGTGATTCCCCCAAGGACCCCGGGGTCAGTATAATGTGAGTTAGCTGGTTAGTCAAATTGACAAAATGGAGGTCGTTTTGCTGTTGTGAGTGTAGGCTCGAACCCGTTGGAGGTGCCAGGAGCCCTGTTGACGGGCTGGACTGTGGCTACGAACGGTGATATCGCTGAGTGGTACCCGGGCACCGGCTAGTCGGCCGCGGTAGCCAAGGGCCCAAAACGGGGGCCGGGATAGCGTAGTGGGCAAGGTGGCCCGCATGATGCGGGGGCCCGGGGCACCATGGCCGCTGTGGGCAGTGTCGTGCGGCCAGGTGACCCTCGGAAGGGGCCGGGAAGCCGAGCCTCCAGTGAGCGTTATCAGGGGAGTCGCCATGGAGGGCACTCCCCGGTGTTTAGGGAGCTGTTAGGTCGAAGGCAGCGTAGGCCCGGGGGTGCACATAGCTGGAGAATCGCAGAGGTATGGCCTTGCCAAGGAGCCACGGTCCCACCACGAAACCGTGTGAGGCACGGGCAGAAATTGGGGTAAGGCCCAATTGTGAGGACACCAACACAGGCGACGGGAATCTGGTTGGTAGAACCAATAGGATAAGCGGAGAGCGCGCTTGTTTGAAAGCCCGGTAGTTTAAAGGTTAATGGATAGCCGGTAGATTAGGAAGTGTACCCCTCCGCACCATCCATCCTTCGCTCTCGTTGTGGGCGCTGGACCCACTTTGGGAAAGATCGCTGACTCCGAGGAGCGCATCCTGAGGCTTGAGTTGCGCCTCGGCACAGACGCTAGCTCTCCCTTATTCCCCTCCAGGAGGGACAGCGGTGGGAGTAGGCTAGGAGAGATGATAGGTTAGCCGAACAATTGACAGTAAAGCGGGGTTAGGAGATGGAAATTACTAGTGGGGGAAGTAAAAAATAAAAAAAAATAAGGGGGGCTTAAATGGTTTTTGAACAAATTAAGGAGGGGGTAGGTACAGAGACAGCAAAGGCGATAGGTTGGAGGGAGACAGTAGGTAGGTCCAGCCCACCTGAGTGGCCAGCACCACCGCACTCCCATCACCATCCTCCACTGAAAGCAAGGGCCGAGCCCAATTTCATCTGCTGGCTGTGTGTACTACAAGGGCCACTGTGCCGGCCACTCTCATCGGCTGCTGTTGCTGCAAGGCCTTGCTGCCAGCCAGTTCTTTAATCTGCTGGCTGTGGTTTGCTGCCAGCGGCCCTGTGGTTGCCATGCCTTGCCTGCACAACCTTGCATCCATGCCACTGCCCTCTATCTTTGCCCCGTTCTGTTTGCATTCCCCCCCCCCCCCTTGTTCAATTGCCATGTGCGCCAGGATCGATCGCGGAGTTTGCGAGGACATGCCCGGGTTGGACAGCTACAACACGGGCCTTGCAGTGGCGGCCCGTGCACCGTGTTGCGTCCATCCATCCAATCCATTCATCCAGCATCCATCGTTTGTTCATTGCGTGTGCCACTGAGCTGGCACGGAAACTGCGTGCGCAGCTCATGCGCCGTTGCGTTCATTGGGTGCCACTGAGCTGGCACGGAGACTGCGGTTGCGCAGCTCATGCGCCGTTATGTTCACTGCACGTCCATGTTAAAAGGGAGGTTTGGACTCGGTGTGGCAGCCGGCCACATTCCCTGTCACCTGCATTATTGCATGAGCAGAGACTGCGTGCGACAGCCTGCGCTCCATGCTAACTTTTTCTCTTTGCAGAGTCCATCGAATCCTGGGCATGGTTTAGTGTAAGATTATAAGGTTAAGGTGTGAGCTGGTGTATGTAGATGAGTGCGCCCCGGCATGTTGATCTTGCGCGGGCAATTTATTAAGTCGTCTGTATGAGTGGGGTTTGTTTAGTTAGTTACTCAGCCCTATAGGATTTATTTTGGGACCAATACACTGAATGTCGCACTCAGGATCCGAGGAAAACGTATTAGGGAGAACATACACATGATGGCACCGAAAATTTGAGACTCGGGACGAGTCTGTAAAAAAGGGGATGGGGGTAGTGGTTACGGTCTGTGGAAATTCGCAATGTACACCATAAAGGGTCCTCAGGTGAGATATATGGTATTCATGTGTAGTTTAGCCCACACCGTGTTAAGGCGAGGGAATATGTGTGATCCATTCGGGCTGTGACGTCGTTTAGTTAGCCGTTTTTCTTTATCTTATCGTTATTTGAGGCCACCATGCCCAAAACCTCCACGCAACAACAACGCCACCAACTACGCCACAACGGCCCACCACGCTCACACCACCCCCACAACCAATCACCACCTCTATGCACTACGCCCGCGTTACGAACGCCATCTCCGCGACCACGTAAGACGGTTTCCGCACCACCGAAACCGTCCGAAAAGGATTGGCCAGAACAAAACCACTGTTGAAGCCTGTGGGGTTTTTTTCCCGCCATTTTTCCCGCCGCTTGGATGTGAAGGGAGGGGTGGGGCAGCATCGGTCCGAATTGGTAGACGCGCGGTGTGACGTGGAGGGAGTGAACGCCCCTTTTTGGAGGTTCCCAAAAGGGGTTGGAGCCCGAAACGGGGCGGAGCGAAGCCCTAAGCCCTGCTCCATAAAGGACGGACACGGGCAGGGCGCGCCCTCTTCTTTCTCTTCTCTTCTCTCTCTTCTTCGCCCCTTGGTGGAATGCGTTCCTTCCTCTTGGATATCTCTTTGGGTCCTCCCGTATGTCTCTCCCTCGTGACGGTTGATCCGCAAACCAAACTCGCGTTCCCTTCCTCCTTCATTCGATTCCCGCGCCCGTGGCCCGGCAGGGCATTGGTGGGAGACGCGGACGGAGGAGCGCTGCAGGCGGCCTTGAGGTGGACCTGCTGAGACGGACACGGAGAGTGCCAGAGAAGGCTTCACGCGTCCGCCAACAAGGGAGGTTCTGTCTTTTCTGTGGGCTTTGTATGTGGTTTGGCGCCAGTCCGACAAGGTAAAACTGATTTAATGCTTGTACATTGCTTAGTCGGGTCGTATTACTTTTGCTTCGTATTTGCCTGTACATACGTGCCATTGATAGTTTGTAAATTCGGTGTGTAGTGTAATAAAGTTGTGCGTGTTGAATGTATCCCGTCGTTGCGATCCCTTTCCTTCGTTGAAAGTGCCACCTTACTCGTGGGAATAATTAGTGGAGGGGTGAATACCCGGTAAATCACTCCGTCGTCGGGTCCAGTGATAAACACCGCTCGGGTTATGCACTGAAGCACGGAACGGACGCTTAGCGGATTCGTGTCCTTAGGCTGACTGCGGCGAGGCTACGATCCCCCGTTAACTACCCGCGCAGGTAACTTAGGTATGTCGAGTTTGCGAACAAACCCTATCCTCGCGCGTGGCCGGATTGGCACGATTGTGGTGAGTCGAAGACTCACCCATGACGAGCTCCCGGCGTGTTCCGAGAGGGTCACGACTGAATTGTCCGTTCCGGTGGCGACAATGCAGGTCGCCTTCGAGTCAAGCGGCCGATCACACGCCGGACGCGGCAGAATTGCGTAAACAATACTTTATACACATACTCACATTCTAATTGTTACATACATATGACATACTCACTTCTAATTGTACATGACTTTATAGATATACCCACATCTTAATTGTACATACTCTATAGATATACTTCGACATTGTAATTGACATACTTTATACACATTACATTCTAATTGGTACATACTCTTATAGATTATACTCACATTCTCATGTGTACATACTTCTATACAGATACTCGCATTGCTAATTGTACATACTTATAGACATACTCACATTTAATTGTACATCTATAGACCATACTTCTTCTAATGTTACATACATTTATACACATACGCACATTCTATTGTACATACTTTTATAGACGTATCAATTCTTAATTGTCACATACTTTATAGAGACATACTCACTTCTAATTGTAATACTTTATAGACATACTCGCATTGTAATTGTACCACTATTATAGACAACTCGACTTCTAATTGTACATACTTTATAACATACTCACATTCTAATTGTTACATACTTTATAGACATATCACATGTATTGTAACATACTTTATAGACATACTCGCATTCTAATTGTACAACTTTTATAGACTACTCACATTCTAATTGTACTACTTTATACCACATCTCACATTCTATCGTACATACTTATATAGACATACTCACATTCTAATTTGTACATACTTCATAGACATACTGACATTCTAATGTACTACTTTTAGAGACATTACTCACATTTAATGTTACTTCTTTATGGACATACTCACATTTCATGTACCATACTGCGACCCCGCTATTCACGGATTCATTAATTCGCGGACCCCCGTGTATTTTCTCGGGTCATTAAAATGGACCTGAGCTTCGACATTCGCGCTTCGGTATTCACGTTTTTTATACGCCCGATATTATATATATATATATATTATATAATATATAATATATATATATATAGATATATTATATATATATATATATCGGGGAGTATTATGTGATTACCGGTCCGTCCGTCTGATCTGTCTGCTCGTCTGTCTGTCTGTCTGGTCTCTCTGTCTGTCTGTCTGTCTGTCTGGTCTGTCTGTCTGTCTGCTGTCTGTCGCTCCGTTCCGTCCGTCCGTCCGTCCGTCCGTCCGTCCGTTCCTGTCCCGCCTCTAACTCCAAGTTTTTCAACATTTACGTTTCATATTTCGGTACATAGAGTAAGGGCTGTGGGACGGTCTTGTGTCACGACATAAGTCGTCATCTAAAGTGTTGCCATGGCAACCAGGATGCTGTTTTTCCATGAGTAGCACAATTCTGGTATATACCTTCTTGTTCTTCATAACATGACGTGTTTTGAATATATAATTTGTGTGATGCATTGCGTGCGTTGCGACACGCGTGTGTGTGTGTGTGTGTGTGTCACAGAGACTTTTCGGGCGTATATTGTGCTACCTGCCGCTCTTGTTAATATTATTTTACATATTTTTTTAATACACTTCAGGCTGGTCTCCTATATCCATTGGAAAATTGGAAATCAGCCACATCACAGCATTACATAAAAATGCATCCCCTTAACTACAGCCCAATTAGCTTACTGTACTTCCAATCATCAGCAAAGTCATGGAATCCATCATCACAGTTGACATAAAATCATTCCTTTTCTCCAACAGCCTCATCTCAGATCATCCATTTGGATTCAGACCTGGTCACTCTTACTTGGACATGCTGCTTCTACTCTCTAAACAATGATGGTGGCCCTCAATATCAGACATGAGATCAGGGCCATCTCCTCTGGACATATCTCCAGCTTTTGATACAATTCTGGAATCTTGCCTTGCTCTCCAAACCACCTGTCTCTGGAATCCAAGGCCAACTCCACTCTGGATACTGACTTCCTCCACCTCTCTAGTCAACGTGTGGATCTCAATGGAACCCTTTCATCTCTTGCCCTGTCAAGGCTGAGTACCCCAGGCAGTGTTCTTAGACCCTTCTTATTCCTAATCTTCATCAATGATCTCACGGACTCTCGGAAAATCCTCTATCTCTTTGCTGACGACTCACTCTCTGCCGTGACATCTCTCATCCTTCTGGAAAACAGGCAGCGGTCTCTTCCCTCTCCTCATACCATGACAAAATCACAAACTGGTCAAACACAATTTTGCTTCTGTCCATAATTGTCCACCCTTTGCGTTCTCCCTTACCCCTCATCATTACCTGCATCTCTTGTTGTCCCTCTCCATCCACTTTCTTCCCTTCACCCTGTTGTTGGCGTTTTCCCTTTCTCTGCTGTTTCCCTCTGTTTGTTGTGTCTTGATGTGTTCTACGTAATTGCTCTTCCATGAGCCTAGTCTAGACCATGTAAAATAAAATAACAAGCAATGCCTGACATTTGTGGACCCTGACATTGTGGGACCCTGACATTTGTGGACCCTGGACTTAACCCGACATTTGTGGCATTTTTCAGGAACCTATCCCACACAAATCGTGGGGTCCGACAGTTACTGTTTTTATCGAGGGAACTTGGTTGAGAAAAAGATAACGTGTACTACTTTTTGCCATGGGTGGCTGTTTGTGGCCTACATTAGCACATCCATGTGGACACGACAAACACACAGACAAACACACAGGCAAAGGAGCCAAATTCAATACCTTTTCCTTTGGTGAGGGTAAAAATCACCAGTCCTGCAGTTAACAACTAGAATGGTTGGGATTAAGCCCTCATTGTTGCACAGCATCAGCTTTACAACATAAATTTGAAAGATAAAAAATTAATTCAAAGGAACTACTTTGCTTATTCACCACCTTTGAGAGACATAAGGTCACTTTAAGACCGAGCATTAGAAATAAAGAGGCATAAAACAAAATCGATGCAATCTATTACAACTTCCAGGTAATTGATATATTTCCTTTCATTTGTGTAATCGAAAAGACCTAAAATACCCAAAGGTCCCAAAAACCCCAGGGACCCAAAAAGACTCTGAGGACTCCAATACCCAAACGATCCAGAGACCCGAAGACACAAATAATGAGGACACAAAAGACCCGAAGACCTAAAAGACCATGAGGACCCAATGACCCAAAGACCAAGATGATCCAAAGTTTCGAGGACGCAAGAGCCCCAACAGGACTATCTGGGACCAATGGAAATTCTGCACAATGTAAAATGTGACAGGTTCCGAACCTCCTCCCCCCCTTCCCCATACAAACACAACACACAACACACACACACAACACACACAACACACACACACACACACACTCCCAAGTCCTCAACCCCCTCCAACTCTGTCCTCTCTCTGCTCCCCCTCCACCACAACCAACTCTGTGCTCCCCTCCCCCTACCTGAAATCCTCAAAACCCCATCCCAACCCAATGTCCTCAACCCCTCCCCCTCTCAAAGCGCTCAAACCCTCAATCCACATGTCAACTTTTATAGACAGCTCCATTCTACTTGTACATACTTTATAGACATACTTTAAGACCCCTTTCTTCTTCAAGTACTCAACTGCCCCAAACCCAAGTATTTCAACCCCCCTTCAACCAAGTCTCAATCCCCCCCCCCCCATTTCCATCATCTCAATCTCCCTCTTCCAACTCCATGCACCCTCGCCCCAAACTCTCGTCCTCCCTCCCCATATCTTCCTGTTCTTAACAACGTTACACAAAGACACACAGGGAACTGGTGCATGGAAGGATATTTGGCCTATCATGCCTATAGTTGTTCCTGTTCCTGTCCCGTTTTTTAGAACAATGTAAAAGTAAATAAAGATGGACGTTAAATTCACGTTCACTTTCCCCTTTTCTTCCCTTATCCTCATTTTAATTCACAGACTGGTGTTGTGTTTGTTGTTTGTTTGTCACGCGATTCCTACAGTTGGGGCGATTACATCCGACTTGCTACATAGGATCAGCATGACCCCAATTGGTGATTAGGGGTGTTTTTATCTTTGCTGGCTGCGTCGTGGGGGGTGAGGGGAGGATGCAAATTTCATGTAAATGTGTATGTGTAGCGCGCCTCCAGGTGGGGAGGGTATTACAAATCTTCACCATTTACAGTGCAGTATTGAGTATTCCTGTCCGACATTTTCCAGTGCAGTGAGGTCCTTTGAATTGTAAGCAGAAGGTATGTTTTTTGCTTCATGGTTATTTATTTTATTTGCTGACAACAGAACTATCAGTTGCCTATACATCGCCCAATAAAGGTATGCGTCAGAAGAACGTGTGCATGCTGGAACAGATCGTCCGTAGGGCAGGTACTCTGCTACTATAGGAATGTTTGAGCAAATTTGAAAAGTCAGATTAAATGTTGTCTTTATTTAAAAGGAATATTTAACTGAACAATAGGCTATCAGTTGTATCTTTGGACTTATTAAATGGTTATTTTATTACAATGGGTACATTTCTTGATTTTGAATGTCTGGCTTCTTGTTTGCAGCCACCTTTATTAGATTGTGTGAATTGTCACCTGAGGCCGGAAAAACCACGCCAAGAGACCAGGCTGTTCTGGAGACTCTGGAGGGTTGTTTCCACACCTCCCTTCAAGATCGGAGATTTTTGAAGAGTGTTTGAGCATTAAATCAATACGATGGCCTCAACATGGAGCAGCTCCTTCGCAAAATGCCAAGACAGTTGAGGTTGAAGCAATCAGGTTGAACTCTGTACTGTCTACTGTACTTTGGAGGTATAACAGCCATTATGATTAATGTAGGAACTTTTGTGATCACTCTTGCTAAAGGGCTGTCACACCTTGACGATTTAGCCAGCGTATTCCGCATTTATGAAAAATTTGATCTAAACGCTGGCACACGATCGATACGTTATGGGTACGTTTTGTGACGTTAAGAGCACGCTGAAAAAACTACCATTACATAGGTCGTATTACGGTGCGTTAAAACGTTGTACTTTTTGTTGTCCCAAAAAATTTTGCATGCTTTGAAATTTTACGACGTACTCGGCGTTTGGCTCACACGTTTCCGCTACGCTGGCATAAGTTTAGGCACGTTATGCATCGTTGACACCACGTTAATTGTATGTTACTCATAAGGTCGAAACAGCTAGAGGTAACATTCGCGTACCCGAAACTTATCTAACCTATGATAACGTTTTGTAAGCACGCTACACGAACGTTGTTCACATCAACAACCGGCTTAACTTGAAAAGGTTCCTCATTACGTCGAAAAACACATCAAAGTAATGTTTAGGTACCCTGTGACTTGTTTATAACCTATGGAATAACGTGCTTGGGAATTATTACGCTATGCATAGCGTAGCTATCGTTGGGCATGAGGTTGTGGACGACTAAAACACGATAAACAATCGTTGGTATAACTTATGTATAAGTTATCGAGCGTTCTGTGTTCATTACTAGTAGTACATTATGCATTTGTCAAAGGTCGTTTTTATACTTTAAAAAGTAAACAAAGAAATATTTCATTCATGGGAATGAGGAAAAAAAATTATCCGAAAAGAACATCGAACAATGGTGCAAAGTAGTCTCCTATTCGTGGACGATAAGAGGATCCATCATCACCACAACCCTCCCCATCACGCTCACCTACTACTACTGACATGGACCTACTACTACTACTACTACTACTAGTACTGACATAGGACATACTACTACTACTACTACTACTACTGACATGGCTACTACTACATACTACTACTACTACTGACATAGACATACTACTACTTACTACTACTGACATAGACAGACTACTACTACTACTGGACATAGATACTACTACTACTACTACTGCTGACATGGACATACATTACTATACTACTACTACTGACATAGACATACTACTACTATACTGCTGACACTAGACATACTACTACTACTACTACTAGACATAGCTACTACTACTACTACTACGACGTAGACATACTACTACTACTACTGACATAGACATTACTATACTACCAATGCTACTACTACAACTACTACTACTACTATTACTACTGTCACGCACACCAACTACTGCTAATAGTATTACTACTACTGATACTACTGGCATTGACATCTACTCAACATGAGGTCTGGAACAATGATGGGTTCCTCTTGTGAAGCCCATTTGTATATACCAATTCCCCTTAACGCTGCCAATACGCCAGTTATACGGTAGATGTAAGTTAGAAACACGTTCAGTAAGTGCTGTGGTCGTCCGGAAGACGTCATCTTATTCGTCTACATACGACAATGTGCGTTTGAGATACGTTACACATAGGTTCATAGCATGTTACTCAAAGTTAGAAGCACGTTATACTTAGGTTCAAAGCATGGCTAGCACATAGGTTAAACGCACGTTACTCATAGGTTCATAGCACGCTATCATTGGTTCAAGGCAAGTTACAAATAGGTTCAATGCACGTTACTCATAGGTTTCAAGCACGTTAAACATAGTTTCAGAGCATCTTACTCATAGGTTAAAAGGACGTTACCCATTGGTTGAAAATTAGTTGCGGGTCTGTTAAATATTACCTTGACGGTTTCAACTTATGAGTAACCTACAAAAGTAACGTGTGTCCGTGCGTGGTAAACAATCGCGGCAGCGTGCCAGAACATAACAAAACGCATGCGGAACGTGTTAGCCATACGCGAGTACGCGTAAAATTTTCAACATGCTTGAAATTTCACGACGTATTACACGTACCACGTAATATGACAGCGTACTTCATTGTTTTTCCAGCCTACTCTTAACGTATACACAAACTTACCTATCCGTATTTGACGTGCGCCAGCGTTTTAGACACATTTTTCATAGGCCGGCATACGCTGGCAAAATCGTCAAGTGTGACTGCGATGTTGACACTTCAAATTCTCAGGCGGTTATAGATTTAAATCGGCGTGCGGCAGGTTCTTAACAGGCTACGCACGAGTCGCCGGCGATACGTGTAGCGCGCTATGCGTAAGTTAAACTATCGTTGGGCATGGTTGTGAACGCCGACAACAGGCTAAGCATTCGTTGGTAAAAGTTATCAATAACACAACGAAACGTTCTGTGCCCGTTACTAATATGTTATTGCATACGACCAACACGTTATGAATACGACCAAAACTTTAAAAAAAACATCAAAATTTCAGCGTACGCCAACGTTTACATACATTTTTATACGTTGCCATGCTGGTTAAAACGTCAAGGTGTGACAGGGCCCTAACCAAGGTTGCAACGTATTGTCATTCGATTTACTTTGTTTTTGTTTCTCAGCATACCTGTAAAAAATTAATAAATAACAGGTTTAAGGTGCCGTTTTGAAGTTTGCAAAATGTGGAATTTGTGACCTCGACTGCACCATTATTTCTGTCACTTCCCAACCTTCTTTTTCCCCTACTCCTGTGGTGGAAATGAACTCGATTTCCACTGCAGGTTCAGCATACAAAGGAGAATCTTTAATACAATACTACCTGTACGTGCGGATATACGAGAAATCTCCATCAATGAAACTCTCAAATTAATGACCTAATCAAGCCTTATATATATATATATAATATATATATATATATATATATATATATATATATATATATATTATATAGATTATATATATATATCGAAGCAGGGACGATTTGGGGAAATGATTGAACAAGTAGGATAAAAGAGAAATAGCCTTTCATCTGGGAAAGAGTAACTTTTACCAAAGTTTGATATCAAAATAACTGCTTTCTCCCACTGGGAAGGAGTGGAACAGAATCTAAACAATGTTGGTTCCAGTAGGCAAGGCCCAAGTGCAGCCAATCAGAAAAGAGCACAGACAGCTCCTCAAGGTCCCACAGGGTTTGGAGGTGCAGACAGTTACACAGATCAACAAAGTGAATCATTACTTTGGCACATTCTTAGTGTTGATAAAGAACAACAATGCATTCTGATTGGTGCCGCTACACAAAAGCCATACATTATGTTCATTGAATTTGTGAACTAAATAAGAAATATCGTTATATTTACCCTCGTGGAAGGATTTGAAGAGGGTATTGGATTTGGGTCCGTTTGTTTGTTTGTCTGTCTGTTGTCTGTCTGCTGTTTGTCTGTCTGTCTGTCTGTCTGTCTGTCTGTCTGTCTTTGTCCACACACCTTTCATGTGTTTTTCTCTGCAACCGCTTGTCGGATTGAGACCAAAATTTTTCACCATTGCTGCGACTACTCATGTAGAATGTTTTAATGATAATTATGATGTCATAGGCCACGTGTTGTGGCAGCCATATTGGAAAAACAGAAAAACTGGACCTCTGTATCTCTGAAATCGCACCAAGGAAAAATTTGAGACTTGGCACATAGCAAGTACTCCTCATGGGGAATGAGTGTGATTTTTTAAAATAACGTCATAGGTGCCCTCGTTATGACGTCATAATTGCATATGTAGAATGCCACATCCGATCAGTATGAAATTTTTTTAGGGTCATCTAGGGATAAAATGGTCCAAAGAAAAAAAATTAATGACGTCATCGGTCACGTGATTCGGCATCCATATCGTTTCAAAAAAAAATAAAACCTTCAAAAATCTTCTTCTCTGAAGTGGCTGAACAGATTAGGCGAAACTTTACACGTATGACCGACCGCCTGTCCATGAGGAACAAAAGGTTCACACACATGATGGCATTGGTCACATGGTTTGGCAGCCATATTGGATTTATCCTAAAACCTATAAAATATCTTCTTCTCCAGAACGGCTGGACAAATCGAGGGGAAACTTTACACAAGTGTTCCACAAGCCACAGGTGTACAAGTGATATATAGCAAGTACTCCTCATGGGGAATGAGTGTGGTATTTTATGATGTCATTGGTGCCTTTGTTATGATGTCCTAATTGCATATGTAGAATGCTACATCCGATCAGTATAAAAATAAAATTAAAAAAGAGGAACAAAAGGGTCACACATATGACGTCATAGGTCACATGGTTTGGCAGCCATATTGGATTTACCCAAAAACCGATAAAAAAAAAATACACCACTCCAAAGAAGTCCTGGTGAGGGTTTGCAATCTCTGATTGCACTTGTTCTTGTTAATCATCTAGTAATTGATATACTTAAGTCTTCCTGGAACTTATGCAACATTTCCAGGTTGTTACAGAGTTCTAATCAATGCAACTGACAAATGACAAATTAATATCATAAATCAAATGTAACAGGAGGCAGATGTATGTTTTACAGAAAGCCCATATAACAAGACATAGATAATTATGTTTACAATGGAATCCTCTCAACTGCAGCATTTTACCTCAATTCAATTAATATTTTGTGAGTGAGGAACAATGTCTTTATTAACTCACATCAATTACAAATGCTTAAAGTGGAAATCAACTTCGACACTGTCTACTGCACTTTAGAGGTATAACAGCCATTATGATTAAT
>CM068954.1:163934598-163950090 GCA_035128595.1 Eptatretus atami | reverse complement strand
CAATGTAGCAACACTGCCCAGTGTCACCACGGCAAGTAACCCAGATGGGGAAGCACAAACGCAGGTCCCCATTTCGCGAAAAGGCATATTTGAGGCATGTTTTTGTGGCTGGATGCCCTTCCTGATGCCACTACAATATCAGCTTTGTCGAAAGGGGATTTGCAATCCCTTTGTCACCTAGCCTTTGTCGAAAGATAGACTACCCACAGAGCGGGAGGGAATTATGCCATCAGTTTCCTTTCTCCGAGGTGGACGCTTAAGACCCTGTCACACGTTGACGATTTAGCCAGCGTATGCCAACGTATGAAAAATTTGTCTAAAACGCTGGCACACGTCGAATACGTATGGGTAAGTTTGTTGTACGTTAAGAGCACGCTGGCATACGTCGTAGTACGCCGAGCTGTTAGACAAATTTTCCATGCTTGAAATTTTCGACGTATGCCAGCGATATGACTCGCACGTTCCGCATACGCTGGCCATAAGTTGTAGGCACGTTACGCGATCGTTGACACATGTCGACACACGTTACTTGTAAGTTACTCATAAGTCGAAACACGTCGAGGTAATGTTTAGCGTCAGTGTTCCAGACTCCATGGTTTTTTTTTTTACTTCAGTATGACGGTGATGTGACACTTCGATTTCTAGTGCGGTTATAATGTAATATAATTAATAGGCTGCCGCTCAACGATTTAAATCATAACCGCACTATAAATCGAAGTGTCAACATCACCGTCATGCCGAAGAAAAAAAACAAAACAAAAAAAAACATGGAGTCTGGAACACTGACGGGTTCCTCCTGTGAAGCCCATTTTATATACCAATTCCCCTAACGCTGCCAATACGCCATTATACGGTAGCTGTAAGTTAGAAACACGTTCAGTAAGTTCTGTGGTCGTCCGGAAGACGTCAATCAAATACGTCTACATACGTCAATGTGCGTTGGAGATACGTTACACATAGGTTCAAAGCACGTTACTCATAGGTTAGAAATTAAGTTTCGGGTATGCTAAACATTACCTTGACATGTTCGACTTATGAGTAACTTACAAGTAACGTGTGTCGACGTGTGTCAACGATCGCGTAACGTGCCTACAACTTATGGCCAGCGTATGCGAAACGTGTGCGTCATACGCTGGATACGTCGAAAAATTTTCAACATGCTGAAAATTTGTCGACGTACTCGGCGTACTACGACGTATGCCAGCGTGCTTCAGCCTGCTTCAGCGTGCTCTTAACGTATACAAAACTTTACCCATAAAGGCCCAGTCACACCTTGACTTTTAGCCAGCAATGGCAATGTATCAAAATGTATGTAAAACGCTGGCTTACGCTGAACTTTTGATGTTTTTTTAAAGATTCAGACGTATTCATAACGAGTTGGTCGTATGCATAACATATTAGTAACGGACACAGAACGTTTCGTTGTCTTATAGATAACTTATACAACGAATGCTTAGCCTGTTGTCGGCATTCACAACCTATGCCCAACGAAGTCTAACTTCTGCATAGCGCGCTGCACGTATCGCCGACGATCACGTGGCGTAGCTATTAAAAGGTTGCTGCACAATGATTCAAATCATAACCACCGAGAAATGAAGTGTCGCAACATCGCAGTCACACCTTGGCGATCTTGCCAGCGTATGCCGACTTCTGAAAAATGCGTCTAAAACGCTGCGCACGTCGAATACGGTATGGGTAAGTTTGGTATGCGTGAATAGAACGCTAAAGTACGCTATCATACGTCGTAGTAAGTGGAGTACGTCTTGAAATTTTAAACGTGTAAAAATTTTACGAAGTACTTGCCCTATGCCTCACACGTCCGCATGCGATGGGAATAAGTTGTACGCACGATATGCGATCGTTGACACGCGTCGACAAAAGTTACTTGAAAGTTACTCATAAGTCGAAACGCGTCAAGGTAATGGTTAGCGTCAGTGTTCCAGACTCCCTGGGTTTTTTTTTTCTTCAGTATGACGGTGATGTGACGCTTCGATTTATAGTGCGGTTATATATAATTAATAGGCAGCGCTCAACGATTAAAATCATAACCGCACTAGAAAATCGAAGTTCAACATCACCGTCATACCAAGATAAAAAAAAAAACCAGGGAGTCTGGAACACTGACGCTAACATTACCTTGACGTGTTTCGACTTATGAGTAACTTACAAGTAACGTGTGTGGACGTGTGTCAACGATCGCGTAACGTGCTTACAACACGTTACTCATAGGTTAGAAATAAGTTTCGGGTACGCTAAACATTACCTGACGTGTTTCGACTTATGATTAACTTACAAGTAACTACGTGTATCGACGTGTGTCAACAATCGCATAACGTGCCGACAACTTATGGCCAGCGTAGCGGAACTTGTGAGTCATACGCTGGCATAAGTCGTAAAATTTCAAGCATGCTAAAATTTGAGGACAACCGCAAAGTACAACGATGAAAGCCAGCGTACTACGACGTATGGCAGTGTTTTTCAGCGTGCTCTCAATGTTTCCAAAACTTACCCATAACGTATTGACGTGTGCCAGCGTTTTAGACAAATTTTTCAAAAATCGGCATAAGCTGGCTAAAACGTCAAGGTGTGACTGGGCCTTAACGTATTCGACGTGTGCCAGCGTATTCGGCAATATTTTCATATGTCGGCATACGCTGGCTCTAAAACGTCAATGTGACAGCAGCTTGACACTCTCGATGTCTAGTGCGGTTATGATTTGAATCGTCGAGCCGCAGCCTATTAATAGCCTACGCCACGTGATCGTCGGCGATAGCTGCCGCGCTATGCATAAGTTAGACTATCGTTGGGCAAGGTTGTGAACACCGACAACACGCTAAGCATTCGTTGGTATAAGTTATCTATATGTTATCGAAACGTGCTGTGTACGTTACTAATACGTTAAGCATACGTCCAACTCGTTATGAATACGCCCAAAAACTGGAAAAAAACATCAATACTTCAGCGTACGCCAGCTTTTACATACATTTTGAATACATTGCCATACGCTGGCTAAACAGTCAAGGTGTGACAGGGCCCTTACCAAGGCTAAGAGCTCCACATGCCCCAGTTTGGTTGGTGAGTAACAAAAGCATGTCCTCAAACTGGAGGACCGTGCACACTACACCTCTAGGGTACCAATCTTACTCCGAGATCCTCCAGATATTTAGCCAGGCCCTCAGAGCATGTTACTGTGGTGTACCATGAGGAGGTAGTCTGGAAGCTTGGCGAGTTTAAAGCTATGTACGGAAGGAAGGACTAACACTCGGCCTTCTTTTCGCTCAGAGATATCCAATGACCGTAGCTAAAAGCAAGTAATGTAACCACAACTCACCTTAAGGCGGCTGTCACACCTTGACGATTTAGCCAGCCATGGCAACGTATAAAATGATGTAAAACGTTGGCGTACGCTGAAATTTTGATGTTTTTTAAAGTTTTTGGCGTATTCATAACGAGTTAGTCGTATGCAATACATATTAGTAACGTACACAGAACGTTTCGTTGTCTTATAGATAATTATACCAACGAATGATTAGCGTGTTGTCGGCGTTCACAACCTATGCCCAACGATAGTCTAACTTCGGCATAGCGCGCTGCACGTATCGCCGACGATCATGTGGCGTAGCCTATTAAAAAGCTGGCTGCTCGCCGATTCAAATCATAACCATCTGAGAATTGGAGTGTCAACATCGCAGTCACACCCTGACGATTTAGCCAGCGTATGCCAACCTCTGAAAAATGTGTCTAAAACGCTGGCACAAGTCGAATACGTTATGGGTAAGTTTGGTTTACGTGAAGAGCACGCTGAAAAACGATGAAAGTACGCTGTCTACGTCGTAGTACGTCTAGTACGTCGTGAAATTTCAAGCATGCTGAAAAATTTTACGACGTACTCGCCGTATGGCTCACACGTTCCGCTACGCTGGGAATAGGTTGTAGGCACGATATGCGATCGTGACACACGTCGACACAAGTTCCTTGTAAGTTACTCATAAGTCGAAACACGTCGAGGTAATGTTAGCATACCCGAAACTTATTTTCTCCGTCAAGGCACATTTTCTTTTTTGTCCTTGGCTCCGTGAGGCACGTGACGAAATTCTGAAGTTTTGTTGTTTTTATTTTTTTTTTTTTTAGTCTATCACGAATTAAAATATATTCGGACATTTGCTTTTAAGTTTCGACGTCGACGTGACGATATCCTCAAACAGAAAATATTCACAGAGGAAAACTAAAATAAGACATGAGCAAACTGAAAAGGCAATCGGAGTGACGTAACGGCACGTGACGAAATATCGGAAGTTATTGTTTTTTTTGTTTTTTTAACGCTCCCAATACGCCATTATATGGTAGTTGTAAATTAGAAACACATTCAGTTATTCTGTGGTCGTCCGGAAGACGTCAATCAAATACGTCTACATACGTCAATATGCGTTGGAGGTACGTACACATAGGTTCAAAGACGTTACTCATAGGTTAGAAATAAGTTTTGGTACGCTAAGCCATTACCTCGACGTGTTTCGACTATTGAGTAACTTACAAGTAACGTGCCTCGACGTGTGTCAACGATTACATAACGTGCTACAACTTATCGCCAGCGTATCGGAACGTGTGAGTCATACGCTGGCATACGTCATAAAATTTCAAGCATGCTAACATTTGAGGACAACCGCAAAGTACAACGATGAAAGCCAGCGTACTACGACGATGGCAGTGTTTTTCAGCGTGCTCTTAATGTTATCAAAACTTACCCATAACGTATTCGACGTGTGCCGGCGTTTAGACAAATTTTTCATAAGTCGCATACACTGGCTAAATCGTCAAGGTGTGACAGCGCCTTTACTACAGGACTATGGGATCCATCATGCCAAGTTTATGTATGTATGTGTTGTGTGTGTATATTATATAATATATTATATATATATATAATATATATACCGGCGTAGTGCGTGCGCCTGTAATCCGGCTACTCAGAGGCTTGGGTTGGAGGATCGCTTAGGACGGGAGCTCTGCTCTGCGCTGGGCCGCGCTATGAGAGGTGTAGGGTAGCCTGCAATCATGGCGAAACCCAATCCTTATCCCTGTGTCGTAAGAGGCGACCAGGTTGCGTCAGGAAGGCATCCGGCGTAAAACCTGTGCCAAATCAGTATGCGGATCATAACGGATGATCCGCTGTGGCGACCCCTAACGGGAGCAGCCGAAAGCAGAAGAAGAAGAAGAAGATGTGTATATAATATATATAATAATATATATATATATATATATATAAATTATGTTGTTGTTCATCTTTCGGCTGCTCCGTTAGGGTCGCCACAGCGGATATCCGTTATGATCCGCATACTGATTGGCATAGGTTTTACGCCGGATGCCCTTCCTGACGCAACCCTGGCGCCTCTACGACACAGGGATAAGGATGGGTTTCGCCATGATTCCGGGCTGCCCTACACCTCTCATAGCGCGGCCAGTGCAGAGCATCCGTCCTCAAGCGATCCTCCGAGTTGCCGGATTACAGGCGCGCGCCACTACGCACGGTATATATATATAGTATATACAAACATATATATTATATATATATATATATATATATATATATATATATTGTGGATCTCGCCCGCCGGCGTGCGAACGACCGCGTTTAACCAATAGCGGCCGCTTCGCCCACCGAACGTGCAATCCAGTCGCGGCTTTCCGGATCAACGCGAAAACCAGCCACGGGTGTGGTTTAAGCACCACACAACCTTGTCCGTATTTTACCACGCGTTACAGGGTCCGATCGCCGAATAGTCGATTTATCGAATTAATCATGCGGGTAGATTACGAGAGATTGTACCTCAACGAGGCCCGCTTGGAAACGAGCCGCTTAAGCAGCTCGCTCCGTTTTGGGATAACCGAGCGGGGTGTTATTGCTAAGCCCCATTGGACCTGATTCTATTATCGGTTATTTAACAACCAACTATATTCCGAGTGCAATATGGCAGTTCAATCAAAGGAAAGGACGCAACGAACGGGTAAACATTTAAACAAGCACATTTATTTGCAAGACACATATCCAGGCATGCACGTCAATCAATGCAGCAATGCCAATCATGCAGTTATGTATGCAATCAAGGAGAGCACGCATGCAATGATGCAACATGTAAGGAACAAACCACGAGCAATGCAAAAGAGCTACTACCGTCTATCTATTATGTACACACTTAACAGTTCTACTTAAAGACATGGCGCCACAACGTTCATGCAAAGAAAAACAAGGAAGAACCCAGGACAGACGAGGGTAGACTGGACCCCTTGGGTCTTTATAAACACGGAGCCGTGTAGACCGCAAAGGCTCCGAGAGACCGGGCTGGCTACCTTGTCCCTCGTGGTGACTCGCTAGGCGACCCTCGATGTCCCCTCTCCAGCGACCCACGGTTAGGCACGGTCCGGCAGGCCGCGCCTTGGCTCTGCTGCGCTCCTCCCTCTCCAACTCCTCACCGACTGCAGACTCCGGACTCCAGGCTGATTCAGCTCACAGCACGGCTCACACAACTCCGACATGACACTCTTTCCTCTCCTCCACACACCCAACAACAACCTCTCTTGCGTTCAGCGCGCCCTTTTATCTTCACGGCGCCTCGCCCTCCCTTCCACCCCCTCTTCCAGCACGCGCGGGAAACTTCCAGAAGAAGGGCGTTTTCCTCACCGAATCGCGGCCTTTCTCATTCTTTCCCTTTTTCATAGCTGGTGGTGTTTTCCAATCCTCTCGCAGGGTCCGTCGTGGGGGGGGGGCCGTCGTCCGTTTCTCCCCGATGAATGCCAGGCTTCCCGCAACCGTGTGCCAAGGTGGAAATGCGGTTGTGGTGAAGGCGGTTACGGTGGTTGTCGTAATAGTGGCGTGGCTGGCGTTTTCTGTGGTCTTGATGGTGGTGTGGCTGGCGTTTTGTGGTGGTCTTTATGGTGGTGTGGCTGGTGTTGTGTGGTCGTGAGGTGGTGTGACTGGCGTTTGTGGTGGTTGTGAGGGTGGTGTGGTTGGGCGGTGGTGGTTAAGGTGGTTGTTGTGAAGGCGGCTGTTCGTTGTCTGTGGGGATGTTGGTGGTTGACGAGAAGGTGGTGTGGTGATCATCGTTGTTGTGGTGGTGGCGCTTTGTGGTGGTAGTAATGGCGGTTGGTCCAAAATAACGATAGTAAAAGAAAAACGGCTAACTCAAAGATCACAGCCCGGCACATGAATAATTGCCCGTTAAACATCGGTGGGGAAATCTATCTGAACACAGACTTATCGACATAACTGATCTAAGGACCTATCTGGTGCTCTGCGAATTTCCACAGCCGTAACAATATAATATATATATATATATATATATTATATAATATATAATATATATATATATATATATATATATATATATATATATATAAGAATATGCACATATGTACAAGCAGTAGCAAACAATAATTCCCCCAGTTACCCACAACGTGACACTCATGCCCCACACAATGATCGGGTATATCCATTCAACTTAGCAATCGAACTAGGGCCGGCATTCATCCGACAGAGATAGAGATAGACACACAATTGTGGGTAAGACAAGATGCCCCCCCTAACCTGGTGTGACAGACTGTGGAGTGCCGAACATGTCACAATGGATGGTTGCATGAGCTGCAGCCCGTGGCTCTTGGAGGGCGAGGTGTCTCCCACAACCACGGTGAATAGTACCTTGGCGCTGTGTTCTTTATTTGTTGATGCTCTGGTGTGGTACCAAACACTGACGGCTGTAAGGTTCACACCAACGACCTCCCAGTGTACTGAGATGTAAACGGCTGCCCCGTTGCTTTCCTCCACATCCACGCCAGCTTGCTCCAAACAGCACGATCCAGTACAGCAATCATGCAGCATGGCAGAACATCCGTGCTGCTATTTGTGTCGCAATCCATGCAGAATATCTCAGAATCAATATCTGCACCACAAACTGCACACCAGCACACCAAGCACCGACCAAGCACCCAAGCCACTGAGACACCACGAGTCACACGAGCCAATGAGAGAGAAGCCAATGGGAGACCACGAGAGCATGAGATTACTGGGCTTATTTTATGTACCCTGGCACGTGACTGCTTATTGCCGCTCCTGATCTGCTGGGATCGAGCTCTTTTGGCTCCTTCATTCGGGGCATGAACTCGCTATGACCCCTCGGTGCTTCCCTCTGATTGGTGGCATTATCAGGAGGCATGTATTAGTTACGCCCCCCACCTGATTGGCTCTGGATTTTAGGAGGTATGTAACGATCTTCATCCCCTTTCGATTCCACTTGATGCTCTGGTTTCTAGTTACACACGGTCTGAGCTGGTTCTCTTTGGAGAAGAAATAGTGAGACGCAAGATAGATGCGAGAAAGAAATATGCAATACGATGGTCTTTAGGGGATTAGAAACACGTTATGGAAGGGAAGACCATCTAACTATTACATCCGCAACACATTTACATAGAATACGAACGCTTAATTCAACAGATACTTAATACACTAGAAGGGCACTCGGTAGAGCGCATACGTCCGCCACATAATGCCTGATCCACGAAAACATATCGGGCCCAATACGTTTTTGAAATATTTTGCTGTACAGTTTTACTGAACAGTAAGAATCACTTTAAAAATTCTCATATCCAGATTCGGATCTTCACCAAAAATGAATCAATTCTTCCTTGTCACGCACCCAACCTGTCCACGAAGTTTCATCTGAATCCGTTTACAACTTTTTGAGATATCGTGCTATATATCAGTTTAGCCCTTTCTGTCAATGGTGAAGCATCACTTCAAAAATTATCAGATCTGGATCCGGATCCGTATCTTCACCAAAATTGAATCAGTTCTTCCTTGTCAAACACCCAACGTGTCCACGAAGTTTCATCTGAATCCGTCTCCAACTTTTTTGAGATATCGTGCGATACATCGTTTTTGGCCCTATCTCTCAATGGTGAAGAATCACTTCAATAATTCTAGTTGTCGGATCCGGATCCAGATCTTCACCAAAATCTAATCAGTTCATCCACATCACACACCGAACCTGTCCACAAAATTTAATCTGGATCCGTCCACAACTTTTTGAGATATCCTGCACACAGACAGACAGAAAGGGGTGAAAACATAACCTCCTTCGCCTTCGGTGGCGGAGGTAATAATTGCCGTTACACTGAAGATTATTTAACCCCTAGGAGCCATAAACACAACAATATATATATGGTTGCATCATAATATTAGCTGATAACTATAGTGACCAATATAAATGCTTTATCTATATAATGCTTCCTATTTCCATCTTTTAGAGCCAAATGGTGGTTTTTTTTCTTTTTTCTTTTAGGGAGTGTTCACTTTATGGAGTTTGAAGTTGTACTTGAGAAGGCTCCCACACGTGAATAGAAAGCAAAATATTTAACCTGTGCTGTTGATATCAAGATGTGCATATATCGAGGCAGGTTTTATTCTCATCACCTATTTGAGGAATATTATCTCGATTATGATGAGAGTAAAGGGAGAAAAGGGGCATTATAAGATATAATGGGGGGAAGGGAGAGGGCGCAGTGTCAAATATTCCACATCTTTGTGTATGCAATTAGCCGGCTTATTGTTCCAACCTGCTTATTGTGACTGAAACTGGAATGCTCTGACTTGACGGCCACTTCCTGTTTCTTCCGGTCAGACTGTATTGCAGCGCCATGGTCTGGAGGCTGATCTGGCTCTTCACAGTGAGACTGGCTCATATAATGCACTAATCCTCCTCACCATCATCTTTAGTTCTAAGGGGACTCCCCGACGGGGAATTCTCCTCTACACAAAGGATGCAGCGTTACGGATGAAGGTTAAGAGTGTACATGAATCACACCATAGAGACCTATTTTATTGTCTTGTTTGGCATTCTAACTAAACCCATATGCTACAATCTTAGGTTAATATCCCATATCTTGTGATATGTCCATTGCTCACCAATGTCCTTGGAGTAAATGTAAATGTATACTGATGTCTCTCGTTGTCCTTCTCCTGGATGTGATTTGTGTGCCTACTCTTCAATGAGCCCGAGGTTATTATAACAGCACACGATAAAACTTACATTGTAAGAAAGAAATGGATTATTGACACGTTTGTCTTCATTTTTAAACATGATCAATTGTAGTATTTCAGTACACACAAGGAACATACACATCTCAGCTGCAGTGATTTGGTGAGTTGATGATCCTTCCCCTCATCCCCTCTTTTCCTGCAGCTTTGCTTGGCTCTTGAAAACTGCCACTCCCCAGACTTGCAGCTGCAAGTAATTTGTGATGTGAATTGTACAAGTGAATACTGGGTGGCTTACTGCCAGGGAACTTCCTCGGCATCACGCAAGCAGTTGCTTCCGATCGTGATGGATGCACTTGCAGACAAAGCTTCTTAAGAAGCAATACGATGAAAGTCTTTCCACATTGACTCGGTGATTAGAAAATGAGTATCAAAACGTTGGTGTGTTATTGAAAGAATAACTCGTCTTCCAAAGGTCAATGCTTTGGATTTTGATGCTTCATTCTTGAAATTGTAGAAAATGTTACAAAAGGAATGTATGTTTTGAGGAAAGTCAGATTTGTTATAAAATACAGCCTTTTTATTTTGAATTATTTTATTTCGTTTTTAAAAAAACGTTTTTTGCTAACAAGGCATTTACAAACAAGGGTATTGTGAAATGTACCGCCACTGAGCACCGACCAAGCACCCAAGCCCTGAGAGACACCATGAGCCACCTAAAAAGTTATATAATATCAATATTACTTCTTTTTTTTAATTGTGGGAACATGAAGACTGAGTTATAGTCATTCGTCTTACTACAATTTTCTGTTGTAGTTTAAGTGTCTGTGTTATACAACAGGGGTCTTGTGATTTTACAAATGCATTTTTGTGTTGATTTACATCGCATTGATATTCAGTTTTTAGCTCGCCTGTTCGAAGAACAGAGAGCGAATATAGCGATACCCCGCGAGCTCAGTGAGCGTCAGCGTCAGCGTGAGCGTCAGCAGCGTGAGCATGAAAATGTTAAAGTTTTTGGTGCAAGTTATTTTTCCTTTCTAATGTTTTTATCTACCACACTTTTTTATACGCCCGGAATATAATATATATATATATATATATATATATATATATATATATATATATATATATATATATATATATATATATATATATATATATATATCGGGGCGTATAATGTGATACCTGTCGTCCGTCCGTCCGTCCGATCCGTCCGTCCATCCGTTCCTGTCCGCACTCTAACTCCCAAAGTTTTCAACTTTCACGTTTCATATTTGGGACATAGGTACAGACTGTGGAGACGGTGTGTCGCGACATAGGTTCTCATCTAAAGTGGTTGCCATGGCAACCAGGATGCTGTTTTCCATCCGTTCCTGTCCGCACTCTAACTCCCAAAGTTTTCAACTTTCACGTTTCATATTTGGTACATATGTACAGACTGTGGAGACGGTGTGTCGCGACATATGTTCGTCATCTAAAATGGTTGCCATGGCAACCAGGATGCTGTTTTCCATGTAGTAGCACAATTCTGTATATACCTTTTTGTTCGGGCGTATATTGTGCTCACTTGCGCTCTTGTTACTGATTACAATATACAAATACATATATTGCTTTAAAATTATTTGGATCAGACTTCACTGCAATGCTTTATTAAAAATATTAATTATTAGACTAGTCTTTTAAAAACGATAAATGACTTATAAAACAGGCGAGCATTGGGTGTCTTTGACACCAACTCTCTGGTTGTTTGTTTGATTGAGTAATGTTCCAAATAGAACAGAAAGATGGCAGGGTCAGTCCTGGGATCCAACCCAGTCAATGGCAGGTTCATATCAGAGATTCAAAGGACATCCAGTGAACACCACCATCATTCAGATTTATGCTCCAACTTCTGCTGCAGATGAAGAAAATGTGGAGGAGTTTTATAGAAAGATGCAGGAACTGGTAGAACAGGTGCCGAAGGAGATGTTTTAATTATAACGGGAGGCTGGAATGAAAAAAATGGAGAAGCAGGAGCACCAGGGATCGCAGGCAGGCATGGGCTTGGTATCTGAAACGAGCCAATGGAGTGACTGCCAGAGTTCTGTGTGGAGAATGAGCTCGTAATTGCAAACACATGATTCAAACAAACCAAGCATAGACTATACACATGGACTTCACCTGATGGGCAACATTGAAATCAGATTTACTGCATTCTAATCAATAGAAGATGGAGAATTGTTGTGCAATCTGCCAGGACTCTGCTAAGTGCAGACTGTGGGACAGATAATGAGCTCCTTGTGGCAAAACTACGAGTCAAATTGAGAAAGGTGAAGAAAAAAAATCAAAACGTCTGACCAGATATGACCTTGAAAACGTGTCTAAACAATATGCAATAAAGATTAATAATAACGGTTTGGCAGAGCTGGACTTGGTTGACAGAATACCAGAGGAATTGTGCCAAGAGGTTGAAGACATTGTAAAAGACGATGCCAAAATCAACATCCCAAAAGCAAGCAGAAAGACGAAGTCTGAATGGCTGTCGAAAGAGGCAATAAATATTGCAGACTGAAAAAGCGATGAAAACAAAAGGTTCATCAAGGGAGGACATGAACCGTGATCCCTTACTGAAGCGGAGATGGATACTTTGAGTCCTGGCAGGACTCCGTTCAGGTCAGGTATGACAGCATGCACCGGAGCAGCGCGTCGCTGCGTCCACTTTCCGCCAATACTCCAGGGGCCTCCGTCTGGCCATCCCCCAGGGGCCTCCGTCTGGCCATCCCCCAGGCAGATGCCTGGCCCATCCCCATCTCCTTGAGATGCCGATCAACCTGCTGCAACCACAAGATATGTGGTCGGCCCGTTGGCCTCCTCCACTCACGAGGCTCCCTCGCTGAGAGAATCTGGTGAGCAGGATCAGTGTCAGGAAAACGAGCCACATGTCCATACAGCCACAGCTGACACGGACTATACAGGTAACAAATTTAATCTAAGTTAAACACTCGTTGGACACAAAGTCCGACCAGCGATAGCCAATAATTCTCCGAAGAGACCTGGTACCAAAGGAGTTAAGTCTCCATCTCAGATCGGTGGTCAGAGTTCAAGTCTCACATCCATAGAGCAAGACTTGAAGGACCAATGACTTAAAAGACTTCGACTTTTGGCCTCCTGCATCGGTACCAACAATGCCACACCCCATGGTCGAGTAAATCCATTACTTCTCAGGCCCGACCCAGACGTCTATTGACCCAAAGCATTGTTTTGAAGTCTGGGTTCAGAAAAACTTTGTGAAATTCCATTTTTATGGGTTTCCCAAAAGCTCTCCAAGAATTAAGTAGGGTGAGGAGTATAGTTTGAATATACTCTAAAGCCACGAGCAAGATATTCAAAATTCAGTGAAGATGAATTGATCAGAAAAGACAACGATAATAAACAAAATCTTGTGGTATCACTTTTCTACTACCATACTCATTCCAAATTGGAAGGAAACGGTCAGTCAGTAGGCTCAAGAGCGAAAGGCAGAGGTTACAAAAAATGGCAACACTGGTTATTTCTTCTCTCTCTGCCTGGATATTTTATCATTACAAAGTTTGTTCTGACTGATTAGAGTTTTTTAAAGTAGCTTTTTCTACAGAATTGAACAACACAATAATTTGGTGTCTTCTACAAATCAAATCATACTCATAATATGAGAGGCATATGTGTTTGTTGGATTTTTTGCATTCCTGAACTACTGGTCTGAATGAGTTGAAAACTGGTTGTAATTTGGAGTGTGCATTATTATTATTATTATTTTGTGTGCAGCCTATGGCTGCTGGTCACATCATTCTTTGGGGGTGTGGCTGTGCCGCTGATGCAGTGCCCTCTGTTACCAGTACACTGCACGGTACTCATTTTGCCGACCTCGGAAGGATGACAGGCTGAGTAAACCCCACCTGGTTTTAATTTAATAGCTGATGGGGGCTCAAACTCAGGACTCTAAGCTTTTTGGCCTGCCACCTTAACCGTTAAGCCAACACCAGGCTTGGAATGTGCATAATAAGATTTTAGGGGTAAAAATTATTCAAAGTCCCAGAGGTTCAGGGTATTGGGAGGACCCCCAATTCTATGTCAATATTACTAGTGTTGACTCAGCCTGTCATCCTTCCGAGGTCGGCAAAATGAGCACCAGTGTACTGGTAAGGGGGACACTGCCTCAGCGGCATAGCTGCGTCCCAACCAATGATACAACCAGCAGCCACAGGCTGCACTCGAATAGAGAGAGAGAGAGATTACTAGTGTGGACCGGCTTGCTACGCTCACCTCTCCACACGTCGTTGCAGAGATTGATGTCATATATTTGCTGTTTTGGCATGATTTACACCAATCATCATACAAACATTTATTTTACACAAATTTGTTTGTAATATTGGTGAGATTATATTTATTTGAAATTCAATTTGTGATATAAGAAGGTCCAAGTGGTCTAAATGGTCAAGGGTCTAATCTGCTTGAAGGATATCAGGAGTCTGTCTAATTGGTGTTAAGGTCTAAGGGGTCTGAAGGATCTTGGTGGTCTTTTGAGACTTTTGCGTCTTCTGGGATCTTTGAGTCTACGAAGTCTATATAAATAAAAGACATATAGTCGGAGGAAAGAAAGGACGGACGCACGCACGCACGCCGAGACCGAGCTCTTTATATATACTATATATATATATATATATATATATATATATATATATATATATATATATATATATATATATATGACAAAGCATCGCTCTTGGTGGGAGGGGGTATTACAAATTGTACTAATCTGTGCCAATTCTTGGGGAATTAACACATACGTAAATCTGGGGGGAATTATCAAGTCTGCAAGGATGGGTTCTTCAATTGTCTATATTCGTGAAGTGTCTGTTTATGTGTTTGTTTGACTTCTGTGCACTCCTGAACCGCTAGACGAAATACTATATAAAATCAGGCAATTCAGATAATTATAGTATTAAAAACGGCTGGCCCAATCTCCAGATTTTACGTACATGCTGACTAATCGATCGATTTCTCCATCCACAATACTTTATTGTAGATCATTTATTGTTATAAAAAAAACAAAAAAACCCATGTACTTTATGTATAAAATATTCCCCTTCCCTGCGAGGGTGGGGAGATGACTTATGATTTTCACCTGTACACATGGCACAGTGCAAGTGGTTTACTAACCTCTGCTGGAGAGAGGGGGGTTTACTTGCCACAGCACAAAATATATTTGCCCCACCCTCTCCTCCCCCTCCCCTACCACCCCAGGCCACTCCCGTAGGGAGCGGGTGTTTCCACCTATATTAAAATAAGGCAATTGTATTTATTTGAAATTCATGTATTGAATTCATATATTTTTTAATTCATGTATTTAATTGAATGTGTGTGTGTGTGATCATTATCTATATATAAAAGGAGCGAGCCCCATTTGTCAATCCACAATGCTTTATTGTAGTTTCTGTTGTCGGAGAATG
>CM068954.1:163884194-163926528 GCA_035128595.1 Eptatretus atami | reverse complement strand
AGAAAAACAGGTGCCGAAGGAGATGTTTTAATTATAACGGGAGGCTGGAATGCAAAAAATGGAGAAGCAGGAGCACCAGGGATCGCAGGCAGGCATGGGCTTGGTATTGAAACGAGCCAATGGAGTGACTGCCAGAGTTCTGTGTGGAGAATGAGCTCGTAATTGCAAACACATGATTCAAACAAACCAAGCATAGACTATACACATGGACTTCACCTGATGGGCAACATTGAAATCAGATTTACTGCATTCTAATCAATAGAAGATGGAGAATTGTTGTGCAATCTGCCAGGACTCTGCTAAGTGCAGACTGTGGGACAGATAATGAGCTCCTTGTGGCAAAACTACGAGTCAAATTGAGAAAGGTGAGAAAAAAAATCAAAACGTCTGACCAGATATGACCTTGAAAACGTGTCTAAACAATATGCAATAAAGATTAATAATAACGGTTTGGCAGAGCTGGACTTGGTTGACAGAATACCAGAGGAATTGTGCCAAGAGTTGAAGACATTGTAAAAGACGATGCCAAAATCAACATCCCAAAAGCAAGCAGAAAGACGAAGTCTGAATGGCTTGTCGAAAGAGGCAATAAATATTGCAGACTGAAAAAGCGATGAAAACAAAAGGTTCATCAAGGGAGGACATGAACCGTGATCCCTTACTGAAGCGGAGATGGATACTTTGAGTCCTGCAGACTCCGTTCAGGTCAGGTATGACAGCATGCACCGGAGCAGCGCGTCGCTGCGTCCACTTTCCGCCAATACTCCAGGGGCCTCCGTCTGGCCATCCCCCAGGGGCTCCGTCTGGCCACTCCCCAGGCAGATGCCTGGCCCATCCCCATCTCCTTGAGATCGATCAACCTGCTGCAACCACAAGATATGTGGCGGCCCGTTGGCCTCCTCACTCACGAGGCTCCCTCGCTGAGAGAATCTGGTGAGCAGGATCAGTGTCAGGAAAACGAGCCACATGTCCATACAGCCACAGCTGACACGGACTATACAGGTAACAAATTTAATCTAAGTTAAACACTCGTTGGACACAAAGTCCGACCAGCGATAGCCAATAATTCTCCGAAGAGACCTGGTACAAAGGAGTTAAGTCTCCATCTCAGATCGTGTCAGAGTTCAAGTCTCACATCCAAGAGCAAGACTTGAAGGACCAATGACTTAAAAGACTTCGACTTTTGCCTCCTGCATCGGTACCAACAATGCCACACCCCATGGTCGAGTAAATCCATTACTTCTCAGGCCCGACCCAGACGTCTATTGACCCAAAGCATTGTTTGAAGTCGGGTTCAGAAAAACTTTGTGAAATTCCATTTTTATGGGTTTCCAAAAGCTCTCCAAGAATTAAGTAGGGTGAGGAGTATAGTTTGAATATACTCTAAAGCCACGAGCAAGATATTCAAAATTCAGTGAAGATGAATTGATCAGAAAAGACAACGATAATAAACAAAATCTTGTGTATCACTTTCTACTACCATACTCATTCCAAATTGGAAGGAAACGGTCAGTCAGTAGGCTCAAGAGCGAAAGGCAGAGGTTACAAAAATGGCACAACTGGTTATTTCTTCTCTCTCTGCCTGGATATTTTATCATTACAAAGTTTGTTCTGACTGATTAGAGTTTTTTAAAGTAGCTTTTTCTACAGAATTGAACAACACAATAATTTGGTGTCTTCTACAAATCAAATCATACTCATAATATGAGAGGCATATGTGTTTGTTGGATTTTTTGCATTCCTGAACTACTGGTCTGAATGAGTTGAAAAACTGGTTGTAATTTGGAGTGTGCATTATTATTATTATTATTTTGTGTGCAGCCTATGGCTGCTGGTCACATCATTCTTTGGGGGTGTGGCTGTGCCGCTGATGCAGTGCCCTCTGTTACCAGTACACTGCACGGTACCCATTTTGCCGACCTCGGAAGGATGACAGGCTGAGTAAACCCCACCTGGTTTTAATTTAATAGCTGATGGGGCTCAAACTCAGGACTCTAAGCTTTTTTGGCCTGCCACCTTAACCGTTAAGCCAACACCAGGCTTGGAATGTGCATAATAAGATTTTAGGGGTAAAAATTATTCAAAGTCCCAGAGGTTCAGGGTATTGGGAGGACCCCATTCTATGTCAATATTACTAGTGTGACTCAGCCTGTCATCCTTCCGAGGTCGGCAAAATGAGCACCAGTGTACTGGTAAGGGGACACTGCCTCAGCGGCATAGCTGCCTCCCAACAATGATACAACCAGCAGCCACAGCTGCACTCGAATAGAGAGAGAGAGAGATTACTAGTGTGGACCGCTTGCTACGCTCACCTCTCCACACGTCGTTGCAGAGATTGATGTCATATATTTGCTGTTTTGGCATGATTTACACCAATCATCATACAAACATTTATTTTACACAAATTTGTTTGTAATATTGGTGAGATTATATTTATTTGAAATTCAATTTGTGATATAAGAAGGTCCAAGTGGTCTAAATGGTCAAGGTCTAATCTGCTTGAAGGATATCAGGAGTCTGTCTAATTGGTGTTAAGGTCTAAGGGGTCTGAAGGATCTTGGGGTCTTTTGAGACTTTTGCGTCTTCTGGGATCTTTGAGTCTACGAAGTCTATATAAATAAAAGACATATAGTCGGAGGAAAGAAAGGACGGACGCACCACGCACGCCGAGACCGAGCTCTTTATATATACTATATATATATATATATATATATATATATATATATATATATATATATATAATATTATGACAAAGCATCGCTCTTGGTGGGAGGGGTATTACAAATTGTACTAATCTGTGCCAATTCTTGGGGAATTAACACATACGTAAATCTGGGGGAATTATCAAGTCTGCAAGGATGGGTTCTTCAATTGTCTATATTCGTGAAGTGTCTGTTTATGTGTTTGTTTGACTTCTGTGCACTCCTGAACCGCTAGACGAAATACTATATAAAATCAGCAATTCAGATATTATAGTATTAAAAACGGCTGGCCCAATCTCCAGATTTTACGTACATGCTGACTAATCGATCGATTTCTCCATCCACAATACTTTATTGTAGATCATTTATTGTTATAAAAAAAACAAAAAACCCATGTACTTTATGTATAAAATATTCCCCTTCCCTGCGAGGGTGGGGAGATGACTTATGATTTTCACCTGTACACATGGCACAGTGCAAGTGGTTTACTAACCTCTGCTGGAGAGAGGGGGGTTTACTTGCCACAGCACAAAATATATTTGCCCACCCTCTCCTCCCCCTCCCCTACCACCCCAGGCCACTCCGTAGGGAGCGGGTGTTTCCACCTATATTAAAATAAGGCAATTGTATTTATTTGAAATTCATGTATTGAATTCATATATTAATGTATTTTAATTGAATGTGTGTGTGTGTGTGTGGTGTGTGTGTGGTGTGTGTGTGTGTGTGTGTGTGTGTGTGATCATTATCTAATATAAAAGGAGCAAGCCCCATTTGTCAATCCACAACGCTTTATTGTAGTTTCTGTGTCGGAGATGATGCAAATGGTATTGTTGGAAAAGTAATAATCCATTTACTTGGAACAAAAATTAATTCCTTTAATCACAAACTTGCCTGTTTAAAAGCCCGTGTTTCTGGGATTGCGGAAGAAGAAGCAGGATATCGAGCTTTAATATAATGTTTCTCACAGTAACGTTTATGATTCCATGACAACAGAAACCCTTTACAAGGACACGGTAGGAGCACACAAAAGGAAATATCGTAATATTTCTCAAAGCAATAGAAAATTCTATTATAGTACAGTACACGGAAGGAGTACACAAACAACAATTGCCACAACAATGAAGCAACTACACTAAAAGTGACTACATGCTCTCCACCCTCACTATGCTCCAGCATTTAATAAACTCATCCAAGGGGAACAGCCAATGGATGAATGGTTCACAGAAGGAAACACTTTTAATCCTGAAATCTGAAGAAACCCATCTACCAACAATAACAGACCAATAACGCCTCCAAAAACATACAAACTTTTAACAGGTATAATCACCAGTGCAGTTTACACCACTTCACGCAAAAAGGAGTTTTAGAGGCAGAGCAGAAAGATGTAAAAGGGATGTTATGGAACAATAGACCATTTACTGTTAAACAAAACCATCCTCCAAAACTGCAAGCTCTGACAAACCAACTTATCCACAGCCTGGATAGATTACAAAACAGCTTTTGATAGTGTCCCACGTTCATGGATTATAAAATCATGTAAGTACACAAAATTGACCCACAAATAGTCACACTGATTGAGAAAGCAATGATGCTCTGGAATACAACTCTGATATTACCTCCTTACCTGGAAGGAAAGATTGAAATCTCAGAAGTGAAGATACAATGTGATATCTTACAAGGTAAGTCTTTCCCTCCTCTCCTGTTTTGTCTGGCTCTGGACCCACTGAGAAACCTCATCAATGAACAAGGACACGGATACAATGTGACATGCAACAGAAAAATGACCAAAGGACCAAGAAAGGTGACACACCTTCTGTACATGGATGATCTAAAACTCTCTCACCAAATGATAAGAAATTTGCAGATCAATTGAAGCTAGTAAAGCAGTACTCGGAGGACATCCGAATGGAGTTTGGTCTTGACATTGTACAAGGAAAAACACATAGAACGAACAACATCTCAATCGATGAAAGCACAACAATACAGAGAACTAGGAAATGGAGCATCCTTCAAATACCTCGGAAGAAGCCCCCAGGTACAACACAAAAAAATGCGTAAAATAATCAGCAAAGGGTACCTATGCAGAATAAGACTAATTGTGAAGTCATCCCTCAACAAAAGAAGAACCAAAGCTATAAACCAAACTGTAGTGCCGGTATTCTAATATAGCTGTGCAATTATAAACCGGCCACAACTGGAGATCAACAATTTAGACACCAAAACAAGGAAACTTCAAACTATTCAAAGATATTCTACATAGGAGATGGAGATTTTGAGTTCAAGAACTTCCTCCCACCTCCTGAAACTGCAAATGGAGATAACCAGCAACAACTAAGCGTTACAAAAGATCCTTTTTCACATGTTTTACTTCATTTTATATCCTCATTGACACACACAAATAGATATGCAATATGTTAAATACAGCATGCTATTCTTTGATTAAACCTGTTAGCGAAGTGAAGGAAGGCATGCCTAGTAGAATTGACCAGATAGTTGTGTCAAAGCCACCCAATGCTCGCCTGTTTATACATTTATCGTTTTTAAAAGACTAGTCTAATAATATTTTTTATAAAGCATTGCAGTGAAGTCTGATCCAAATAATTTTAAAGCAATATATGTATTTGTATATTGTAATCAGTAAAAAATAGTGTGGTAGATAAAAACATTAGAAAGGAAAAAACTTTAACGTTGATGAACTACAAAAAAGTTAACTTCAAAACAGGTCAAAAATTTAAAAAAAATATAAATTATTTTTATTTAAACTTCACTACATTAATAATACCCCAAAGGAACCTTCATGCCAAATATCAGCATCCTAGTACACATTAAATGAATGGCAAGCTTCTAAATAACTTGCACCAAAAACTTTAACATTTTCACACTCACGCTCACGCCGGGGTATCGCTATAGCTCTCTGTTCTTCGAACAGGCGAGCTAAAAATGGCCGGGCCAATCTGGCAGACGAGTTACATTTTTCCCCTACACATGTGGAATAGTGCAAGTGGTTTAACCACTGACACTTGCCTAAGGGTGGGCACATTGATGCCATATTTCACTCCCAGAGGAAGTGATATTACGAGTTGAAAACTGGTGGCTGTACTTGGGTGCACAGGGAGGTTTTTGGTGGTAAAAAAGTAATAGTCTGAGAGGTTCAGGCTAGGGGGAGACCTCAATTCTCTCTGTGTACACCTGCACGTCAATCATTCAGTAGGTCCAAGACAGACAAAAGTGCCGTGTGTTCCACAAGACTCAAAATTCCACTAGGCATGACAGGATCATAAACAAATATAGCTGGCACAGCACCGTTCCTTGTGAGAGTGGATATGACAAGTCATACTAAAATACGCTAATTCGGAGGAATCAACCTCTCCGTAAGAAGGAGTTCTTCGCTAGTTAATAACACAAAATGATTTGTCATGGCGAGGAACTCGGACAGCGAGAATACCACGGTACCTTTAATGCTAAAAGCATAAATGTCTACATTGGCTACTTACTCAATTCGCATCATCACTGCCAGCAGAGCCAAAAGTGGCGATTGCACCAAAAGAATGACAGCGAGGCAAAACGTGAATTGTAGCTTAGTTTATGCAACACTGTTCATTAAATATAAATAGCTTCATAATATACTCACCTTAGGTGAAGCCATTTGCATTCGATTTTATGAATATAGACTTTCAAAACAATTCTATGGAAAGTACTCAAAGTAACATTGTAATTAGATAGGTAGTATCTAGATGCAGTGGTGATGGGTGCATGGATATTGGTGGGTATCTTGGTTATGGATGGATGATTGTATGCATGTGTAGCTATTGTGATGTCTGTGAGAGGATCTCGTCAAAAGATTCATGTGTTATTGAGGTTTTTCATGCCTCACCTGACAACCCCTTCTCCAATGTTTTTGTACAATGTTTTTTATTCCTTGTATAACCTCTCGCTTTCCAGAAACAGATACAATACATGTCATGTACTCTTTCAAACTCTCGATATTAGCCGAAACTGCTTCCTGGATGAGGAAACAAAGTAAACCTCCAAGTTGAGTCTCGCAACCTTAATGTCAATGACTGGTGTACTGGCATCAGTTGATGTGTAGCGTTCACTTACCATGAAGCGTTAATTCCACCAGCAAGTTTCAACGCATTGTGCAAAGATTGTCACGAACAGGCAAAGGCACAGGATGTTCTTGCCTGCTCTCTACTACAACAGTAACTGCAGACACAAATAAACGAATAAATAATTTTGTGCGCAAAGTCACAAAGGTAATTATTGAACATAAACAGATTAAAGGTTGGACAGAACCAATCGTAATGGAATGAAATGGTTAAATCCTGTGTTTAAACCTGTCTAATAAGACAATCATCTGCTGTTAGAACATAATCAAGTGAGAAAACAATAACTATTCACTTTACTATGATTCTGTGATGGTGAAACCAAGAAGCAGTTGTGATACACTACATGGCCAAAGTATGCGGACACCCCCTTCTAATGAGTGGTTCGGTTATTTCAGCCACACCCATTGCTGACAGGTGTATAAAATGAAGCACACAGCCATGTAATCTCCATAGACAAACGTTGGCAGTAGAATGGGCCGTACTGAAGAGCTCAGTGACTTTCAAAGTGGCACCGTCATGGATGCCACCTTCCCAATAAGTCAGTTCATTAAATTTCTGCCCTGCTAGAGCTGCCCCGGTCAACTGTAAGTGTTATTATTGTGAAGGGGAAACATGTAGGAGCAACATTAGCTCAGCCGCAAAGTGGTAGGCCACACAAGCTCACAGAACGAGACCGCTGTTCTGTGACAGCTCACAGAATGGGACGCTGAGTGCTGAAGCACGTAACGTGGAAAAATCGTCTGTCGTCGGTTGCAACACTCACTACCGAGTTCCAAACTGACTCTGGAAGCAACGTCAGCACAAACATCGTTCATCGATAGCTTCTATGAAATGGTTTCCATGGTCGAGCAGCTGCACATAAGCCACAGATCACCATGCACAATGCCAAGCGTTAGCCGGAGTGTGTAACGCTCACCACCATTGGACTCTGGAGCAGTGGAAACACGTTCTCTGCAGTGATGAATCACGCTTCACCATCTGGCAGTTCGACGGATGAATCTTGGTTCGGCAGATGCCAGGAGAACGCTACCTGCCCGAATGCATAGTGCCAACTGTAAAGTTTAGTGGAGGAGGAATAATGGTCTGGGGCTGTTTTTCATGGTTCAGGTAGCCCCTTAGTTCCAGTGAAGGGAAATATTAATGCTACAGCATGCAATGACATTCTAGATGATTCTGTGCTTCCAATTTTTGGCAACAGTTTGGGAAGGTCCTTTCCTTTTTAGCATGGCAATGCCCCTGTGCACAAAGCGAGGTCCATACAGAAATCGTTTGTCGAGATCGGTGTGGAAGAACTTGACTGGTCTGCACAGAGCCCTGACCTCAACCCCATCGAACACCTTTGGGATGAATGGAACACCAACTGTGAGCCAGACATAATCGCCCAACATCAGTATCCGACCTCATTAATTCTCTTTGTGGCTGAATGGAAGCAAATCCCCGCAGAAATGTTTCAACATCTAGCAGAAAGCCTTCCCAGAAGAGTTGAGGCTGTTATAGCAGGGGACCAACTCCATATTAATGCCCATGATTTTGGAATGAGATTTTGGACGAGCAGGTGTCCACATACTTTTGGCCATGTAGTGTATGTATTAGTATAACTCAGGATAGATCGAAAGAGCATCGAGGTTCGGCTGTCTCAGTAGCGTTGTTGTCTGTGTCCTTCATAACGTCCTTAAAAACAGGAAGTTTCCCGTTTTGAATTACTTTCAACTTTGTTTGACTGCCAGGCAGGTAGGCAGACCAAAAAACTTACTCCTCTCCGCACATGCGCAATCGGGACAAATTCAGAGCCAAAGTATTGTAAAACTCAGGTTTTTTTCCGATTCACGTTCAAAATATCACATTCAATTGAAATTAAATTGTTCCTCGATCATAAACTGACATTTGTAGACAGACAGACAGACATATGGACAAAGTGAACCAATTGCTTAACCCCGCTTTTCACTTCTTGCGCGCGGAGTAAAAATTGCACCCAGAATCCTACAGAGGGAGAGCAGGATTCTCCTGGAGGTGCCATTGTACAGCTGTTTGCCATTGAGGCTCAAGTGAAATGACCTTAAAAATAATAATAGGACCACCTGTCCTGAAGCTCACCTAGATCGGGAGTATCAGTCGCTCAAACCTCCCGCACACCCCCTTAGACCCTAATTTTTTTTCAATGCCGTGAACAAACTTTGGTACATCATGGGTGATGAAGGTTGGAGTCAAGTTTCATCAAAATCGTATGGTGAGTTACGGAGAAGAGAGCAAATACTACACCTGTTTTTGGGGGTGGTCAAACCCCCCCCCCCCCCCTTGACCCTCTTAATGAGAGCAGATTTTGATGGGGTCAACACACCTTCGTTCGGCATCAGATATGAAGCTTGTGGCCAAGTTTCATCAAAATTGTGTGTTTGATTCAAGCGATAACGACTGAAGTGTTTACGGACCGACTGACACAAATCATCACTCCCCTACGGACGCTGCTCAATCGCATATGCTCACCTGATATGACTAAGTCCAGGTGAGCTAATCAAATGAAAATTGAGAAATGGAAGCCCATGGAAAAGAAACAAGGATTGGTGAGTGTGCGAGGAGTGGACTGATGGGGATGTTGAAAAGTCGGTAATATCTGCGTACGTACTAAATAGATGGTCACGTTCGTGTGTGTGTGTGTGTGTGTGTGTGTGTGTGTGTGTGTGTGTGTGTGTGTGTGTGTGTGTGTGTGTGTGTGTGTGGTGTGTGTGTGTGTGTGTGTGTGTGTGTGTGTGTATGTCCGCTCGCCTCCAGCCAAACCGCTCAACTGATCGTTCTGAAATTTTCAGAGATTAATGTCACCGACCCTGCGACGGTCCCGCATCGAAGTTTCGTAACATTCGGTCGACCGAAAAGGTCTACATCGGCCAATAGGCCAATTTGAGCCAGATTTTCTAAAATCCTCAAATGTCATCCGATTGACTTGAAATTTGAGTAGGATTTGCATATCAGGTCAGTGGAATCAACCACCTATTACTTTGAGGTTATCCTAGTCAAAAGGTCAACATAGGCCATAAAGTCAACTCAAAATAGGCCAAGTTTTTTAAATTGTTTATAAAATTGTCAATTTTCATCTGATTGACTTGAAATTGAAGAACATTTGCATAACAGGTCACCAAATTCAACTACCTATTAATTTTGAGGTAAACATAGGCCAAAAGGTCAACATACCAAAAGGTCAACATAGGCCAAATTTCTTAAATGTTCAATTATATTCCAATTAACTTGAAATTTGAGGAGCATTTGCATATCAGGTCAATGAATTCAACCACCAATTAATTTGAGGTAAACATACACCAAAAGGTCAACAGAGACAAAAGGTCAACATAGGCCAAATTTCTTAAATGCTCAATTTTATTCCAATTAACTTGAAATTTGAAGAGCATTTGCATATCAGGTCACCAAATTCAACCACCTATTAATTTTGAGGTAAACATAGGCCAAAAGGTCAACATCGACCAAAAGGTCAACATAGGCCAAATTTCCAAAATCCTCAATTTTATTCCAATTAACTTGAAATTTGAGGAGCATTTGCATATCAGGTCACCAAATTCAACCACCTATTAATTTAAGGTAAACATAGGCCAAAAGGTCAACATCAGGCAAATTTATAAAATCCTCAATTTTATTCCAATAAACTTGAAATTTGAAGAGCATTTGCATATCAGGTCACCAAATTCAACCACCTATTAATTTTGAGGTAAACATAGGCCAAAAGGTCAAAATAGGTCAAAAGGCCAATTTGGCCCAAATTTTCGAAATCCTCAATTTTCATCCAATTGAGTTGAAATGAAAAGGATTTACATATCAGGTCACTGAATTCAACCATTTGATTCGAAGAGAATTTATTTTAATCCCATTCTAAATTCAATTGAATAATAATAAACAACGCATGGGTCAGGGCAGTGCCGGATTAAGCCTCGACTGGCCCTAAGGCACATTTTGAAATTTTAGAGAATGGCCTGATAAAATTTAAATTAGATCTCGGGCTCATGGAAATGGACCCCAGACAAGAGATGAACTGATTCAAGAACAAAATATTTAATACAAAAAAAAGACCAATATTAATGTGAAAAGAATTTTTGGCCCGAATTTTGGCTGGCCCAAAGGCACATGCCTTGTCTGTCTAATGGTTAATCCAGCACTGGGTCAGGGTCAGGTGTCCGTGTCCAGTGTCCCATCAAAAAGGGACTTCATGGAACCGGTCATCACCGGCAGCAGTTATAAAGTGGCAGTTGTAGTTATAATTATGTCTTATTAATTGCGTAGCACTCTCTGTTTTCTTCTTCTTTTTGTTGTTGTGTCCAACACGACGTGGGAACCGTAGACATAACGCAATGTCGGATGTTTGTAAACATGACACGAGGTGATCATTAATGACACTGCGGACGGAGGGCCGTTACGATTGGCTGTCCCGTTAAATGACGTCAGTCCCGCGGAAATAGAGACGACAGACGCACGTGGTGAAGCTCTTGCTGGGAAGGAGGTTTTCGGGTTGGGATCCCTTGAGTGGAGCATCTTGTTGGCTTTTTGTTCCTTCTCACGACGTTCCCCCCCCCCCGCCCCACCCCGTCCTGTCTGCCAGTGCGGTCGAGGTCTGACGGGACCGGATACGGGGCTCGACGCCACACGTGGCTGTGCCTGCTGTGCCTGCTGTTCCGCATAGCTCTCGGACTCGCCGTACTCGAAGGTGACCGTGTGGAACAAGCATGGCGAGAGCGGCGCTCGGACGAGCCGGAGCCGTCGTGTGCGGATCCCAACCAGGGATCCCCTTGTCGTTGTGCAGGTTGTTGTCGGTGAACAAGACGAGTCCGCTCCGTGCGTTGTGCAGGTTGTTGTCGGTGAACACGACGAGTCCGCTCCGTGAATGCTTCGGACAGCCGAGCGAGCCCGTGCTCGGGACGGACATGAGGGATCTCTTGTGGAAGCGTTACAAGCACGTCAAGGATTTGGCTGCAGGTGAGGTCGCATGAGCAAGGCCACCATGATGGAAAAGCACAACCGATCGGACTTTTAAACAACTTATTCAGCGAATTGAGGTAAAACACTCGTTAAGGGCCGATCCGTGATGGTTTTTGTCCCCACCCCCCCAAGTCTTTCACGAACCGGCTGGCCAGGCCTGACGTTCGACTAAGTAGTTGGGGGCAGGAATTTAGTGTGTTCGGTGCCGGCGATAGCTCGTCTCTACTCTTCGCGAAGGTCACGTGGGGAGACAGGATACCCGTTTAACATCCGTCGGAAACACGACACACACCTTCAGGAATCACCCGTGCCTGTTAAACACCAGGATGACCGTTTCGAGCTGGGTCGGGATTCGACACCAGGCGAGAGCGGCTTAGGGGGTGGCACGGTTTAGTAATTTGCTCAGGATGCCGGAGATAACTCGCCTGCTTTTCGCGAAAGGCGCCATGGGGATCTTTAACTTCCACAAACTAATGCTAGCGGACGAGACACCAGCTTAACGTCCACCAGAGGGGCGGTGCACTTTATTTATGCAATTCCCTGCTTTGGATGGCCAGTCCGACAGTATGTGCGTCGAGTCGGAATCAGACCAACACGAGACAGCGGACAAGGTAAGTTGTGGTTTTGCTCTGTACTCATTTATCACTTCCTAACGAGACCCCCCCCCCCCATTATTTTTTATTTTTTTTCTTCCTTTTCCCCATTTAGGTTGTAAAACGTCGTCTTGATCAACTGACGGGAACATATACCGCAGTTTGTTCGAGAAGGCCAAAGTCTCCTTCCTGAACAGGGCACACCAACCGGTTCCAATGTCTGGCAGATGATGTCATATTTTATAGATGTAGGTAGTTTGTGTCAGTTGTTTGTTCTCCTCTATCTATATGGGCACAAGGGATTGATTAACCCCGTTTCGTCCTTCATGGTGAGTTTCGTTTCATCTGTCGAGGACGTACAACGGGCCAACTTCGATCCGTTGGTGGTTGGTGGTTGGTTGTACTCGTGCCTGGATGGGTTCCACATTCGTCATGGCAAATTATCTTCCACGAGATGTTGTTTCTTGTCGGGAACTTTGGGGAAACTTGTACTTGTGTTTACAAGAAATTTGTTCTTCTTGGTAACGCGGTTAAATGGCATGATGAAGGAAATGAGGCCGGGTTAAATAATTACTTGGTTTGTTTTCTCCTCTTCTTCCTTTTAAACACATTGTGTTCACCTGAGCACCAGTCACTGCAACACGCTGCCAAAGGGGACGTTTCTCCAGAAATGATTTGATATTTGGAGGAATCGAGCCAGCCAGCCGGCTGTTATTCGGCGGAGAGGTCAAGTCCACAATTTCCTCCACCAGCTGCCTTGTTGAGCTGTACGTACTAAGCGTAGTTGACCTTCCAATGGGAACTTGTGGACAAAATTAGCTGTAACATGAGGCCTTCCTTTGCTTTGTTCATACTTCGCCGTAGCTCGTAGCGAGGGAGTTGTTATTTTTATATCGGGTTTTAGTTCATTCTCAAACAACATTACCACTGCAGTTTTGTAGACTTTGCACAAGGATAATAGGACAAGTTCGATGTTTTTGCCAAAAGGTATTTTAAAATAATCATTAACCAGATTTTTTTTTTTGTTTTCCCTTAACGAAGGTGGACTGTCTCGATGACTTGAAACACTTTCTGCAAAGTCATTGGGGATATCACAAAGAGCTCTTGGATCTGGGTCTCTGTACAGTCGCGTGTCTGTCCACCCATTATATGGGTTATGGAGGGGTCTGCACATAAAATACGTGAACTGGACAAGGTTAGTTTGCTCTGATATGTGGATCTTCATTCAGGGTGGATTATTCAATGGCGTTCTTTTATAGTGCGTTACATCTCGTGCGAAAACCTCACTGCGTTTTAAAAGAAAGGTTACAAACAAAAGATTACAATGTCTTTAAGTGTGCAGTTGAAATTGATTTTAACTAGAAGGGCACTCGGTAGAGGGCAAACCTCCGCCACGTAATGTCTGATCCACAAGAACATATCGGGCCCAATACATTTTTGAAATATCGTGCTACACAGCACTACGTCGTTTTTGTGGCGATGGTGAAGAATCACTTTAAAAATTAAATAATTGTCGTATCCAGATCCGGATTCGGATCTTCACCAAAATTGAACCAATTCGTCCTTGTCACTCACACCCAACCTGTCCACAAAGATTCATCTGAAGCCGTCCACAACTTTTTGAGATATGCTGCACATAAACAGACAGAAAGGGGTGAAAACACAACCTCCTTCACCTTCGGTGGTGGAGGAAATTTATTTGCTTTCACAGAACTGTAACATCCCATAACCAGCCAATACAAACCATGTGCGCACGAAGAATGACTTGCAGTTAAACTCACTGATGTGCAGAGCGTTGGTTACACCGAAGCAGTTTGTTGGCTAAGAGTTATACTGGGTGGTTTGCCATGCCTTTCCCAGCATTTGTTGGGCCAGGAATTTGTAATTTGTTCACAATGCCGGTGATAGCTCACCAACTCTTTCCGAAGGACATCTTTAACGTCCACCAACGAATGCCGGCAGATGGGACGCTCAGTTTAACGTCTATCCGAGGGGCCGCATGCACATTGATGAATCGCCCTGCCTGTGAAACATCAGGATGACATTTATAGCTGGGCCGGGATTCGTTCTTTGGTTACACGTTACTTTACCATTGGTTTTGGCAACCCTAATTAGGGGTCACACCCTCAACAGCTCCCCTTATATTTATTATGTAACGGCCAAGCAACCGTGGTGGCTGTGGCAAATCCCAGAGCAAACTAGTGGGCAAAACTTTCCCTCTGTCTAATTACTCACAATCATGAGCATGTATTTACAAGGATGGATAGGAAAATCACAACAAAAAGGCACAATTAAAATATACACGAGAAAGCAGACCATCTTCGTGCTTCTGGGGCCCACTTATTTGGTCTTATTTATGTTAAACACCGGACATGGCACACCATCAATCATTCCAGGGAAATGTAGAGAGGAAGAAAGCAGATAGAGTACATAGAGGAGCCTGGGTATGGCTCCTGCCTCACCTTGCACAGATTTGTGTAAGCTCGTGCCACGTGCAGACTCGTGCAGTGTGCAAGCTCCCCCTTGGTGGCTCTCGCGGTGCGAACAGGCTGACTTGATCGCAGGCTTGGCCAAAGGACTCGTGGTAAGGGGAGCTGCTTTTCCCCCCCTCCCCCCAAAAAAATGTGCTGCTTCTTCAACATTATTCTAGTCCCCTCCTCACTTCAAAAAAAAACACCCGTTAACTCCCCCACCCAAGACCGCCTCCTTCCAAATTTCTCGTTTTTCCTTCCTGAGAGCTTGCTTCTGTATCCATCTTTCCACCCCATGCATCTTCTCTCCCTTCATTCCTCCCCACTTCCCTTATTTGTCCAAGTCTTCCTATATTTTATATCTTAACCCTGCTGTTATTGTCAGGTCAGGCCAGATCAGATCTGTGATTTGCTACATGTATCATGTAAACTTGTACTAACCTGTTTCATGGTCGGGCTGTCGGCGACAAAACCATCTCCCCCATCAAATTTTCTGGTGAGGAGGGTGAATGATATGGACACCCAGCAGGATTAAAAAAACAAAACTTGTCAAAGAGCGGAAGAGATCCTTGTGAGCCAACAGCCATCCATGTCTAGTGCCCAACTGTGTATGCGGACGTCCTCCTGCAGTTGGGTTACTTTTTACCCCGTGGGTTCTTCCACCCCACGGGGTCTAAGCGCCGCTCGCGTTCTCTCTTTTATTGTGTACAGTTCATTTGAACGTCTATGTCTCCATTATTCATGAACAGAATTCGATGAAAATTGTCAGTCATATACTAGATATATATGCACAGGCATTAACTGAGCCCAAAGTGCGATACCGGCCCTTTGGGCTGAGAAACGGCCCTTTCGGCCCATTTTCTTAAAATTGTTATTTCTCGGTTATTGGTGAATGGAACCGAACCAAACTTGACAGGTATGTTCTAGAGACCATTCCCCGGGCATTAACTGAGCCCAAAGTGCGATTTTGGGCCGAGAACTGCCCTTTCGGCCCATTTTCTTAAAATTGTGATAAAAAAAAAATTAAATGCGCTGGCGATGCCCAACGCAAAATTAAGTCGCAAATGTGATATGAAACTAGCCTCACTCTTGTGAGGTGTTCTGGTTTCTTTTTCTGATGCGATGAAAATCTTACCAAATTTCAAAACTATCTGTCATCCGTGCTGTCGCTCACCTGGAGTTGTACGAATCAACTCCCACGGGTATGTCACAATTCGAACTTGTCTTTAGGAGTTGGTGGCAGGGTTTGCACTCCGGCCACCGTAAAACCCTTCACTCCGCAAAGCACAAGAAACTCACTCCGTGGGAGTACCTCCTGTGCAGCTGCCCTCCGTAGGGCAGCTCACTGGATGACAGGATTGGAGCAAAGCCTTCAGGACCCCCACTCTGATGATAGGAGGAAAACCATGGGGTAACCTTCCCAGGTCAGATTGCAGTCGTGTGTGTCGGGGTGGTACTGAGATGTCGTCCACCAGACAGCGGTCTCCTTGGGTTAACCTGAAACGGTCCCTTCGGAATGTCGTATCCCTAAAGGCCATGTCACAACCTGACGTTTTTTGCCAACGTATGCCGATTTTTGTAAAATTGTCTAAAACGCTGTACACGTCGAATATTTATGGGTAAGTTTTGATAACATTGAGAGCACGCTGAAAAACACTGCCATACGTCGTTGCACGCTGGCTTTAAACGTTTGACTTTCGATGTCCTCAAAGCTTTCCATGCTTGAAATTTTACGACTTATGCCAGCGTATGACTCACACGTTCCACATAACGCTCCATAAGTTGTAGGCACGTCACGCGATCGTTGCACACGTTACTTGTAAGTTACTCATAAGTCGAAAACACGTCGAGGTAATGTTTAGCGTACCCGAAACTATTTCTAAGCTATGAGTTACGTGTTGTACTAACGTTACGCGATCGTTGACACACATCGACACACGTTACTTGAAAGGTGCTCTAAGTCGAAACACGTCAAGGTATGGTTAGCGTCAGTGTTCAGACTCCCTGGTTTATTTTTTTTTAATTTTTTTTCTTCCTTCCTTCGGTATGATGGTGATGTTGCACTTCGATTTCTAGTGCGGTTGATATAATAATTAATAGACTGCCGCTCAACGATTTAATCATAAACGCACTGTACACTGAACACCGTCATACCGAAGAAAAAAAACCGGGAGTCTGGAACACTGACGCTAACCATTCTTGACGTGTTTCGACTTATGAGCACCTTACAAGTAAGCTGTGTCGATGTATGTCAACGATCGCATATCGTGCGTAAAATATTCCCATCGCATGCGGAACGTGTGTCATACGGCAAGTACGTCGTAAAATTTTCAACATGCTTAAAATTACAAGACGTACTCCACTTACTACGACGTATGATAGCGTACTTTAGCGTTCTATTCACGTATATACCAAACTTACCCATACCGTATTCGACGTGCGCCAGCGTTTTAGACGCATTTTTCAGAGGTCGGCATACGCTGGCAAGATCGCCAAGTGTGACTGCGATGTTGACACTTCCATTTCTGCGGCGGTTATGATTTGAATCGTTGTGCGGCCTTTCCATAACCTACGCCACGTCATCGTCGGCGATGCGTGCAGCGTGCTATGCATGAGTTAGACTATCGTTGGGCATAGGTTGTGAACGCCGACAACAGGTTCAGCATTGTTGGTATAGTTATCTATAACACAACGAAACGTTCTGTGTCCGTTACTAATACGTTATGCATAAGACCAAGTCGTTATGAATACGTCCGATCTTTAAAAAAACATCGAGTTCAACGTAAGCCAGCTTTTACTACATTCTAATACGTGCCATCGCTGGCTAAACGTCAAAGTGGACTGGGCCTAAGAGAGGATGATCACCTGTCTCTATCAGTCTGGCTCAAGCGTTTGAACATTGGTATTGCAGTATTCTCTTAGGTTCGGAGACCGGATAGTGGCGAGATCATGGCGGGTGGTTGCACCTACTATTCGTCGGGTCGCTCTGATGGTTACCATGCCCATGGAGTTGCTGTAGCTGTGTCCAATAAGCTGACTCCAATGATAATTGAGGTAACACCGGTCAACGAGCGTATTATGAGACTAAGGATTCGTTTCTCCTTGGGTGTCGTTTCCCTGGTCTCTGTATATGCTCTGACTGAGGCAAGTGGTCTCACACTGTGAAGGACGTATTCTGTGGCACACTCGAGTCTGTGGTTGATCAGTGCCCTCGGTGAGGTACTCTTCTAGTCGTGGGGGATTTCGATGCATCGACTGGAACTGATAGGGATGGTGTTGGTCCCCAAGGGTCTGGAACTGTGAACCAGAATCGGATTCCAACGCTGGTGGTGTGGCAAAGGAGATTGACCATGTGCCCGTTGATGTTGACTGGAGGATGATCCAGAACTGCAGAGTCTACCGGAGTGCTCACTTCCTCAATACTGACCACAGGCTTGTGGTGGCAACTCTGAAGTTGCAGCTTAAATCTGGGAGAATGGTACCATCCCAGCCTAGGCTCGGCTGGGTGTTAGCCAGTTCAAGGATGAGAGGGTAGCTGACCCACCACAGACCAATGGTGCATTGCCAGAGCTTGAAATATAGCTGGGATAAATAATAATGCTAATATTATTATTATTATTATTATTATTAACAATAACTGGAAGGGCATTCTGTAGAGTGCATATCTCTGCCTGGATCCAGATCCGGATGCAGATCTTCACCAAAATTGAATCACTTCTTCCTTGTTACACACCCAACTCATCCACCAAGGTCTTTTTGGGCCCACCATGATTTTTCTTTTGCTATTACTTTCTTAGAAAAAGTTTTCTATGTGTGACCTTTCGTGTATGCTTCAACTAAAGGGTAATAGTTATTCCTTTGTGTGTGTTTTATTTTTTTTTTGCCGTTCAAGATCTTTCAGGTTCACGAGAAAAATGTCATTAAACAAAAACAAAAACTTTGCGCTCATGCAGAAGTTGGTCATATTGACCCGGGCCAAGAATGATTGTTTGTTTCACAATAACAAAACATTTTCATGCATGACTTATATGTGCTTCTAATAAAGGTTAATACATATTACTGTGTGTATTTATTTGAAGTATTCATGGAAAGTCATGCATAGAAGAATTTTATAACGGTTATAGCGAAAGAAAAAAAATCAGGCAGGGTCAATATGACCCACTTCTGCATTCTGGGGGGTAATAGATTTTTAAATATTTTTCACCGCAATCATGAAAAATAAAAAATAAAACACACACACAGGAATATGTATTGCCCTATATTTGAAGCACATATGAAATGTCATGAATAATAATGTTTTGTTACAGTGAAACAAACAATCATTCTTGGCCCGGGTCAATATGACCCACCTCTGCATTATCAGGGTATTTCACTTTGAAATATTTTTCCTGCAATCCTGAAAAAAAACCCAAAAACCACACATATAGGAACATGTATCACCCTTGAATAGAAACACTGATGAAAGGTCATGCGTAAAAATGTTTTTATAGCAAAGTTGTAGGAGAACAAAAATAAGACCGGGTCAATATGACCCACTTCTGCATCATCGGGTAGAGTGAGACAGAAAATGTTCATTTCTTAAAGAACAGTAAGATATTTATTTCGATTAAACTTCATCATCACGATGTTAGAAAATAGAATACAAGTTTGAATTTTGACTGCTTATAATAATAAGCAATCGTGTCGTGTTTGCCACAACACACGGTAAAAATGAACATGTTTTTATATGAATTCCACGTCGTTAACCACAAGACAATTTGCAATTTTTCACTCAAATACATAAAAATCAAAAGTACGATCCTAGATTACAGTTGTGCGAGGTTTCTCAAAACGGTCATAGTCGTGTCTCAGATCCGTGTAGTGCTACATACTGTTACGGGGATGGGGAGGGGGGAGGTAGACATTCCTGTAGAGCAGCATGATCTGTGTACGAGTAGTTGGCACATAATCTTGATGTACTAATTCGGGGCAGGTCAGCTTAAGGAATGTTTTGTTTGAATGTGCACCATACAGGGGGTGGTGCATGGTAATAATTAGTGATTATGGTAAAGGAATTGTACGTAAAATCCCGATGTAAGCATCTACCGGGGGCGCTGGGAGACTTTACAAGAGAGAGGGGTGGAGCTGTGAACGCCTCCAGGGGACAGAACATTGCCCAGGGAGAGGAGGGAGGAGCAGAATTGGGCGATTAGGGTGCGTCTGAGAGGTTTGTGAGTCTGAGGAGAAAAGGGACGTTTGAGAACTGACTCTGAGAGGGAGAAATGTCTCTGAGGAGAGGAGGTCATCCTGCCTGCCTCTGCCTGTTTTCATCGCCCTGTGTCTGTTCGTCATCCTCCCAACCTCCTCGTCGTCTTGCCCATCGTCCTCCTCATCCCTCCTCGTGGCTGCCCTGCGCCCATCCTTCCACCTGTTAACACCAGAGCTGAGTCCACTGGTTTTGTTCCTTTCCCATCTGTGATTGAGTCCGGAATGAGGCGCTTTAGATTTCTTTATATTCGTTTTCACCTCATTGTATATAATTATTTATTATCAATTCCGTGTCCCCCTTTCTTTCCCACCACTACCCAACATTGTATCCCTCTGCAGGTCCATCTTCCCTTGGATATGCTTATGGTTCAGGAATGAACCCATCGGTTTTAAAAGAGCTAAGGTTCTCGTGTCTCCTCAGTTCTCGCTTGCACAAACCTGCCATTAGTTCAGAACGTCTCCATAGGAGTTAAAACATTGCTGGAGTTTAACCTCCAGCCACACCAAGCTCAACGGTAGTTGAGCCGTTGATGCTACAATAAGTTATTTTCTATAGAACTCGGAGGTGATCATCACATTGTGAATCGTAATCGACCAATCATTTTCACATCTTGGTTCATGTATTTGCAAGTTCGCTGCATCTTCTCGCAGACCTCACGCGATTGTAGTTCATTTGAGAATGACTAATAGTACCTCTAAATTTGGCAATATTTCATCACCCAGAGTGGATTTCAAAATCCCTATCGCTCCGATCATGGTGATCGTAAATTTTGGGTCAAAATTGATGTTCATTATGCGATCATGAGAGTGTCCAGCCGGGCATCCAAAACCCAACCACTTGTAAAATTTGGATACCCGATGCTAAAATTAGGTGCAGCGGGCACCTGGACACCTGTTGATGTCAAGCCCTGATCATATGATGAAAATACAATGTACAAACTTGACAACAAGTTGCATTTGCTTTATAAATATGTGAAAAACGAAAATAAAACAAGAAACTAGAGTTGACAAGTTCTCTGAAGTAGCCTGAAAACTTAAACAAATGTCACCTGACTATATTGGCAAAATAAATTTTCCAGTAACAAGAACGAAAAAAAATTATTGCAATTTGCATCCAGGATGACACAATTTGTAGTAATTTCAGAGTATGCCACAAGATCATTGTTGAGCAGATCAGGAACAACACCGGGGTGTTGGTAACATGTTTCAAATGTAAGCTCGCCCCTCATTGATCCAAAGATGGTTCCAGAATGATTAATCTCCTACTTCTCCCCTTCCCCTTCTCCCCTCTCGTTTTCATAGTAACAATAGTAACAGTTGAATTTCCTCTACCTCTGACCATATGTGCATCACGGACTCATGCTGGTTGCAGAAACATGGACCATTGGGAAATTTTTACCCATAAGCCCATCTGCGGTTTTCGCGAACAACGAAGTGCACCTGGGAGATGTGGCTGTCTATGGCTTCGACTATGACTACACGCTAGCGCTGTACTCACCTGAGCTGCATGCGGTAATCTACAGTTCAGCCATGGATGTTCTGCTAGAAAAGTACAAGGTAGGGTGAGGACAATTTTGCATGTAGTTCAATAGAAGTGTACTGGGTGGAGAACATCGAGTCGGGTTGAAGCGAAATTTCGTATTTTATTTATTAATTTTTTTTACCCATAGATCAATGTTGCATTATTTTGCATCAAAATGGAATCGAACGTAACACACATGTTTAATATCGAACATATCCAGTTGCATTTATCTGGGAACTTCATAATTCTAATTTTGTGTTTGTTAAATGACATTTAATTTATTTATATGCATGGGTTGATGCTCAGGTAAGAGCTGAAAAACACAGGGCAAGGTGGTCAACAAATTAACAACAGGGCCGAGGGAAACTGGCAGACAAGCGAGTCGTTAAGTTGTTCTTTCTACTCTTTCACAATTTTTTTTCCAGTTCTTTCATATCAGAGAGCCACCTCTGACAAACTAATCGTTAATGGAATCGGCCATTACAGCAGACCTCGAGACTCCTCTCTTCTCCAACTCGTTCATCTCCAATATTGAATGTTGCCTCTGCCAAGGTCATTTCCGATCTGGGCATGCTGCTTCTACTTTATCAATAATGGATGGATTCTTTCAATCTCAAACGAAGAGGTCAAGTTACTTAATTGAGAATCTCCCATGCATTTGATTCTGTCTCGAACCCTGCTCTGATTTTCAAGCTATTAGTTAATGGGAACCAGCTGACAAACAATCGGTTGCTTTGGACAAGATACTATCCCATGCTGTACCCTAGAGGCCAATATCTCAAGGTGGTGTCCTGGAACCAATCATCTGTGTGTGTCTCTTGTCTTTCTGTCTGTTAATTTTTTTTCAAAATCCATTGTATCACTTTGCGCAGGACTCATTCCGTGCAGGGTAGTTTCATGCCCCTCCCCCAGAGTGATTGCTGCATCATCCCTCTCTGCCAATCTGGAGAAAATAAGCAATTGGTCATCGACTTAAAGCATGTATTTCAATTGCAAGAAAGATCCATATTATCACTTTGTCTCTCCATTGGACTGACAGGCAAATCGTCCAATTTATTGCTGTCAGCAGCCTCTGGGAGAGGTTATAGTGCTTGGATGTACCTGAATCCGCTATCAGCTATAACCTGTTTTAGGCAGATCATATCTCCAAGCTGGCCTTCAAAGTTTGCCACCAGCTCAGCATTTTCATGGCCAAATCCTTCCTCTGCTATCCTAAACTTATAATGATGTGCAAAGCTTCAATCTTGAGGCATGGAGTATGGCTATCTGCTGTGAACTACTACTGCTGCTGCTGCTCCCCCTCCCAAAAACAAACAAACAAACAAACCTCTTTTAAGGCACTGGAATATAAGGTCCTCAATGATATTGGAATTTCACATCAGGAAGCTGTATTTGTGTCTCCTTCATGCTCACCCTTCGCAAGTTGAGTGCCTAGCACTTTTTTACCGGCTCAAATTTGTTCTCGCTCCTCCTGCACTCTCACCTCTCCAACCATCCACAGCCTCTACTGGTCACGAATGTTAATGCCAAAACCATTTACTTTGTTATCCTCCATAATTATTAACGCGAAGCTTGCCTCCATGTTTTTTCGTAGCCTTTCTTTTCTCCTGTAGAATTGTCTTCCTGAGTCCGTTGTCTCGAAATGTTCTCTCCAGGATATAAAGTCTTCTTCCCACATCTAGCTCATGGACTCTCCCATTTCCACTACTGAGCTTTACTCCACTTGATGAGACCCTGTTTCTCCCTTTTTGTACAATTACCCTCTTGTGATGTGGTGCTTCAGTTAGTTGTCCCACTGTTTTCCCTTTTCCCTATTTTAACTCTTGATAAATTGACAAGAAGAATCAACTGTTTTATCATGCTCTTCCTTTAGCTGCATTAAAAAAATAAAATGTTAGGAATAACAAGTGAGGGCCATGATGCTGATCCCCCCCCCCCCCCCCCACCACCCACCTCTAACCTGATGGAAGGTTTTCAATTATTTAATTCGCAAGAAAAAGGAAATACGTTTAAATGTCATCCATGTAAAATGTAATTCTAATCATAGCAAATTAATAATTCTCTGATTATTTTCACCAACCTTCGGAAATGTTTTCCTGTCCTTCTCTTACCAAGTATCCCAAAGAGATCCGGCGATATGAGTACCGTCAAGACTTTGCTATTCGTGGCCTGCACTATGATGTTCATAAGGTGGGTTCTCCAGCAAAGAAAGAGAGATGTAAAGGAAACTTTGCAGCTGAGTTAATGTAAAATACGAGACGATATCTGCTTTTGTTGTTTCAGTTTTTTTTCGATTTGTTGCAATGTTACTCTCGAAACTAAATTCAGGTGCTGACAAAGAGCAGTTGGAATCATTAGAAGTACCATTGGGCTGAAATGTAATTATTTCTCTAATTCTAGATTTTGACTACATGACATTGTATATAGGCAACACATTTGAAGCAAAATTGTTGTTTTGTCTTTGGCATACTTTTTACCTCCGCCACCGAAGGTGAAGGAGGTGATGTTTTCACCCCTTTCTGTCTGTTTGTGTACAGGATATCTCAAAAAGTTGTGGACGGATCCGGATTAAATTTTGTGGACAGGTTCGGTGTGTGACAAGGACGAACCGATTAGATTTTGGTGAAGATCCGGATCAGGATCCGACTACTCAAATTTTTTTAAAGTGATTCTTCACCATTGAGAGATAGGGCCAAAAACGATAGAGTACTGTATAGCGTGACATTTCAAAAATCTATTGGGTCCGATATGTTCTCGTGGGTCAGGCATTACGTGGCGGAGTTATGCGCTCTACCGAGTGCCCTTCTAGTTTGTATTTGTGTTTATTTTTTTAACCTTATCTGGAATTGGAATTCCATATTGGCATCGTGCACCGTCCGTCCGTCCGTCTCCTATTTCGATTTCTCTGGCCAAACCGCTGGGCCGATCCGGCTGAAATTTGGCAGCATCGCTCCGCTCCTGACTGCTCACGGGGATTGCAAAGCTTGTTCCGGTCACTTGACTTTAAGTAGGTCAAAATGGCAGACTTAGTAAATTGCTTCAAAAATCTTCTTCCCCAGACCTACCAGTCAGAATGCTACCAAATTTGGGTTACATTAGGCCAGGGTAGGGATGTTAAATTGTGGAGGTCATGCTGATCTCGTGACCGGAAGTTTGTCGAAATGGCCGACTTCGTCAATGTCAAAATGGGCAAAAGTCAACAACTTAGATGAGATTTCTAAAATCCTCATTTTTCATCCAATTGACTTGAAATTTGAACAGGATTTTCATATCGGCTCACAGAATACAACCACCATTTATTTTTGAGGTCAACATAGACCAAAAAGTCGGCATCGGCCATATTTCTGAAATTGTCATTTTTCATCCGATTGACTTGAAATTTGAACAGAATTTGCATCTCAGGTCACTGAATTCAACCACCATTTATTTTTGTGTTCAACATAGGCCAAAAAGTCGACATCGGCCAAATTTCTGAAATTGTCAGTTTTCATCCGATTGACTTGAAATTTGAAGAGGATTTGCATATTTGGTCATTGAATTCAACCACCAATTATTGTTAAGGTCAAATGTGTTTTCTTCATTTTGCTAGTATTGTGCTATGCATGACATCTTTCTTGTTTTGTTTATTTGCTTCTTTGAAACCTCAAACTATTGTAATGTTATTGTGCACTGCTTTACTAATCACCATTTTGGAAAATTCTTATGACACCTGAGAATAAAAGTGATTCATGCATCATGAAGATGTGTACTCACATAGCAACAGAATTAGGTATTTCATGTTTACTTTTTCAATTTAAGTGAAACTTTTGCCATGCGTATCAATGTCATTACCTTAATGGGAGGGGTCTATAGTTAGCTTAAGGCTGTAGACACTGTTCAGATCACATCCATTCTTATTTGACCTGTGTTTGGACTAGATTGTCCTTTGTATGGCTTACCAGGGGGACTAGCGATGTCTTGTCCATGTTTCCCCCTGTCACAATGAGCAAGGCTGGGTGACTAGGAAGTAGTAATATGACATTTTTCCCCCACCTACCCACAAAGAGAGAATTCCCCTCTTCCCAGCTGTCCTTCAATGTGGACCTTGGTGATTGGGGTGATTGGTGTCATGATTAGTGATTGGGGCTGCCGAAGAATGGGCCCGCCACACATACATGATGGGCATGTGAAATATGCAAATCTCCTCCCAGCATTGCTCTCATATATATCGAAGTGGGCTGTAGCTTGAGTCTGGTATTAAGAGACAGCATTGCTGCAAGAGGAGACCTCAGTGACTTTTTTTTGTGGGGCCTGACTCGGTGGTACAAGGATCATAGGCAATGCAATGCCGAGCAATGGAGGAATGTGACATGATCTGATGAGCCGTCCGTCACCATGCTCTCGCCAAATGAACGTGTGCATGTGTGGTGATAGCCCAGCGAGCTCTACAACCCAGAGGTCCTGGTTTCAACAGTAAAAGGTCCTGGCAGCTCCATAAATAATGGTGGGCCACGTATTCCTGGCATGGTCTGGGTCCACTCATTCCATTAGAAGGCAGGATTGATGCGGAGCGCTACGTTACCGGCCGAGTGATCATCTGCATCTCATAATGCAGCATTTATTCCCTACTGGGAGGGGTGTCTTTCAGGACGACAATGCTCCAGTCTACAGGGCACGTGTTGTTGCCATGTGGTTGAGTCGCATGAGGATGAAGTTTCCCATCTTCAATGGCCCTCCCAAACGCCGGACCTCAGTCGAATAGAGAATTTGTGGGACTGTCTGGAGAGGCTGCTGTTTCCGTTTCCATCAAACGACGTGAATTGGAAGAATGGCGCCACATTCCTGCAGAACAGTTCCAGACCCTCGTTGACTTCATGCACGTCTTATCCATGCTATCGTGGATGCTCGCAATGGCCCAACACCCGGCTAAGTTACATTCCGTTTGTGTTTCCAGGTTTTGTCCACTACCTGTACATCAGTCTCGTTCCTTCACTCCATGTCTGATATTTCCATCACTTGCCCAGTTCAGTGTACATTGCACTTCTGTATATGTGTTGTCCTAGTGGTGGTTTATTTATTTATTTATTTTGGAGGAAGTTATTTTGCTGTCTGGTTGTTTTTTTTTTAATTTTTTTTAGTTTAGTGATTTTGTGCCGTTTGTCTCTTCTGCCAATTAAATTATGCATTTCATAAAGGCTGTGTGCACGTTCGTGTTCCTGCCATTTTTACTATGCTGACTATTTGGCTTATGGATTGATAATAAGGGATGAATAAATTGGGTAATTGTTTAATTATAACCGATGCAGTTATATACCCTTTGGGGTAGAAGGTGTGCAATCCACTCGGCGTCACCTCATGCAAATTATAGACCGCTTGGCTTAATACTTGAGCATTAACTCCAGTGCGTTGCTTCTTGCCCCCATAGTGAAAAGTGCTTTGTGCTGGGTGCTGTCCATGTGCCATTATATTCCTGTGACGGCCTGTCTATCTTGGGTTTGAATCTCGACCCAGCTATAAATTGTCTGCAAGGTGATTGATGTTTCACAATGCCGGGTGATGCATCAATGCGTGCACTATCCTTCGGAAGGAAGTTGAGCTGGAGGACACGTCTGCCGGCAGTGGGGGAAGGGATTGATGGATGTGAAAGACCCCACAGTGTCTTTCACAAAGAATAGGCGAATTATGGCAGACACCCTGAACAAATTCCAAATTTCTGCCAAAGTTGAATGTCGGGCCTGGCCAGCCGGTTACAAAAACATTTCAGCCAGAACCATTTCACCTGGCTGACTCGATAAGCTCGGAATGATTGCAGCTGTTAAACAAGCAGTATAGATATATTCCCATTGTGTAACATGTTACAGTTTGTTGGCCATACTTTTGTGTGCAAAATGGTGGAACGTTTGATCTGTACTCTTATTTTCTGCCTTTTTATACAATTACTTTGGATGCACTTTTTTTTTTCTCTTTAAAAAGAAATGCAACTTAAAGCTGTGATACGCTGTTATTTTTTTGGGGGGCACTTGCATGAAGCTGGAGCAAAAATGAGGTTTGAAAATATAAACACCGTTGTGTTTGCATATAAATTGCTTCAGCAGAGGCAAAAATACATCTTTCTTCCTCTGAAATGCGGATCACTGGCCTGAACCAATATTGCTGCAACTTCTACTACCGCTGATTCTGTTTACGGCTCAAACTATTCCCACCCTCTCATGGGGGTTGCCGGGGAACGTTATTGGCCCAATTCTTTCACACGTCGGCTGCAGACCAGGCCTGGCGTTTGAAGAACTTTGTGTGCTGACCTAAATTTTGCCACGTTGTCGATGACATCAAACGAGACCCTTCCTCATGCTTTCCCTCCCACGAGATTTACTGCAAGTATGTTGATTTGCCTCTCTACGTCTGCGTCCAGAATGAACATCTATTCTCGAGTCACCAAATGTACGCTTTTGCAATCTTGTGATTATCACAACTTTCCATGAACATAATTCTTGCAATGTTTGCGCTTTTCCATGAGCCTTCGATTACTCATTAATAAGAACAACCTTTTTTTTCAGCTTGGAAATTGCTCGGTTGTGATGAGGGTTTTCTTATCCCTCCCTAAAGAGTGAAGGTTTAAAGAGAAATGCTGATCCGATTAATTTGCCCACTCTCTTAAAGTTCTGATCGGCTTTTAGCTGACTGATTGTTGGTTTCGTGCATCATAGATCTTTGCTGCATTCTAACAGCTTTGACAAGTTGTCTGGAAATAGCCTGACTATGAATAATCTGCTTTGCCAGTCAGGCTCTGCACTCTGCTTTCTTTGTTAGTCTTTCTATGGCTATTAAAGAAGAATCTGTTTTTGGACGAATTCATATTCACAAAAGATCCAAACTGTGTTGGTGCTGAAAAGCATAAAAGGTGCAAATAAACTCAGAAACTTTTTATTTCCCCTTACAACCACCTCTGAGCGTCTGTAGCTCTCCAGCCTGAGTTTGAATCTTGTCACAGCTATGAACTGTCATCCTGGTGTTTCACATGCAGGGTGAGGAATCAAAGCGTAGGCAATTCCTCTTGATGCAGGATTCATTCATGGACTGTTAGAAGGTTTTCATTTCCTCCTTCAATGAAGTATTTCCTGAAATTGATTGGGTTAGGTAGGCACTGATATAGTTAGAGATGTTTTCTCCATGACTCTGGCATTGGCAAGGACACAACCAGGCAAGGCTCTTGACCCTCTCTTTTGATGTGTACTTTTTATTGTTTTGTTGTTTTTTTTTTGTTGTTGTTTTTGCGACCAGCATCCATGCCATTCATTGCTCATTGCTAATTGTGTTTGTCTAGTGCTTATTAGCATTTTGTGTAAATGTTTCTAACATCGTGCGAACATGTCAGGCTGAAATGAGTTCATCTTTTTGTTGTTTGGGGTTTTCTTTTTATTTCTTTTGGTTTCCTGCTATGATTATTACCAGATACCTCTTTCACGGCCCCAATTATTCCCACCTTCTTGTGGGGTCAGCCAGAGATGGTTTTGGCCCAGATCTTTCACGAAGCATCTGGCCAGGCCTGACGTTCTACTGAAGATAGCAAGTTGCAATGTGTTCAGGGTGCCGACGATACTTCGTATCATCTTTGGGAAAGACACCATGTGATCCTCAACCTCCACCAATAAATGCTAGCAGACGGGACACCCAGTCAGGGGGGACGGTGTGCTTTTCGTTGAAACACCTTGCACCTGCGAAGCACCAATCTGACAGTTTATAGTCAGGTTGGGAACTTCACTCAGATTGGACAGGTAAAAGGTAAGTATGCTATCTCTACAACAACCTGTTAGAGCCCTTCTTTTATCTCATGTTATGTATTTATATGAGGTGATTTTCATTTATATGTTTCTAAAAAAAGAATTCCACATTTCTCTGCTGTTCCCAGAGCCTGCTCATGAAGATCGATGCATTCCACTACATTGAGCCGGGAACTGTGCATCGGTGAGGATAAATGTTTCAGGGAGGCTGATTTCTTTCGGGAAATTATACCTTATGCATCACTTTGGGTGATTGGACAACAATTAGTAATTTTGTTGAAATATTTATTTTGGTCCTGAGCATTCCCTCCCCTCCCCACCCTCCCGTGAAGTCAAATATGCACAAGCACAGTATTCAATTTGTCACATTCGCCAATATTTATGTTAAAATTGAGACTTCCCTGTCACCGGAAATTACGTTAGCTGATCTCTTTGCTACCAGACAACTACATGCAATTAACTGATGATGGAGCCATGAGGCTTCAAATTCCATAGGTGATCCTATGTAAATGTGGATTGCTCTATTATTGTCTCCTAACAACCATTTGTGGGGGGGGGGGGGGGGGGGGAGTGAAAGCTAGATGCTACAATGAACTCCTGTCAGCAATCTTTATTGGTAGGTCAGTACAACAGTTACATGCATCAATAGTTCAGCAGCCTTTACCTGCTAGATGTGTGACTATGCCCAACGACACTACTGACAGCATTCCTGCAACATTTCCATTCAGTATCTACCGCAGCAACCTTGCCTGCCTTGAACTATGCACGTTTTATTGACAAAAGCAATTTTAAGAAGAGCAAGTGTGACAACAGGAAATCGGAATAACTCGTAACTACGTGTTCCCAAACTGGACCCGATCTGGACCACTTGTCGATCGTTGCTCCTTTCTGTTCAGTTGGCTCAAAGTTGGGGGTTATTCCAGTGCATTCCCTCTTGATGAGTGATCATAGTTCCCTGCTTGCTGGTTGTCAAAGCCTGGGGATACCTTTTTATTCCCTCAGCCCAAGATCTCCAGGCAAAAGTTGTGAACTATTTATGGATTTTCCATATTTTGGGCATCCGGATAGCTCCTGTGATACGAGAAGCCGCATTTATATATATATATATATATAAATTTATTTATTTATTTTAACAAATACCAAGAGGTGGTGTTTCAAGAATCTCGTGTCAAATAATTCTGCAATTTTCTTAGCTTTTGCACTCTGCCCAATCACCGATAGTAAAAGTTCTGGACACGCTGTTAGATATTTGGCTGGTGTGCTCATCTTGAAATATTCCACTTTCATGCTTCTGTAAATGAAATGGTCAGTTGGCATTTGTTAATGTTGTAAGGCTACTTCAGAGAACGTTCCAACTCCAGTTTCTTGTTTTATTTTAGTTGCTCGCATGTTATTAAAGCAAATGCAACTTGTTGTCAAGTTTATACCTTGTGTTTTCATCTTATAGTGATGCTGCCAAGTTTTGCATGATAATGGTGCAAAATTGACTGAAACTGAAGACGTAACATTTCTGTAAGTTGTACCATCAAATATTTATTTACTTTGTCACATAAGCTTATCTTGACAATACATCTTATCTGGAAACAACTAACTATCGAGGAAGAATAGAAGAAGATGAAGATCAAAAGAGATTTCATTTGCATCACAGGTAATGAACATGTTCTGGAAAACTACTTCATGAGAGCTTGACCACACTTTGTAAACTTGCACAAGAATTCAAAGATTACACAGGAATTAAAACCAGAAAGACAAACTCACTCCATCATGAGCTTCTTGGAGGAAAGAGTTGGAAGGTGATCAAAAATAAAGCAAAGATTGTCAAAGTCTTCACTAAACAGGGTAACCCATTTTTGGAAAGTGACATTTGCTGTTACCCCAAGCAATGTTTGCAGTGATATTGAAAACTGTGCCAATTTGTGGGTGAAGAGCATGGCTAAAGTTTGTTACCTCCACCACCGAAGGTGAAGGAGGTTATGTTTTCATCCCTCTCTGTCTGTTTGTTTGTGTGCAGGATATCTCAAAAAGTTGTGGATGGATCTGGATAACATTTGGTGGGCGGGTTGGGTGTGTGATAAAGATGAACTGATTAGATTTTGGTGAAGATCCGGATGTGGATCCGACTACTAGAATTTTAAAAGTGATTCTTCACCATTGTGAGATCGGGCCAAAAACGATATATAGCACGATATCTCAAAAAGTTGTGGACGGATTAGGACCAAACTTGGTGGACACGTTGGGTGTGTGACGAGGAAGAACTGGTTCAATTTTGTTGAAGATCCGAATGCAGATCCGATAATTTTTAAAGTGATTCTTCACCATTGAGAGGGCTAAACTAATATATAGCACAATATCTCAAAAAGTTGTGGACAGGTTGTGTGTGTGACCACGACAAATTGATTTGATTTTTGTGAGTCTGGATATGAAAATTATTTAGTTTCCAAAGTGATTCTTCACCATTGAGAGATCGGGCCAAAAACGATATATAGCATGATATTTCAAAAATGTATTGGGCCTGATATGTTCTCGTGGATCAGGCATTACGTGGTGGAGGGATGCGCTCTAACGAGTTTCCTAGTTTCCTCGAGAATGGTGGAAAAACAGTGAAATTTTGCGACACCCAAAAAAGAACAACCTCCCATACTTCAGGGATATCAACAGTGAGGACTAAAGTAAATCACCAGTTGGTAGCAATCAAGCAGGAAAGAAGTCTTATTTATAGGTTACTCCTCATAGCAAAAAGTAGGCCTGACTTTGTTGTCGAGGATGTTATTCCAGATTTTGAATTGAATGTAGCTCCACATTCCAACTTCCAACTGGATGGATCTGTGATGATGTTCTCAAGCAAATCACAGGTCATGTCACCAGTTCTCAACTTACCTTGACCAGAAGGCAAAGCCAAACCTGAATTGGAAGGTGACATTCTTCAGTTCTAATTGTTTATGCAATGTGCAGAGTGAATATGGTACTAAAACGCCAGACGTGTCAAATGCTATGCACTTTGCAGGAAAACTTGTCGACATTGGGCTGTAATGAGTCCATCTTACGACGAAATCAGAGTTGTTTTTGTCCAATATCTCTCAAAGAAAAGACTTGTGGCAACAGAACGTCTAAGACAACACCAATCCATTATGTCAATGACAACGCTGAATTCAAAACATAAAAAAAACTTTCTTTTGAATATCAGTATTATGATGGAGCTCACTACATACTGATGAGACAAGCTCATCAGTTATTACCAGGGCAAGTCAAAAAAACTGGTAGTCATGCATCACACAACAATGAAAGCCAGTTTCCCCTGTCTGAGGTCGTCACTATCCCAGAGATGACAGTTGGTCATCACAATCTTGAAGAGGAAGACCAACTTGTTAGTATTATAAATGCGTTTGATATACTCCAGGAGGAGATACAGACGTGTTTGTTTTCCTCATAGGTATCTCTCCTTCGCTTCCAAAGTCAACAACTCTACTTCAGGGAGAGGATGAAAGAATACACATCCAAGACAGCTACCTGACTATGGGAAGCAAGAGAGGTGAAGCTTTCAAGGGAACAGATACATGTAACTATAAGATGGGTTGTTAAAGAAAGTTATGTGGGCGCTACAAGCATCAGTTTGCATGTACCGACGTGACTGTGTGGGTGTGGAGATATATCCCAGAAGGTGGTGCAGATGAGACCGACCCGTATGGTTACAAAAACGTATGGCGTTATCTTCCTTGCACTAAAATGTAGATATTCGTCCCTATTTGACTCTTTGCACGTAAACGTTGGTCCCATTGTTGTACATAACAATCACACTGTCTGGAAGATTTCCAAACAAACAAACTGTTTGTTTACATATGAAAATAGTTACTGCCTGCGTTGGTTTTCTTTTGAGTTATTACAGCGTGTGCGCTGTATACAATTGCACCGAGTTTGAAATGTCCCCGGTGTCTACCACGTCTCCGAGATTTGAAAGTCCCCGGTGTTCTACACGTCTCGGTGTTCCCCCCCTCCCCCACATGCCTGTGACAGCCAATGACGGCCGTCCGTAGATGCAGTGCGTAACCAAGACCGAAATGGCGACAATTGACGGAAATACCCGAGTATTTCAATGGAAATTTGTGAAACTAATGTGTTATATATGTGAAAACCATTGAATTTATTGCTTGACGGAAAAAAAGAAGAAACGCGCCCCTCCATGTACGAACGACCGAAAGACGTCATTTCCGCCCACCATCGCATTTCCGCCGAAAGACGTCATTTCCGCCCACCATCGCATTTCGCGCCGAAAGACGTCATTTCCGCCACCATCGTATTTCGCGCCGAAAGACGTCATTCCGCCCACCATCGCATTTCGCGCCGAAAGACGTCATTTCCGCCCACCATCGCATTTCGCGCGAAAGACGTCATTTCCGCCACCATCGCATTTCGCGCCAGACGCTATTTCCGCCACCATCGCATTTCGCGCCGAAAGACGTCATTCCGCCCACCATCGCATTTCGCGCCGAAAGACGTCATTTCCGCCCACCATCGCATTTCGCCCGAAAGACGTCATTTCCGCCCACCATCGCATTTCGCGCCGAAAGACGTCATTTCGCCCACCATCGCATTTCGCGCCGAACGCTGAAAGCTAAGTTCTTCTTATTTTACATCATTCTTTTGTGGCCTCCTGCCACGCTGTATCGAACGATTTCATTCCTTCTGTTATATATATAAAGGTGCTTATCACAATAATAACAAGATTTTTACATTTCAAATATTAAGTCCGCTTTTTAATTGTTTTTCAACAGAAAAGCATAAATTGCATATTTTAACATGAGTGTACTCATTTGCTTCACCACACGTGCTGTATTGAAGGATTTCACTTGTTTATGTGTTGAAATGCATTTTTATCTCGCCTGTTCGAAGAACAGAGAGCTATAGCGATACCCCCTGGCGTGAGCCTCAGCGTGAGCGTGAAAATGTTAAAGTTTTTGGTGCAAGTTGTTTCCTTTCTAATGTTTTTATCTACCACACTATTTTTTACTGATATACATATATTGCTTTAAAATTATTTGGATCAGACTTCACTGCAATGCTTTATAAGAAATATTATTAGACTAGTCTTTTAAAAACGATAAATGTATAAACAGGCGAGCATTGGGTGGCTTTGACACCACTCTGGTCAAACGTGTATTAACATCACCAAGATGAGTAAACCTGTGTTGCTTGATTTTATTCATTTAGAGCGATTTAAGTGAAATATCTTCCAAAAATGCATTTGTGATACGTGCTGTGATTACCGATTTATTTATTTTATTTTTAATTCTTGATATTTTGCACCTTGAAACTCAAGATGTAATTATAATATGTGAAACAGACCTCTGCAAGCTTGACAACAAGTTTTATTAATTAATTGATGTGTTAATAGAGGTTAAACAGTGAAAAGATAGAGTTGGCATCGACTCTGAAGGAGATAACGTGTGCTCCCTGACTAAAATGGGTTCTTTGTCATTTTATTTTAGCGGGTTGAGTCTCGTTCCCCACGACGAGGTGCAGGGGATGTACGAGGGTACACATGTGCCCTTGGAGCAGATGAGTGATTTCTATGCAAGGTGAGTAAGCCTTGTGACTGATTGGGCTTGGGTGCAAGCACCATCGTTTGTAAAGGGGGTCGGGGGTAAATGCTACTATGTTGCCCCTTAAATGGCAGAAATCCAAATAAACGGATTATGGGAAGGTCCATTTGTTGGCATTTCGTTTTCTGTACGATGACCAAAGTAGGAGGCTGTACCCGAGCCCCTTTCCTCTCGTTTCACCACTGAGTGCAAGGTGGCGATACGACGATCCCATTTTGGCTGAAATGATTCCAAATCTTCATTTTGCCGTCGTAACAGATTTTTCTGATGCGCAAAGACTATTATTATAGCCTTGACTCAAATATGAATATTGTTACGGTGCCGGGTGTCGACGGCCGCGAAACGACCGCTCTGAACGGAGCCGCAAGTCGAGTCGGCCCGACCGATCGCCCGGAATATACATCGCCGCCCGGATAAGTCCGAGTCGACGGGTCCTTGTACAAGAACGCGGGGCTCCCTATAAACGCGGGGGGTTCCCTCTCTGGCATTGCCCCCTCCGATGCCCACGTGACGTGTTGATGCCCCGGGTCCCTTTCCGAGGGTCGCCCGTGCCCACTACACTGCCCCCGTGGCATTCTGGCGCTACGGGTCCCGTTTCCGACGGGTCGCCCATGCCCACTACACTATCCTGGCCCCTCTTGGGCCCTTGGCCTACTCTGGCCGACTTGTCCGGTGCCCCGGTGCCCACTAAACAAAACTCACCTTTCCACAGCCACGCTCCCAGCCGGTCCATGAACTCCTGCACCCCTCCAAACGGGTTTCATGCCTTCTCTCGACACCAACAAAACGACCTCCTGTTAGTAAATTTGAATAACCCACTAACTAACATTAAACTACTGACCCCGGGTCACTTGGGTGGGAATCACTCCTCCCCCCCCCCCCCCCCCAATCAGTCATCGCACCATGCATACCACATTCGCTCCACTCACACACTTGGGCCCGCTGTCCCACACTCATTCCTCACACACTTTCCATTTCACAACTCACACCAACACTCTATACTGCCATCCTTCCTAATTAAATCCCCTGACTAACTCGTGCTTCCTCGTCATCCCTTAAAACTCATGCACGTTCCATTTACTCTACGTAGCTAAGCTACGTCTCCACTACACATTTCCAGTCTGTCCATGTCTCCGAAAATCCAAAAATATTCCATTTCCTAAATCTAAACTGAAATCCCTCCAACTAATACATTCCACAGGCTCCATGAGGAACAATTCACGTCCCCATGAAGCCGGTCTAACTCTAACCCATCCCCCTAATTAGTACTTCCTGTGCCCCCTAACAGGGGGGTCTTCCCCCCTGCCTGGGGCTCGTGTCCACTCGAAGTGGCGAGGCTTGCTTTTTTTTTTCCTGCGCGGCAATTCGCAACCTGCCCGTGACGTCACGGCAGCTGTTCGCGCACCTCGTCCCCTTGGACGGTAACATCCGGCAGGATTCCCTTCTGCCAGATTTCAACCATGCAGCCACGACGTCACTGCGCATCCCAAAGCAAGCCCCACGTTCGAGGGGTTCCCCACGCGAGCACATGTGCTCTGCCCGTCCGTAACCCGTGCGCGGAATCACCGATGACGTCATTTGCACCCCGAACCTGCGCGATTTCTCGTGCAAGCCGGGTACGAGTGACGCATCGGGGAAGCCGCTTCGCACGCTCCGCGAACAGAACGTGCAGTGCAGGCCACTTGGAGCTTTACACACACGCTCGCTTGGAGAACCCGTCCGATCCGAATTCAATAATTCCAGCCTAACTTTTGTCCATTGCGGGGTCGGCTTGTATCCACCGCGGACGTTTCCGGACCGGATTTCACTCGCGCAGGCGCGCACGTGGCGGCCTCGTGCGAAGCACGGTACGGACCCCGTGCGCGCTGCTGTGCGAATCCGGCACGGTCACCAAAACAGCTACGGCCGCTACACGGCCTTTGTCCCTTGTCTGGCTCCGTCTTCGTCGCCATTCAACACACGCACTCCCACGTGCCATGACGCTTACACACCTTGCCATGACACTCGGACACGCGGTGTGCCCTCTCGCATACCAACCGCCATTTATCTTTCATACCGCGACCTCACACACGTGGTTTCTTTCACACACGGTGCTTCTCCTTAAACACCTTTTCACTCACGCATCAAGCTTCTTCCATATACGGGTTTCACTCACACACGGGAATCGCTTACACACGCCATAACACTTACACACGGGTTTCACTCACACAATGCGTGCTTTCCAGCACGCATTTCGCCACACTCGTAACCACACACACCGGGACGACCACGCTGGGGATTTGCGCTACCTCAAGCGCTCCCGGGGTCTCCATACCCCCCAAGCTCCGCGTCCACCCATTCACAGCACTCGCCCCCTCTACCTCGCAAGGCTCGACCGGACTCTCCTCGTCGCCGATCCGCCTCACGGAACAGTCCCTCCCCTCGTTCCTGAAGGAGCCATCCTCCTGCTTGCATCGGGTCCCAACACTTTCCACCAGCTCGCCCCCATTGCCCCCACTACCTCCATTTGTGTGTGTTCGTCTTTACCTTCGTCCAATTCACCCTCTATCTCCCGTGTCTCTGCCATTTCTTTTAATTCCCGCTTCTCCCTTTGTGTCTCTGTTAATCCCGTCACGTCGTCCATTACCTCCGTTTCTTCCTTTATTCTTTTATTATCTGCGTCTCCGTCTCCTCGTCCACTATTTCCGTTTCTTCCTCGCTTTTTGTCTCTGCAGTTTCCTCTTTGTCTCTTTTATTTCCTGCGTCCCCGTCACCTCCTTTTACTCTTCCGTCGTCACCTCTACCTCTTTAATTACTCCGTTATTTCTTTTAATTCCTTCGTCTCCGTCGTCACCTCTACCTCCTTTAATTTCTCCGTTATTTCTTTTAATTCCTTCGTCTCCGTCGTCACCTCTACCTCCTTTAATTTCTCCGTTATTTCTTTTAACTCTTCCGTCGTTCCCTCTTTCCAAGTTTTTTTAGTTTCCCGATAATTGTCGTGGCGGCAACGCTCGTCATCAACTGTCCGAGTTCATACACTTTCGTCCAATCATCATTATTCTCCGTCAATTCTCCTCACCCGTTATCATGGTCCGAACCGCCGCCACACTCCCCCTCGACTCAGTATTTCCTTCAGGTAGCGTCCTCGGTCCCGTTTGCAAACTCTCGGAGCATTTTTACATCATCCGCCATTGTTCCCAGACTCCAATCCTTGCGCTTCATCGCAAGGTCCATGACGTCCATTAACTGCTGCATTGTCACCTGCCCTGGCCGCATCCACTGACCACGTTCAGTGCTGCAGTTGTAATAATAAAAATAAACAGTGGTGTGGCATAGCCACTTTTCCCAACACTGGGGTAAGGAGGTGTCCTCCTCACGGGTGTCCTGGACCATGGGTTCATCTAACTCTACACACCCACCTGGCTCAGCTCGCCTTGGCTGAACATTTTGCGTGCTGGGAATAAAATTTATAACGCTCGTAATTTGTGGACACGGTGGGGGGGGGGGGTTTGCTCCGTATACCCCTGATCCGACTCCGTGAATTTTGCTACGGAGGTGGAGGTTCGTATCCACTCCTGACACCACTGTTACGGTGCCGGGTGTCGACGGCCGCGAACCGACCGCTCTGAACGGAGCCGCAAGTCGAGTCGGCCCGACCGATCGCCCGGAATATAGATCGCCGCCCGGATAAGTCCGAGTCGACGGGTCCTTGTACAAGAACCGAAATCGCCAATGGCAGACCATGTGGGGTAGGGTCGATTTCCAATCTTCAATGTACCTAAATACCCACGTGATCCAACTACCGGGGTATTCCACCCTCGACGGAACTCGTACGGAACAAACCGCTGAGGCGAGCCTGTCCCTGCGCGATTCCGAGCGGCTTAATCGCCGAGAACCGTCGGTCCAAATGTCCCCTTTTACGGCAAACCAACTGCTTTCTAACTACCAACACACGAAATGCTCAGTCAATGAATAAATCGACGCGACGAGCTGAAAACATTTAACAATTGGGTATTTATTAATAATAATGGGAACTAGGGAAGCACGTAAGAGCAGAACTATACCGACTATACGAAATGCAATGCAAACATTTACAGCACACAAAGCACTTAACAGTTTCCTACTTATTAGACGGCCCACGGACACACGTACGCACACACACACCCAAGAAATGGTGGCTGAGGCCTTAATAACGAGCTCCAGCTCGGAGACAGGTGAGCTGAAACCAGAGCCTATCTCGAACCTCTCCACCTCGTGTGGTCTTCAAGTTGTTCGACCCGGGCTCCAGCGAGAGCAGGCTGGATCAAATCGCCGTGAGCCGCGATCCTTCCGAGCTCCCGCGAATCCTCCCGCGCTTCTCAACACGTGCTGGTAAGCGAAGGCGCCGATCTTTCCCGTCGATGCGTCGCTTCCCGAGGAACCACCTCCAAGAAAAGCCGACGAGTCGCACCAAGCCGGGAAACCAAACGGAGAACAAAAGAGCTCCACGAACAGAAGAAGAAGCCACCACTCGCCAGCTCGAGTCGAGCAACCCGCTCAACTCTCTTCCAAACAAAGCAGCTCTCCAAAAAGTCTCCACCCGAGCCACAGCCGAGGCCGAGCTCCCTGGACCACCAAAGCAGAAAGCCTTCAAAGAGCCTCCTCCCGACCAGCCGAAGCTCACTGAGCCAGCCGAAGCAAAAAGCCTCCAACCCTAACCAGAGTCAAGCAGGACCCGAAGGTCTGCTGAACAACCACTCCCCCCCTCGAACACGAACAAAAGCAAGATCTCCTCTTTATCCTTCTCCGCCCCCTCCCCCGGCGCCGGCGGGACTCATGCCCTCGTGATCCATCCCCCGCTCAACCACGGGTGGAGGGAGTTGTTGACGTCATGAATCACGGACGGAAGGGCTCTTCTTCCTCTCGCAGAAGAGGGGAGGGACGTCTCCATTGTTCGCTCCCCTAACTATTAAATCGATCCGCAGTGCATCTAATCGATTTCTGAACATTTAAACAATGGAAGGTGAGCTATCTAGGGAACAAGCACTTATCGACATAGCTGACTAAAGGAACCTGATATGTTGTGTCAATCGAATTCCAAATTCATAACACTGTCATCCTTTTAAAAAGTATCAAAGATTATTTAATGTTTTCTGGAGAAATCAACGTGCTGCCACAGCAAACAACTCGTACATCACTCCTTGTTTGGTGATGTACGGTACTTTTTGCCATTTATCCAGCATGTGGAATGATGTAGCCATGAAACAAAGTGCCAATTCCCCCCCCCCCTTTCTCTCTTCTGGGTCTCTCCATGTCGTATTGTGTTTATGACGTTTGTAGCATAAATACAGCATCCTTTTTCTTTGAGCGCTCCTGATACTTTTGCAGCAGTTGTGATTGAATGGAGCATCACCAGCTCATCCAGTGTGTACTGTGCAATGTCAGGATGCTCAACACACTCATTTTGAGTTAATAATCCTGATGTTGTGTGCCATCATGGTCTAGTTGTTCTCGGATGACTATGTGCACCTATAATAGTGTCTGAAGCAAGTCCCTTTGTGGTGACTTATCAAGATATAGCCTACATGTCTTTGCATTGTCTAGGTTGAGTGATATTCCTGACCCGAAGAGAACTATGCCTGGTGTTGCTTAATGGTTAGGGTGGTGGCTGGATCCTTGGGTCCTAAGTTCAAATCCTGCGCGGGCCGTTGAATTAACACCAGGTGGTTGACTCTGCCTGTCATCCTTCCGAAGTCGGAAAAATTAGTGCCAGCTTGCTGGTATCCTTGTGCGGAGTGGCGACCCTTCCAGTTATGCCCAATAGCCAAGGAGACTGCTTAGCAATACCGACGCTCTGCACAGAGTATGTTCCCAATGGATTTATGGATGGTTGATTCGGCCTGTCATCCTTCCGAGGTCGGCAAAAGAGTACTAGTTTACTGGGATGAATAAGCCATTTGATTATCTTGCGTCGGAAGTGGCGACCCATCCAGGATTGTGCCCAACAGCCAAGGAGACTGCTTTGGCAGCACCGACGCTCTGTACAGTGTTGGTACCTATGGATAGTTGAAAGATGAACTCTCATCATTGTGCTTCGCAGCAGGTCTTTGCATCAGAGTACACCATCCTTGACTTTAGCTGTTCTCCTGTTTGCCAGCATTTGCTTGTACACATTAAACATCCCTCCGGTGCCTTTTAAAAAGGTGTGCCATGTGTGCCAATGCCCATACAAGCTTCTAAGTTCCTTCCTCCTGATTCTCGAGTAAAATGTTGCTGTAGCTGATATTGATGGTGCCAAATGACACACTAGTGTTGGCATATAAAGGATTCCATTACTGCACCAATATCCAGACAAACACACCAAACTCATAATGCAACTCATTCTGAGATGACAGCATAATATTTTGGTAGTTGAATGTCAACAACAAGAACGATGATGAGATGAACGATAATATGTCGATTCCTGTTCTGCTCTGCAAAGCTTTTGGTATCCAGGGTTCATTCCTTCATGCCTAGTGAACTTCGTGTGTATTTGCAAGCTATTAATGTCTCTTTGGCGTTTCAAACATTTTATTCACCCTTGGAATCTTCACTCTGGATATCAGGGCAATTTTCTTGGTTAATTATTCTTCCCATAATCCAAGCCTAAGGATCATTTGCATCTCATGATGAGATGTTAAAATATTACTTCTCGTCCTGTTCTTCTACCTTTTAGTTTGATCTCATAGCCATGCTCTTCTGCCATTCACCCCTCTCTCGCCTGGCTTACCCCATTACCAGACGACAACTTAGTTCTTCCTTGAGTTTTCATCCCTTGTATTAAATCCTTCTTCCCCCCCCCCCCCCACACTCCCCCCCACCATCTCTTCATCTCTTCAAAGTTTCCATCACCTTGTATCCAACTCTGAGCTTCTCCTCTGTCGAGCTTTATCTCTACATTGATCCATCTTCACTTGCATCCTCCCTCCCCATAAATACATATGCTCTATTGTTCTTTACAGTTCAGCTCTTCCTTGAACCTAATAATCCATATTTAGCGAAAATTGTTCGTTCTGCAACTTGGCAAACACTCTTGTATTCATATGAGATCTTCTTAAGACGGTGTCGACCCCAAGCCAAACAAATGAGATCGGTGAAATCAACCAACAATTTGCAACAATATTACCAACATCTTTTCCTCTGAATGCATGGACTGACCATTGGTTTGCAAGATTGATAAGAAAAGGGATAGATGTCTCACGCTGAATGCACGAGAGTTCACACGATGGTTTTCAAGTACTTTTCAACCTATGATTATTACACTTCCTCTTAACACACAGAGTTGAAGTGATGAGAAGTGATAGCATTGTGAGCTACTGCCACATCGGTCATTTGCCTTTTTTTTGTGAGGAGAGAAATCTT
>CM068954.1:163858796-163884169 GCA_035128595.1 Eptatretus atami | reverse complement strand
GAAGAACAGAGAGCTATAGCGATACCCCCTGGCGTGAGCCTCAGCGTGAGCGTGAAAATGTTAAAGTTTTTGGTGCAAGTTGTTTCCTTTCTAATGTTTTTATCTACCAACTATTTTTTACTGATATACATATATTGCTTTAAAATTATTTGGATCAGACTTCACTGCAATGCTTTATAAGAAATATTATTAGACTAGTCTTTTAAAAACGATAAATGTATAAACAGGCGAGCATTGGGTGGCTTTGACACCACTCTGGTCAAACGTGTATTAACATCACCAAGATGAGTAAACCTGTGTTGCTTGATTTTATTCATTTAGAGCGATTTAAGTGAAATATCTTCCAAAAATGCATTTGTGATACGTGCTGTGATTACCGATTTATTTTATTTTATTTTTAATTCTTGATATTTTGCACCTTGAAACTCAAGATGTAATTATAATATTGTGAAACAGACCTCTGCAAGCTTGACAACAAGTTTTATTTAATTAATTGATGTGTTAATAGAGGTTAAACAGTGAAAAGATAGAGTTGGCATCGACTCTGAAGGAGATAACGTGTGCTCCCTGACTAAAATGGGTTCTTTGTCATTTTATTTTAGCGGGTTGAGTCTCGTTCCCCACGACGAGGTGCAGGGGATGTACGAGGGTACACATGTGCCCTTGGAGCAGATGAGTGATTTCTATGGCAAGGTGAGTAAGCCTTGTGACTGATTGGGGCTTGGGTGCAAGCACCATCGTTTGTAAAGGGGTCGGGGGTAAATGCTACTATGTTGCCCCTTAAATGGCAGAAATCTCAAATAAACGGATTATGGGGAAGGTCCATTTGTTGGCATTTCGTTTTCTGTACGATGACCAAAGTAGGAGGCTGTACTCCCGAGCCCCTTTCCTCTCGTTTCACCACTTAGTGCAAGGTGGCGATACGACGATCCCATTTTGGCTGAAATGATTCCAAATCTTCATTTTGCCGTCGTAACAGATTTTTCTGATGCGCAAAGACTATTATTATAGCCTTGACTCAAATATGAATATTGTTACGGTGCCGGGTGTCGACGGCCGCGAACCGACCGCTCTGAACGGAGCCGCAAGTCGAGTCGGCCCGACCGATCGCCCGGAATATACATCGCCGCCCGGATAAGTCCGAGTCGACGGGTCCTTGTACAAGAACCGGGGGCTCCCTATAAACGCGGGGGGTTGCCCTCTCTGGCATTGCCCCCCTCCGATGCCCACGTGACGTGTTGATGCCCGGGTCCCTTTCCGAGGGTCGCCCGTGCCCACTACACTGCCCCCGTGGCATTCTGGCGCTACGGGTCCGTTTCCGACGGGTCGCCCATGGCCACTACACTATCCTGGCCCCTCTTGGGCCCTTGGCCTACTCTGGCCGACTTGTCCGGTGCCCCGGGTGCCCACTAAACAAACTCACCTTTCCACAGCCACGCTCCCAGCCGGTCCATGAAATCCTGCACCCCTCCAAACGGGTTTCATGCCTTCTCTCGACACCAACAAAACGACCTCCTGTTAGTAAATTTGAATACCCACTAACTAACATTAAACTACTGACCCCGGGTCACTTGGGTGGGAATCACTCCTCCCCCCCCCCCCCCCCAATCAGTCATCGCACCATGCTACACACATTCGCTCCACTCACACACTTGGGCCCGCTGTCCCACACTCATTCCTCACACACTTTCCATTTCACAACTCACAACCAACACTCTATACTGCCATCCTTCCTAATTAAATCCCCTGACTAACTCGTGCTTCCTCGTCATCCCTTAAAACTCATGCACGTTCCATTTACTCTACGTAGCTAAGCTACGTCTCCACTACACATTTCCAGTCTGTCCATGTCTCCGAAAATCCAAAAATATTCCCATTTCCTAAATCTAAACTGAAATCCCTCCAACTAATACATTCCACAGGCTCCATGAGGAACAATTCACGTCCCCATGAAGCCGGTCTAACTCTAACCCATCCCCTAATTAGTTCTTCCTTGTGCCCCTAACAGGGGGGTCTTCCACCCCTGCCTGGGGCTCGTGTCCACTCGAAGTGGCGAGGCTTGCTTTTTTTTTTTTTCCTGCGCGGCAATTCGCAACCTGCCGTGACGTCACGGCAGCTGTTCGCGCACCCGTCCCCTTGGACGGTAACATCCGGCAGGGATTCCCTTCTGCCAGATTTCAACCATGCAGCCACGACGTCACTGCGCATCCAAAGCAAGCCCCACGTTCGAGGGGTTCCCCACGCGAGCACATGTGCTCTGCCCGTCCGTAACCGTGCCGCGGAATCACGATGACGTCATTTGCACCCCGAACCTGCGCGATTTCTCGTGCAAGCCGGGGTACGAGTGACGCATCGGGAAGCCGCTTCGCACGCTCGCGAACAGAACGTGCAGTGCAGGCCACTTGGAGCTTTACACACACGCTCGCTTGGAGAACCCGTCCGATCCGAATTCAATAATTCCAGCCTAACTTTTGTCCATGCGGGGTCGGCTTGTATCCACCGCGGACGTTTCGGACCGGATTTCACTCGCGCAGCGGCACGTGGCGCCTCGTGCGAAGCACGGTACGGACCCCGTGCGCGCTGCTGTGCGAATCCGGCACGGTCACCAAAACAGCTACGGCCGCTACACGGCCTTTGTCCTTGTCTGGCTCCGTCTTCGTCGCCATTCAACACACGCACTCCCACGTGCCATGACGCTTACACACCTTGCCATGACACTCGGACGCGGTTGTGCCCTCTCGCATACCAACGCCATTTATCTTTCATACGCGACCTCACACACGTGGTTTCTTTCCACACGGTGCTTCTCCCTTAAACACCTTTTCACTCACGCATCAAGCTTCTTCATATACGGGGTTTCACTCACACACGGGAATCGCTTACACACGCCATAACACTTACACACGGGGTTTCACTCACACAATGCGTGCTTTCCAGCACGCATTTCGCCACACTCGTAACCACACACACCGGGACGACCACGCTGGGATTTGCGCTCCTCAAGCGCTCCCGGGTCTCATACCCCCAAGCTCCGCGTCCACCCATTCACAGCACTCGCCCCCTCTACCTCTGCAAGGCTCGACCGGACTCTCCTCGTCGCGATCCGCCTCACGGGGGACAGTCCCTCCCCTCGTTCCTGAAGGAGGCCATCTGCTGCTTGCATCGGGTCCCAACACTTTCCACCACTCGCCCCCATTGTCCTCCACTACCTCATTTGTGTGTGTTCGTCTTTACCTTCGTCCAATTCACCCTCTATCTCCCGTGTCTCTGCCATTTCTTTTAATTCCCGCGTCTCCCTTTGTGTCTCTGTTAATCCCGTCACGTCGTCCATTACCTCCGTTTCTTCCTTTATTTCTTTATTATCTGCGTCTCCGTCTCGTCTCCACTATTTCGTTTCTTCCTCGCTTTTTGTCTCTGCAGTTTCCTCTTTTGTCTCTTTTATTTCCTGCGTCCCCGTCACCTCCTTTTACTCTTCCGTCGTCACCCTACCTCCTTTAATTACTCCGTTATTCTTTTTAATTCCTTCGTCTCCGTCGTCACCTCTACCTCCTTTAATTTCTCCGTTATTTCTTTTAATTCCTTGTCTCCGGTTCACCTCTACCCCTTTAATTTCTCGTTATTTCTTTAACTCTTCCGTCGTTCCCTCTTGTCCAAGTTTTTTAGTTTCCCCGATAATTGTCGTGGCGGCAACGCTCGTCATCAACTGTCCGAGTTCATACACTTCTCGTCCAATCATCATTATTTTCTCCGTCAATTCTTCCTCACCGTTATCATGGTCCGAACCGCCGCACACTCCCCCTCGACTCAGTATTTCCTTCAGGTAGCGTCCTGGTCCCGTTTGCAAACTCTCGGAGCTTTTTACATCATCCGCCATTGTTCCCAGACTCCAATCCTTGCGCTTCATCGCAAGGTCCATGACGTCCATAACTGCTGCATTGTCACCTGCCCTGGCCGCATCCACTGACCACGTTCAGTGCTGCAGTTTAATAATAAAAATAACCAGTGGTGTGGCATAGCCACTTTTCCCAACACTGGGGTAAGGAGGTGTCCTCCTCACGGGTGTCCTGGACCATGGGTTCATCTAACTCTACACTACCCACCTGGCTCAGCTCGCCTTGGCTGAACATTTTGCGTGCTGGGAATAAAATTTATAACGCTCGTAATTTGTGGACACGGTGGGGGGGGGGGGGTTTGCTCCGTATACCCTGATCCGACTCCGTGAATTTTGCTACGGAGGTGGAGGGGTTCGTATCCCACTCCTGACACCACTGTTACGGTGCCGGGTGTCGACGGCCGCGAACCGACCGCTCTGAACGGAGCCGCAAGTCGAGTCGGCCCGACCGATCGCCCGGAATATAGATCGCCGCCCGGATAAGTCCGAGTCGACGGGTCCTTGTACAAGAACCGAAATACGCCAATGGGCAGACCATGTGGGGTAGGGTCGATTTCCAATCTTCAATGTACCTAAATACCCACGTGATCCAACTACCGGGTATTCCACCCTCGACGGAACTCGTACGGAACAAACCGCTGAGGCGAGCCTGTCCCGTGCGCGATTCCAGGCGGCTTAATCGCCGAGAACCGTCGGTCCAAATGTCCCCCTTTTACGGCAAACCAACTGCTTTCTAACTACCAACACACGAAAATGCTCAGTCAATGAAATAATCGACGCGACGAGCTGAAACATTTAACAATTGGGGTATTTATATAATAATGGGGAACTAGGAAGCACGTAAGAGCAGAACTATACCGACTATACGAAATGCAATGCAAACATTTACAGCACACAAAGCACTTAACAGTTTCCTACTTATTAGACGGCCCACGGACACACGTACGCACACACACACCCAAGAAATGGTGGCTGAGGCCTTTAATAACGAGCTCCAGCTCGGAGGACAGGTGAGCTGAAACCCAGAGCTATCTCGAACCTCTCCACCTCTGTGGTCTTCAAGTTGTTCGGACCCGGGCTCCAGCGAGAGCGAGCTGGATCAAATCGCCGTGAGCCGCGATCCTTCCGAGCTCCCGCGAATCTCCCGCGCTTCTCAACACGTGCTGGTAAGACGAGGCGCGATCTTTCCCGTCGATGCGTCGCTTCCCGAGGAACCACCTCCAAGAAAAGGCCGACGAGTCGCACCAAGCCGGGAACCAAACGGAGAACAAAGAGCTCCACGAACCAAGAAGAAGAAAGCACCACTCGCAGCTCGAGTCGAGCAACCGGCTCAACTCTCTTCCAAACAAAGCAGCTCTCCAAAAAGTCTCCACCCGAGCCAAGCCGAGGCCGAAGCTCCCTGGACCACCAAAGCAGAAAGCCTTCAAAGAGCCTCCTCCCGAGCCAGGGGCGAAGCTCACTGAGCCAGCCGAAGCAAAAAGCCTCCACCCTAACCAGAGTCAAGCAGGACCCGAAGGTCTGCTGAACAACCACTCCCCCCCTCCGAACACGAACAAAAGCAAGGATCTCCTCTTTATCCTTCTCCGCCCCTCCCCCGCGCCCGGCGTGACTCATGCCCTCGTGATCCATCCCCCGCTCAACCACGGGTGGAGGGAGTTGTTGACGTCATGAATCACGGGACGGAAGGGCTCTTCTTCCTCTTCGCAGAAGAGGGGGAGGGACGTCTCCATTGTTCGCTCCCTAACTATTAAATCGATCCGCAGTGCATCTAATCGATTTCTGAACATTTAAACAATGGAAGGTGAGCTATCTAGGGAACAAGCACTTATCGACATAGCTGACTAAAGGAACCTGTATGTTGTGTCAATCGAATTCCAAATTCATAACACTGTCATCCTTTTGAAAAAGTATCAAAGATTATTTAATGTTTTCTGAGAAATACGTGCTGCACAGCAAACAACTCGTACATCACTCCTTGTTTGGTGATGTACGGTACTTTTTGCCATTTATCCAGCATGTGGAATGATGTAGCCATGAAACAAAGTGCCAATTCCCCCCCCCCCTTTCTCTCTTCTGGTTCTCTCCATGTCGTATTGTGTTTATGACGTTTGTAGCATAAATACAGCATCCTTTTTCTTTGAGCGCTCCTGATACTTTTGCAGCAGTTGTGATTGAATGGGAGCATCACCAGCTCATCCAGTGTTACTGTGCATGTCAGGATGCTCAACACACTCATTTTGAGTTAATAATCCTGATGTTGTGTGCCATCATGGTCTAGTTGTTCTCGGATGACTATGTGCACCTATAATAGTGTCTGAAGCAAGTCCCTTTGTGGTGACTTATCAAGATATAGCCTACATGTCTTGCATTGTCTAGGTTGAGTGATATTCCTGACCCGAAGATGAACTATGCCTGGTGTTGGCTTAATGGTAGGGTGGTGGGCTTGGATCCTTGGGTCCTAAGTTCAAATCCTGCGGGCCGTTGAATTAACACCAGTGGGGTTGACTCTGCCTGTCATCCTTCCGAAGTCGGAAAAATTAGTGCCAGCTTGCTGGTATCCTGTGTCGAGTGGCGACCCTTCCAGGTTTTTGCCAATAGCCAAGGAGACTGCTTAGCAATACCGACGCTCTGCACAGAGTATGTTCCCAATGGATTTAGGATTGGTTGATTCGGCCTGTCATCCTTCCGAGGTCGGCAAAATGAGTACTAGTTTACTGGATGAATAAGCCATTTGATTATCTTGCGTCGGAGTGGCGACCCATCCAGGATTGTGCCCAACAGCCAAGGAGACTGCTTTGGCAGCACCGACGCTCTGTACAGTGTGTGGTACCTATGGATAGTTGAAAGATGAACTCTCATCATTGTGCTTCGCAGGCAGGTCTTTGCATCAGAGTACACCATCCTTCGGACTTTAAGCTGGTTCTCCTAGTTCTGCCAGCATTTGCTTGTACACATTAAACATCCCTCGGTGCCTTTTAAAAAGGGTGTGCCATTGTGTGCCAATGCCCATACAAGCTTCTAAGTTCCTTCCTCCTGATTCTCGAGTAAAATGTTGCTGTAGCTGATATTGATGGTGCCAAATGACACACTAGTGTTGGCATATAAAGGATTCCATACTGCACCAATATCCAGACAATACACACCACAACTCATAATGCAACTCATTCTGAGATGACAGCATAATATTTTGGTAGTTGGAATGTCAACAACAAGAACGATGATGAGTATGACGATAAGATATGTCGATTCCTGTTCTGCTCTGCAAAGCTTTTGGTATCCAGGGTTCATTCCTTCATGCCTAGTGAACTTCTGTGGTATTTGCAAGCTATTAATGTCTCTTTGGCGTTTCAAACATTTTATTCACCCTTGGAATCTCACTCTGGATATCAGGGCAATGTTCTTGGTTAATTATTCTTCCCATAATCCCAAGCCTAAGGGATCATTTGCATCTCATGATGAGATGTTAAAATATTACTCTCGTCCTGTTCTTCTACCTTTTAGTTTGATCTCATAGCCCATGCTCTTTCTGCCATTCACCCCTCTCTCGCCTGGCTTACCCCATTACCAGACCGACAACTTAGTTTCTTCCTTGAGTTTCATCCCTTGTATATAATCCTTCTTCCCCCCCCCCCCCCCCCCCCCCCCCCCCCCACATCTCCCCTCCCACCATCTCTCATCTCTTCAAAGTTTGCCATCACCTTGTATCCAACTCTGAGCTTCTCCTCTGTCGAGCTTTATCTCTACATTGATCCCATCTTCACTTGCATCCTCCCTCCCCATAAATACATATGCTCTATTGTTCTTTACAGTTCAGCTCTTCCTTGAACCTAATAATCCATATTTAGCGAAATTGTTCGTTCTGCAACTTGGCAAACACTCTTGTATTCATATGAGATCTTCTTTAGAGCGGTGTCGACCCCAAGCCAAACAAATGAGATCGGTGAAATCAACCAACAATTTTGCAACAATATTACCAACATCTTTTCCTCTGAATGCATGGACATGACCATTGGTTTGCAAGATTGTATAAGAAAAGGATTAGATGTCTCACGCTGAATGCACGAGAGTTCACACGTATGGTTTTCAAGTACTTTTCAACCTATGATTATTACACTTCCTCTTAACACACAGAAGGTTGAAGTGATGGAGAAGTGATAGCATTGTGAGCTACTGCCACATTGGTCATTTGCTTTTTTTTGTGAGAGAGCTAATGTATTGACTTGGAATATGGTTGGAAGTTGATTCTTGACATTAGCAAAGGGCGAACTTGGGTTCGACGTGTCGGAGTTGAAAGCGCAGTTTGTCTGACAAGTATGATGGGGGTCTTTAAAATGATGAGTAAATATCATTGAGAATGTATTCACATATCTGTCGTTGGCTCTTTATTTTGGAGACCTTCACCCCTGCAGATAGATACCCACCGTGATGAAAGACTCACGTTCCATGTTTTGCATGTGTGACAGGGCAGCGTGATGAAACAGTTTATGGACATCTTTTCTCTTCCTGAGATGACTCTTCTTTCGAGTGTCAATGACTATTTTATCCGACACAATATTGACTACGACCCTGTCCACCTGTACAAGGATGTGTCGGTAAGACAGCGTCTTTGATAGTGCACGCTTTAATGTTGAAATGATGTGATTTATTTGGCCTATACTTAAGTTTTTTTTGTGTATTGCTCAATTTTAAATACTGTTGAGTCTCATTAGACATAACGAGTACTTACAAGTTCTGTGGACTCTGTCATATCAAATATCCATTACACCAGACTCTCCTCCGGTCTGATGAAGCATATTCGTCGGAGCCCTTGGGTCCGAATGTTAGCCCGTGGGATGGGTAAACCTCCAAGCACCAAGAACAAGGAAGATTTCCACACAGCTCTGATGGACCTGAATTATTTTATTTTAGGCTGGCTTAGTGACAACAATTGTTCCTTTTCTCTGCACTGCTTTTACTGATTGTTTTTGTCTTTTCTTCGTTTTTGTCTTTTTGCATACGAGGTCAAGGCTCGTGGAAGAGTGAGAACACAATGGATCAGGACGCAACAGAACAAAAGGAACAGTGGAAACGAGCGGAGAAACACCAATAGCAGGGTTGAAGGATAGAATAGACGGAGACTTGGACAAATGAGGGATGTAGGGAGGAAAGAGGGGTAGAGGAGGATCCATGGGGTGGACAAGATGGATAAAGAAGCAAACTCTCAGGAAGGAAAAACTGGAAATTTGGAAGGAGGTGGGGGATAATGAGGGTAGAAAAGATCATGGTTATGGAATGTGGATGATCAGAGATGGTGGTGAACAGCTGTTTTTGTATACCTGGAAATAAGAATGAGATTTAAGAGGATGTCGAAGTTGGATGCACATGTGGGAAAAACAAACAAACAAATGAGTGAAGGAGAACAACGATTCTGGATTTTGAGTTTCACCAGAAGGAGGTTGATGGTGGACTGCATGTGGCTTCCAGAAACAGGGGAAGCGGGGGTTGGAGGGGGACAAAGCACGGAAAGAGCAGAGGGTGCAAGACCAGAAAGGAGGTGGTAGGAGACAGAGAGACCACAGACCTGTCGGCGATGGGAAAGTGATTGACCCAGAGATTCAGCTTCTGTGGCTGCAGCCTTCCTGTCAGAAGGATGAGGGATGTCACGGCATGGTGGAGTCATCAGCCAATACAAAAAGAGAATTTTACAGAGAGTCAGAGAGATCATTGTTGAAAATCAGGAATAGGACTGGGCCCAGATCAATGCCTTGGGGCACTCCAGCCTTAGCATTGAGTGGAGATGAAAGGATTCCTTTGACAGCCACATGATGAGAGTAGAGGAAGTCAGTAATGTAAAGTTTGGAGAGCAAGACAGGATGCCAGACTATAGCAAAAGCACGAGATATGTCTAAAGAGATGGCCCTGATCTCATGTCTTACATTGATGGCCTCCATCCATTGTTTTGAGAGGAGAAGCAGCATATCCAAAGTGTAGTGACTTGATTTGAATATATATATATATATTTTTTTTTTTTATGCCTCAGCTGACTAAGTTATCAGAGGCATTGTGTTCTTGGGTTGTCCGTCCGTCTGTCTGTCCGTCCTTGCTTCTGTGATAGGTTTTTCATTACCGTGGTAACTTCAGAATGGCTGAAGGGATCCTAGTCAAACTTGGTACAAGTATATATAATGACGTAAAGATGAACTTATTAGACTTTTTGGTAAAGACATCAAAGGTCAGAGGTCATGTCAGACAAAAATGTTATCGAGTTCGGGATTTGATCTAAACTAAGTTACATGTACCATGATGCATATATACAGATTAGATATTGAGGTCAAATGGTCTTGAGGTTTTTGGTCAAGGTTAATTAAAGAAAGACTCGATGTGGGTGGTGGCATATCGGTCGACGTTGTGACGTCAAATTATGTCTAGATTGATCTGAGATGACATTGTTGGAGAAAAGGAAGGATTTCATCTCAACTCGATAATGGATTCCATGACCTGACTGATGTTTGCAGGTAAAATAATAAATCTGTAGTTAAGGGGATCAGATTTTGCACCTTTTTATGTAATGTGGTGGTGATTGCTGATTTCCAAGCAGATGGACAATAACCGTGGGCAAATAATATGGTGAAAAGAGCAGAAGGAGGATGTGCAAGAACAGCAGAGCAGGTTTTTAGGACACGTGAGCTGATCCCATGAGGTCCAGTCGCAGGCAAGTTGAGAAAACCTCTCCACCTTTTCAGGAGTAAAAACCATAGAATCCAGGAGCAGTTGGGTACGACTGGGTACGTTAGGTATAGAGAGCGAGTGGTTGCGGACACAACATTTGGAAGCAAACACAGAATTGAGGTATTCGGCCTTCTCACAAGCAGAGTTTGTTGTGGTGCCATTTGAAGTGAGGGAAGTACGGGAAGGGGGCAAATACCAGAGACACACTTGACAAGGCACCACCAGATTTTAGAGGAGGCAGACAAGTTTGAAAGTTCAATGTTGAGGTTGTCCAGATGTTTTTTTTGTGGCTCTCCTGAGAGTGGACACACACTTGTTGTGGGCTTTTTGGAATGATCTGGATTGCCTTTGGTTATGTGCTTTCCAGGAAGAGAAGGCAAGTTGTTTCAAGGCAACTGCTGCACCGCATGATTCAGTATACCTTGGGTGGAAGAAAGCAAATGATAACTGAAGATGAGTTGGGATGAATATTTGCATAAGAGAGAGAACAGGCTTCTGTAGAAGAATTCCCAGGCTGAATTGATATCCTCCTCCTTCATATGCAAGGCTGCGGGTAGCATCATTGACTGAGGGCACAGCTGTGCCGCTGATGCAATGCCCCTTATTACCAGCAAACTGCTACTCATTTCACCGACCTCAGAAGGATGACAGGCTGAGTCAACCCCACCTGGTGTTAATTCAGTGGAAAACGGACTCAAACTCAGGACCCTAACGTCCCAAGCCAGCTACCCCAACTGCCAAGCCAACACGAGGTTTTGAATTGATATCAAGGGTAGTAGATATGGGAGACCAGTCCTGAAGTGAGATGCCTGCTTGCAGTCCCTGCCAATCTACATGGGTGAACTGTCAGACTCATTGGTGTTTAAGGCAGCTCTCTGAGAATATCCAGAGAGATGTTTACTCACAAGCATATTGTGACGTCCACGGACTTGAACAGTCCCGCCAACGTAGGATGAGCCGAAACGATGGAGCGGTTTATCGTTTTACAATCCAAGGGGCGGCGTTTTGATCGCTCTATAGCAAACGGGACGAGGAAGGTGCACGAGTCACTTTTTACTGAGTTAATAACGTTTATTTCTACACAAGAACGATAAGAAGGCTCGGCAAGAGGAGGGATCCGTGGACGATTCTACGAAAGGTGGTGTGGATTCGGGCGTGGGGAAAACACAAACAATTTCAATGGATATACAGCAAAATGTAAGAATCAATTCATCGGTACACGAATCTCAAACCCTCTAAGGCGCCAGGTACACACACACACACACACACACACACGTAGTTAGTTCGTCAGGCTTGCCCTGGTGCCGCTGCCACAGTCATTGGATTGGTGCCGGACCAACTGGCGCTGCGCCCATCAGGGGCAGGAGACACGACGGTGCCGATCTTCCGCGCAGAGTTGTAGTTCTTTGCCTGTGAGCTCCAACCAGCCACCGTGGTATTGTTCTTGGGGTTGTCGACCTTCTGCGGTGTGGGCCCAAGACCACTCACAGCCGCCAGGGAATCCAGTTCATGCGCCGAGATGCGAGCAGGACGGGAGGCAGGTCTGCCCACCGTTCGGTCTCGTACCCAGAGCCAGCAGAACACGAGAGCCAAACGAGGTGAGGCACGAGGCACAGCAAGGCCACGAGACACGACGAATCGAGGAATGAACAAGCGCAACCAGAGAGAGCGCTCAGAGAAGCCAGCCTCGACGAGAGCTTTTCTTTCTTACTCTTCCCTTCCTCTTCCAATCAGATCGTTTTTATACTCAAGAGTCCTCGTCACTTCCAACGGAGCCCCTCATTGGTCCTCTGCCTGCCGCCTATCGTCATCAAGGGGGCGGAGCCTCCGCAGCACCGTTCTGTCACTCACGGCAAGCCTACAGGAATACTAAAAAGGGAATATGCATCAACACTTACCCTAATCCGTCTCCCTATCTAATTACGTGACAATTATCATTTCTCCCTTAAATAAATAGACATTTACTAGACAATTTATCACCACTGAATTCCTACTTCATTACATCGAGATCCTGGTACAACTCTAACAGCATGGCATACCTAATTAAACATCCTAATTACCCTTTGAATGCATACCCCCCCCCCCCAGACGTAACACTGCCCCCTCCTCTGTTACCGCAGCTCCTGCAAGGTATATCACAGGCGCTACCGTACCAGCCTTACCACTTACTGACTCTCACCTATTTAACCTAACGAAATAAAGCAGGAGGGGCAATGGGCAGCGAGCGCAGCTAACTTACCTATCCTGCTTAACGTACTACCCCCTTATGGCCTTATCCTCGCCTAAACAATCACTTCCATTTTTTTATTTTATTTTATTTTATTCATCACATGAGAGCACTGAGCGAAGTTGCACTCCACCTTCTGGATCATCGCTCCTGTCCAACACTCTTCCGATGATCTGGGAGGGGAAACAAAGGGTTCCACAAAAACACAACACATACTTTACATTCCTACTCTAATAGTCCAGGGCTAAGCCAAAAATATGGCAGATATTTTCACTTTGTGGAAAATTATGAAACTTTGCACACAGATTGGGGACCCCAGTAGGAACATTTTCGATTAGGACCCAACTCTGAAATGCCCCCTGGTGGCCGCCATCTTGAGTTTCAATATGGCCGCCTAAGATATGGCCGCCTAAACTGAATCGGATAGGAATGCAATTTCATTGGCTAACCCCAATGTGGCAGCATTGTTTCATAATGTGCGAGATCATTGCCACGGTGTTGGACTTTTCTCGGAAGAGAGGGAGCAACGAAATGTTTGTCTTGGGATTCGGAGGTTCCTCTTGATTGGAAGCGTGGTAGGCTGCCCAGGATGGATAATCGGTCGCACCAAGCGTTTCCTTTTGGCAAAGCTCCATCTGTTGTTCCAACCACTTGTACTCTAATTTACGGTCCTTCTTCAGTAATTCATCTGTAGGTGAATATGACAGGCCCATAAGAGATCGGAACATGAGCATCCCTTGGGAGAGGTTGTGCAGCAGGTACACTTGTGTACTCCCCTGGGAGTTGCTGAACGTATTTCGCCTGGCTTGATTCGTCATCAAACATGGAGGTGCCGAGGCGAGATAGACCAGAATTAGTCGCATCTGGATGCTGACAGAGGGAATGAGCAGTCCCGTGAAAGGAGTCTTTTGCCGAAATTGAGCTTGGGTTATGGTCTAAGTTATCAGCTTGTCTGTGGTGAAAACGCCCTTCTGAAGCTGTGGTGGACAGACCACACCATCCTCTTCATAGTTTGCAGAGACGATTTGCTACACCAGATAACCTCAGCAAACGATCATAGGAAATGCAGAGCCCCAAACCATGGAACCGATCCACAAGTTCACGCTTCCTAGTCTCTGAATGCATCTTTAAACCAACATAAATTGGGAGAGGTGTTTCCTGTGGTCTGTTGTGTCGGACAGCAGAACGCTGATGTCTGGCATGTTTCACACTGTTAAAGACAAGCAGCTGGGCAATTGTTAATCCAGCATTTCGCTGGAGCGTTGTCCGTTCTATTTGGTCCCTTATGTTTGTCCCTCAAGCAGCATGCTCACGAAGGCTAGCAGCACGTTTGGTACAGATCTCACCTGTTCGTCGCGGTTTAATTTCCCATTGCAGACGTAAGAGTTTTCGAAAATATACTTACGAACAATTGTTGCCGCTTTTGCCAAGCACATGATATTTGAATCAATGTCACAAGCTCTAACTACCGTGTCTCCAATATCACGGTCAACTACGAATAGGATTCGCGGCCATGCTTCGTGGCCGTCAGATGTGGACAGTTCTGCAAGAGTCTTTCCTTTAAGCGTGTTCTGTTTACTTGAACCTCAGGATCCATCCCAAGATCAACCAGACGTTGGTTGTATGTCTCAGCCAGGTCGGCTAATTGGAAGACGGGAGCAGTGTCTTGTGAATTACTGGCTTCTTCTATGTGAGCTAGAAAGTTCTGCCAGTGCTATACTATGAATGAGGAGTGGGCGATTCATCACAGGATTTTGTGTGCAGCCCTCGCATCATGAAACAGTTTTGTCATACAGGCTTTGTGATACTTGACCTCTAGAGCCACCAGATCCCCACCAGCAAGTGTTCTGAGCAAACACGAGTCCCGAAGTTGAATCGCATATTGTCTTACAGTATTGTCAATCGCGAAGGTTGACGCAGAATGGAGTTCATCTTCACTACTGTCACAGAACAGACACATGTCCTTTTGCCTGCGGTACGCTTATCTGCACTCATTCTCCTAGTTTTTGTGGAGATGCTTCAGGTTCATCGTCACAGCTACCTCACGCTTTCTCCATCTATCTAACTTCAGTTCACAATATTCATTTTACAAAGTTTATGCCAGCAAGCCTGATGTGCACGTAGTGTTTGCTCAATGCCAGTCCCATCATCTAGATTAGTGAAATCAATTTTCAATGGGTTGTAGTCAGCATCCTTAGCGTTATTTAGGTCTTGGGCGAGTGTCCGGTATCCCATTCCTTTCGTAAGCCGCTTTCCCCTGTCAGGTACAACAAGGGGTCCTGGGTTTTCCTTTGGCAAAGGACACAGATGCTCCAGTTTAAGTCAGGTGTTCCTCCTGCCTTTGATGATCTGTTTTTGATGCTGAAGGAACGATCTTGAATGACCTGGACATGGTTTATGGTTTTCCACCTCAAAGAAAACATGCGTTAATACAATAATGATAACGAACTTTGATGTCTGCTGTCTTAACCTAAACTAATGCAAACAGATGGCAGCACTGAAATAATATGGAGTGCCAAGTAAAATCATATGGGGTGCTAAGTAAAATCATATGGGGTGCTAACTGATCACCTGTTCACCCAAATTGTCATCGATGCTTCATCTTCCACACGGGTTGCAAAAATAACTTTTCTATCCACTCTTGTTCCGAACTTATTTATGCAGAATCATGTCGTTTGATACATGGCAGCCATTTTGGAATTCAAGATGGCGGATCCCAGATAAGCATGAGTGAGTTCACTTGATTCCTTGACCTGAAAATGGCGTTAGCCGCTGATAATAGCAATTCTTATCAAATTTGGTTTAAGAGTTGTTGGAATATATGTCTAAATGGCGGCCATCTTGGAATCCAAGATGGCTGAGATTAGATATGCATGATATTGATATCACTGAATTCATTGACCCTGAAAATGGGGGGTAGCCACTGCAATCGTATTTCTATCTGCTTTAGTTTCGAAGTTATAGGCAAATATATATCAAATGTGGCGGCCATATTGAAACTCAAGATGGCGGCCACCAGGGGGCGTTTCAGAGTTGGGTCCTAATCGAAAATGTTCCTACTGGGGTCCTCCACCTACTGCAAAGTTTTATAATTTCGCCACAAAGTGAAATATTTTTCGACTTAGCCGCTGGACTATAAGCCTTAACGACACTATTTACGGGATATTTACATGCGACTGCGTCCCCCAGTGGATGCTAATAGACCCAGCGTTACCTGGGGAGCCAATTTTCAAATTTGCCTCACTCTAAAATTATGCGGATATCATGCCCTTGCTGCACGTTTCAAGTTGTGCGGGATCGAGTGGACTCACACATCTTCACAACACTCACACTATGGTCATCATCACATTCCGAGGTCATGGTCCCCATTTCAATGATTGCAGGCTGAACCCATCATGGCCGTGGGGTGGGTTACCACAAGATGATGGGGGCATCTCAGGTGCAACCATGCCCACAGGTAAGCTTTAGTCCAACCCGGACGTTTCTCCGCCCGCTCCCTTTGATTCCCACCCCCTGGTGGCCATCAGCTCTATCCCCGTACAACACACTGAGGGGTCTCACTGGCTCCTCTGGCCTTCCTGGGTCGCCAAGCCTACCGCCTTGGTCGCCCAACCAGACCCTCTCCCAGTTGCCTCAGACACTGTCACCATCAGCCACCAGGGGTGAGTCTCCTTGAAGGGGGTCGCAATTCCCGCTCGCCGTGAGCCTCGCAATCCCTGCGAACAAGCACATCACCCCACCACAAAACCCACATGACCCCCCCCCCACCCCATCGGCCTTACATGTGACACCTGCATTTCCAACACTTCACTGACCATGACCTTCCCTGTTACCACACCATGTCCAATAAAAAATCAATGTGTGCACCATACATTTCACTTCTTAACTTGAAACAACTCACACAGCATTCTCCTCACCCGATCCACGCACCAGCCATTGGACAGCCACTCGTGCCCGCTTTGTTACCAATTACCCACTGTCCCTATTGTCACTGTAAAACCAAGCAGAACTTACAAACACATGCCAATTTTCCCACAATTCACTATTTTCACCAAAGGAGGGCACTTCGCCACAATCTCACCAGCCGAGCATGGCCTATATGCTCAGCCCGATCTAGTCTCCCCGACCCCCGACAGTGATCTCCGGACTCAATCTAGGTAAGGGCACCTCGGATAGACCTGGCGGTTCAGCAGGAGGATTCATCTTCTCCGGGCTTAAAAGTCTATTGGAGGGTCTCTCCATCTCGCTGGGTACCGACAGTATCGTTGCACGTGTCCTCTTCGCCCGCACCGGAAACAACTCCCCATAAAAGCCCCGTGCGTATCGGTGTAATGTCTCTTCCGGTTCCGGACCCCCTCGGCCATAATCAAATTGCTCTATTGGCTGGGCTGGACCCCGCCGCTGTGGCGCACCTACCGCCGAATTATCCCTTATCAAACTTGACAGTTTCTGGAAAATTTCCTGAAGCATTTGGGTAATCCCATTCTCCCAGCCCCCTCCCTGATCCCGAATCTCCGCCTGTCGGACCATCACCGATGGCTTCTCGGGACCCGACCCGCCGACTCCACGAGGCCAGCCTGGCCGCGCACTCGCCGCTCGGTGAACGGTGGGTGGATCCTGTAGCTCCACTAGCGCTCGGACTTCAGGGTCCGGAAGAGCAGCTAAAAATTTCTCTAGTGCCAGCTGTCCCACGCCTCTACTGTTGGTCCCGATACGCGATCCTAACTGATTGGTAAATGTCCTATGCCAGCTCCTGCACTGTCTCGCCCGACTTTAATCTGCGGTGCTGGAGCTGGGCCCGCACCAGATCACAGTTTGCTGCGAACCCAAACTGATGCTCAAGGCCTCGCAAATGTGGGTGCTGGTCAACATCCCCTCCGCGATCATGTTTAACACATCTGCGGCTGGTCCCGCAATGTTGCCACCAAATTCCCTGTACGTTCCCGCTCATTCCACCCGTTTAGTCGGAAATACACTCAAATTGCATCAGAAAAGCTTCAAGGCTCCCTGACCCATCAAAATTTACCAGGGGGATCACTTTCCCGGTGGCCCGCTTCCCCAGTTTCTCCCTTGTCCAAATCCAGCCGAGGGATCAAACACCCTTGTGGCTGCGTATCCAATTTCGGAGCCCCCGTTGGCCAAAGATGTTTTGTGGTGAGGGTCGCATGGGTCAATTTTGCCTCCTGTTCCAAACGTTGAATGGACTGATTCACCTCTCCCGCAGGCTCTTCTGGGCCCGCACAACCTCCTCCAAGGCTCCGTCGCGAGTTTGTAGCTGCTCTTCAACGAACCCGGACACTCTACTTGCAAAACATGGCTCCACCAGGCCTTTATCCAAGTCTCCCTCTTGGCTCATAATTTTATCTTGTCGTCCAGACGAGCCTCTAATCCTTTTACCTCCTCCGCCAAATTCATCCTTGCTTCCTCAGCTCTCCCCATTCTTCTACTTGCAGCCGCATACGAGCATCCACACAGGCACGATGACGTTCCAGGCCTCATCCACTTTATCAACCCGAATGTTCGTTGCATCAATTTTATCTTCCAATGTTTTCCGTTTATTTCCCCCTCCAATGTAATTTCTACCTTTGTTTCCTACAATCTATCCTCGAATTTACTTTGTATTTCCCCAATTTAGCATCCACACACTCCTGCATCTCAGTTTTCATTTTCTCCATCTTTCCCCTAATTCATCCCTCATTAAATCAATCCGTGCACCCAACTGTTCCCCCATTACCCCCAATTGATCTGTCATTTCTGCCCTGTATGCCGTCATTTATCCCCCAGTGCCGTCATTTTTGCCCCCTGTGCTGTAATTGCACTCATTAAACGTTCCAACATTGTCTGGATCGACATCACGCCGTTTCCGGCGCTGCCGGCTCCGTTACGGGCGATGAAGCACGGTCCACACTCGGAATGGGGGAGGTTCCAATCCTACCCCCGTCTCTCCCTTCTTCCCCGACTCGCTGCCAGACACGTGGCCTTCCTCCTCAAACATCTGCACATCCTCCATGGTGCAGAAGTCCCGTTTGCCGCCAATTAAATTTAATTTGAAAAATCCGCCAAAATTTTCCCGCGCTCACGTGCTTTTCTGAAGTAATTTTGAATTCCAATTTGTGGCGAGATTTTAATCTTGGTATATCTCCCGATACCAAATATAATTTAGAGGGGTTCGAATATCCGACACCCTGACACCAATGTGACGTCCACCGGACTTGAACAGTCCCGCCAACGTAGGATGAGCCGAAACGATGGAGCGGTTTATCGTTTTACAATCAAGGGTGGCGTTTTGATGGCTCTATAGCAAACGGGACGAGGAAGGTGGCACGAGTCACTTTTTACTGAGTTAATAACGTTTATTTCTACACAAGAACGATAAGAAGGCTCAGCAAGAGGAGGGATCCGTGGGCGATTCACGAAAGGTGGTGTGGATTCGGGCGTGGGGAAAACACAAACAATTTCAATGGATATACAGCAAAATGTAAAGAATCAATTCATCGGTACACGAATCTCAAACCGTCTAAGGCGCCAGGTACACACACACAACACACACACACACACACACACACCACACACACACCGCGTAGTTAGTTCGTCAGGCTTCCCGTGGTGCCGCTGCCACAGTCATTGGATTGGTGCCGGACCAACTGGCGCTGCGCCCGTCAGGGCAGGAGACACGACGGTGCCGATCTTCCGTGAAATCTTCCGCGCAGAGTTGTAGTTCTTTGCCTGTGAGCTCCAACCAGCCACCGTGGTATTGTTCTTGGGGTTGTCGACCTTCTGCGGTGTGGGCCCAAGACCACTCACAGCCGCCAGGGAACCCAGTTCATGCACCGAGATGCGAGCAGGACGGGGAGGCAGGTCTGCCCACCGTTCGGTCTCGTACCCAGAGCCAGCAGAACACGAGAGCCAAACGAGGTGAGGCACGACACAGCAAGGCCACAGACACGACGAATCGAGGAACGAACAAGCGCAACCAGAGAGAGCGCTCAGAGAAGCCAGCCTCGACGAGAGCTTTTCTTTCTTACTCTTCCCCTTCCTCTTCCAATCAGATCGTTTTTATACTCCAAGAGTCCTCGTCACTTCCAACGGAGCCCCTCATTGATCCTCCGTCTGCCGCTTCCGCCAACCGTCATCATGGGGGCGGAGCCATCCGCAGCACCGTTCTGTCACGTTACGGCAAGCCTACAGGAAATACTAAAAAGGGAATACGCATCAACACTTACCCTAACCCGTCTCCCTATCTAATTACGTGACATTATCAGTTCTCCCTTAAAGAAATGGACCTTTACGAGACAATTTATACCAAGAATCTACTCATTACATCGAGATCCTGTAAAACTTGAACAGCATGGCATACGTAATTAAACATCCTAATTACCATTTGAGTGCATACCCCCCCCCCCCCCCCAGACGTAACAATATGATTAGATGAACCAATTGGAGTCGAGGAAGAGCAGTAGATGTTTCCGGGGAAGTTGATCATCACCAAGTTCAGAAGTGAAGATTTGCCGTTGGGAGAAATCTGGGTCAGAAATTTCATAGATTGAGTCAGTTCCATGTAGTCACAGAAGTCCTTTGCTGAAGTGCCATGGCTGGTGAGAGGAGTATCAACACCCAGCCAATTTGTATGGTAACAATTTAAATTGCCACATATTAAGAAGAGAGAGTTGGAATGAATGATGATGGGTTGGTCCACGTTGTCTAAGAGAGAGATGTAGATGGAGTTGTCACTGTTTGGAGGATGGTACAACACCCAAACACACAAGAGGTGGGAGCAGTAGGAAGGTGCAGCCAAAGGGGGTTGTAAGTTGCAAGAGCATTACATGGACAGTGAGAAATTGAGTTATTGATGTATAGTACAAGCTTGGAGAGGGTTGGGTGAGGGGGAATGTTGGAGAGTGTGGGGTGAGGGGTGGTGCAGAAAGAGGGGATTATGACGTTGAGCAATGATGAAGAGGGGGGCACATAAAAGGGATGGGGTTGGAATGACACTGGCTTGTGGGAGAGGGTACTTCGCAGAGGGGTTTGACACTGTAAAGTAACATGAAGGAGATTTTATTGTTGTCCACTGACAACCTCGACAAACTGGAATTCTCAAGATTCCCATGGTTAACATTCTGAATTCAAGATCATGGGATGGGTGGAAGGAATGGTTGTTGAGGGCACGGAGAAAGTTCATGTTGTAGGAACGGGAGGAGGGTTGATGGACCAAGCACTTAGGTGAGAGACAGGTTTTCAAAATATGCCTTGTGAAGAAGGAGAAGAGGAGGAATAGATTGTGATAAAGAAGAACACGTGGGGTACTCATGAGGGAGAAATGTAAAAGTGAAGCATTTCAATGATTTAAAAAGCTTTTAAAGGAAGATGGAGGAAGCGTTTTTCTCAATGAAGATATTGAGAAAAGGGAGAGGTATAGAGAGGTACAGGAAGTGCAAGTAGAAGGCAGAATGAGATTGTGTTTTGGAGTGAAAGTTATTTTTGGTGAGGTTTTTAAAAAAATTTTGAAGCAAGGAGGTAGAATAGGATAATGTTGAAGAGGCAGAAAGGCCAAAAGTTTGGTGGGGGAAAAAATGAAAGAAAGAAAGAAACTGAATGACAAAAAAAAGGAAAAAGGAATGGAACGACAAACAACGCAAAAAGGCCTGAGCAACGCAAAAATGAATTTGACAACATAGACAATAATGTATGATTTATGATGGGGGGGGGGGGGGGGGGAAGAGAGGAAAACGCAACTAGCAACACGGTCGTAAATATAACAGAAAAACACGACGGATCCGTTTCAGAAAACTTCCACACACATTTTGCCATCCGTTTTACTGAAGATGTAACAATTCGTTACCAAAATTGCTTTAATATTACATTTGTGGGGAAGGAGGTTGGGAGGTGGGGGTTAGATATTACCTGAGAACAGATAGGAATGTATAGAGTAGCATGGTCTGTGTACGAGTTGATAGCCATCTCAATGTATAAGTAGGGAAACATTAGCTGAAGAATTGTCTTGTTTGCATGTGTGCCACACAGAGGGTGGTGTGTGGTAATAAGTAGTTAGGGATTATGGCGAAGGAAACTATGTGTATAACCTCTTTGTAAACCTCCACCGGGGGGCACCGGGAGACTCAGCAAAAGACAGGGGCGGAGTTATAGATGCCTCCCAAAGAGGCGGAGCGTTGCCGAGAGAAAGAGGAGGGAGGAGCAAAATTGGCAATTGGGGGAGTCTGAGGCGAAGACAATGGGAGGAAGGAGAGTTGGTCGAGAAAGAACGATCGAGAGAATTGGGAAGTCTTAGGCGAGGATGATGGGAGAAAAAAAATGGCGGTAGGACGTGTGTGAGAGAGGTGCGTTGAGTTCGGAGATATAAAATAAAAGCCTGAGAACCGTTGACTTCTGAGGAAGAAGAGCAGAGTTTTAAGGAGGTCTTCCTGCCTCTGCCGGCCTCTGCCTGCCTGTGCCTGTTCTGTCTCTGCCCTTTCGTTGTATCTGCCCAACCCCGTCTCTGGATCTTGCCGTGTGCCACCACCTCCTGTTTGTCTCCCCATCGTCTGCTCACATCATATCCTGCTCCTCATCCCTCCTCATCACCTGCTCTTTCCCGCTGTCCCAGAGCTGAGTCCCCTGGTTTTGTCCCTTTCCCGTCTGTGACTACGTCCAAAATGTGGCGCCTAGTTGCTTTAGATTGCTTTTACCTCATTGTACATAATTATTTATTCTCGATTTTTGTGTCCCCTTTTCTTCCCTATCCCAACCAGCCGTCGTCGTCTCCGTCGCAATTAAATCATCCCTGGTTCTTTTTATTATTGTGGTTCGGGAAATAAACCTGTTGAGTTTAAAAGCTTTAAGGTTTCTCGTGTCTCTCCTGACGACCTGCGCGCGCGTTGTCCGCCATAATTCGGAACGTCATCTGAGGGAGTAAACTTCCAGTTCGGCTCATCCATCCAGCGTTGGTGTTGACTGACCTGGACACGACAATATGTTATATCGTATGGTTGTTGTCCTGGGACTGTATGTATAACTACCTTGTATTAATATTTCAAGGACCAGAAAATGGTTCCAAGGACAATGAGATATTTGATATTTTGTTTCATACATTGACACTGGTTTGCAGAATCCACGAGGGTAGGGGGGGGGTGTTCTGATGGTACATCCCCCATGGTGAATGCATGAGACTACAAGTTTTAACTTTTTCAATTCGTATATTTTTGTTTTTTCTTCATGTGTTAAATCCAGGATGCAGTTCGTGATGTGCATGTGAAAGGCCTGATTTACGACATAATCGCAAAAGATATGGGTAAGTCCTCTTCCTCCCCAACCCTCTGCCTCATCTATGACTTTTAATCTTTTTAAAATTTATTTTATTTTTACAAACAAAGGAAACTAAAACCACGATTTTTGACAGCTATTTCTTCCTTGAGAAATAATTTGCAGCTAAACTGTAGTGACGTACCAGTGATGCTGTGCATACCTTGCGGCCATCTATTTATTACAGAAGCAAATATTGCAGGATTTTGACCACCCCTCCCCCTTTTTCCCCCCATTCTCAAAACATATCCCTTACCTTGCTTTACTCCTATCTCCTTCCAACAATCATCTCACAATCTAATCTCCTTTCTTTCTTCTGGCGTACTTCTTTATATTCCTTCCTTCATTTTAGTAACCCACAAACCTCACCTTCAATCCTTCCATGTGTAAAGAATAAATAAATATATGACCCCTTACCATATGCTTTTGAAAATAACAGACAGATATTTCTTGCTCTTTGTGGCTTATCAAGATGGTGCACGAACTTTTAAATTGTCAATATTTTGCAAAACTAATACTGCAGTTAACTTCATTCGCGTATACGTGAGTCTCATGTGTCTTACGTTGGTTTTTATTTTTAAACTATGACAACATTCTTCAATGGGCACTGACTGATTTTTAGAAAAAAATCTTTTCTTACTATATTGTGGAGACTTTGATTTTGATCCTGTTCAGCAACAGTATGTTCTCGTATATTCTGATGTGACAGGCTAATTTGAGACATATAATGAGAATGCGTCTCTACGTGATGACATTTTGCATTTGCTACAGTTTCTAGCGATGCCCCATGTTTTAAAAGGATATTTTATTCCTTTTTTATCTTGCCAAAACGAAGTTTTTGCAAGATATGTTAGTCAGCTTGTATGTTTTTTTTTTTTATTTTTTTTTATTTTTTTTTTTTGTTTGTTTGTTTGTCTGTAATCACGTATAAAAAATTCTGCAGAGCACAGTATCATTGGAAATTTTTGTAACCGCATATCAGAGACTATAGAGGTCCCTTTCAGCGCATAAAATTTTGAAGGTCAAGGGCAAAGGTCAAGTCACTTTTGTCGCAAATCAGGGGAGTCGACGAAACCTTATTTTTTGAGTAATTTTAATCGAATCGTCTCCAAACTTTATGGGAATGTAGTATATGGTCTGGCGCTCAGCTGATTAGTTTTTGGTGGCGATTGGCCTTGACCTTCATGGTTAGCGCCTGAGGTCAAATTTTCAAGTTTTAGGAACCATATCGTGTAGGAAACCATATCAAATTGAACACCTCGATGAGTGCTTTCTAGATATGTCAAGCTTGAGACATTATGACGTCATTTGGTGACGTTATGAGAGCAAACACATATTTTTATCTTGCCAAAACGAAGTTTTTGCAAGATATGTTAGTCAGTCTGTAGTTTTTTTTTAATTATTATTTATTTTTATTTTTTTGTTTGTTTGTCTGTAATCACGAAAAAAAATTCTGCAGAGCACAGTTTTCATTGAAATTTTTGTAACTTCGCATATCAGAGGCTATGGAGGTCCCTTTCAGCGCATAAAATTTTGAAGGTCAAGGTCAAGGTCAGTCTTTGTCGCAAATCAGGGTAATCGACGAAACCCTTATTTTTTTGAGTAATTTTGATCGGATCGTCTTCAAACTTCATGGGAATATAGTTTATGGTCTGGCGCTCAGCTGATTAATTTTTGGTGGCGATTGGCCTTGACCTTCATGTGTTTTTTTTTTTGTTGTTTTTTTTTTTGTCTGTAATCACGTATAAATCACTCTGCAAGAGCACAGTTTTCATTGGAAATTTTTGTAACCGCATATCAGAGGCCTATAGAGGTCCCTTCAGCGCATAAAAATTTGAAGGTCAAGGTCAAAGGTCAAGGTCACTTTGTCGCAAATCAGGGGAGTCGACGAAACCCTTATTTTTTGAGTAATTTTGATCGGATCGTCTTCAAACTTCATGGGAATATAGTTCATGGTCTGGCACTCAGCTGATAATTTTTAGTGGCGATTGCCTTGACCTTCATGGTTAGCGCCTAAGGTCAAACATATTTGACCCAAGGTCAAAATTTTCATTTTAGGACACCATATCGTGTAGTACCTCAAATTGAACACCTCGATGAGTGCTTTCTAGATATATCAAGCTTGAGAAATGATGACGTCATTTGGTGACGTTATGAGGCAAACGCATATTTTTCATGGTTACTCTGTCGAAAGATTCTCATCAGAATCTCTCGTAGGCAGATATTCCTCAAGGAGTCGCTCCTGGTGGA
>CM068954.1:163814864-163826818 GCA_035128595.1 Eptatretus atami | reverse complement strand
TAGGTACAGTCCTGCATTGGAGTAATCAGAATGAACCCAAACAAGCAAAAATAAAAGATGAAGTCATCAGGAGGAACGTGGATAGGATTCACATTTCAGCTGCTACTACTCGATCCTCAAACCCATCCAGGCACAGCCAAGTGAGCCTTATTCAAAAAAACAAACAAACAAAAAAAAACTCTGATCAAAAAATTTAATAATTCTGCCTGCCAGACCTTGTGACCTATGACGTCGTATGTGTGAACCTTTTCTTCCTCATGGATAGGCGGTCGGTCATATGTGTAAAGTTTCGCCTCGATCTGTTCAGCCATTTCGGAGAAGGTTTTTTTGTAAAGCAAATGGCTGTCGAATCGTGTGACCAATGATGTCATCTATCTATAATTCCAGCATGTGTGTGTGTGTGATTGTGTGTGTGTGTGTGTGTGTGTGTGTGTGTGTGTGTGTGTGTGTGTCTGTGACCGCTGTTTCTCGACAACCACTGGTCGATCTAATTGAAACTTGACAGATATATTGCTGGGGCCCTGAGGATGTGCCTTTTCAAGGTTTGATATTAATCGGACAAGTGCTTCCAAGTTATGGCCATTTATTTACCAAACAATGACAAGACACGTTGTTGTGTGGGCGTGGCCGATGGGAAGGGAAGCTCAGCCGCGGTTCCCCATTACGGGTTACAACGTACGGGCTTCCGGATAATGATGACCGTGTATTCTAATAATTTCTCGATTTCATATGCATTTATAGATAAACACAATGCCCCAAGTATGATCTTTTCATATTAGACGGTGTATAAATTTCGGTAACATCAGAGTGCTGGTATGCTCCGAACCAGGAAGTAAATTTTTTTCTCTCTCTTCTCTTCTCTTTTTGTTTTTCCTTGCCACGACATTTCGAAAAGGTAAAATACGTTGGCGCTAATTGAATAATTGGGTATTAAAACTAAATTGCGAATAATCGTAACTGCGAATAATATGCGAACTTCCGGGCCACGCACGTACGGGCACGCGAGAGCGAAGAAACGGCCTGTGTGGTTGTTTGTTGCTCGTGGTTTGAATATTTATTTTTTAATTTTTTTTTAATTTTTTTACGGGCACGTACTAGTCAAAAAAGATTTGTGGACCATTTTATCCCAAAATGACCCTCAAAATTTTCATACTGATCAGGTGTAATGTTCTACGTATGCAATTATGATGTCATAACGAAGGCACTGTGACGTCATTTAAAAAAATCTCTTATTCCCCATAAGGAGTTCTTGCTATGTGCCAAGGTCAATTTTTTTCCTTGGTGCGGTTTCAGATACAGAGGTCCAAAGTTTTCCCCCCCCCCATTTTTGTCCAATATGGCTGGCACACCACGTGGCCTATGACGTCATAATTATCATTAAAACATTCTGCATGAGTAGTCGCACCAATGTTGAAAATTTAGGCTCGATCTAATAAGCGGTTGCGGAGAAAAACACGAAAGTTCTGTGCGGACAAACAGACAAACGGACACAAATGCAATACCCTCTCCCTCGGGTGGGGGTAATTACTGTCTTCGGATCACTATGTGTTGGGTGCCATTTCCTCGGAGGAGTGCCGGTTTTACAGAACTGCAACAATACTCAGCATTTGCAAAGGATAGAGTAGGGACAAACAACCATAAGTTGGTAACCATTGCACACACTTGGTGGGCCCATTGGCCTCCTCCTGCTTTGAAATTCCTTGTGAAGGAAATCGTACAATACAATTTGGGTATATTCCATTTGTCTATTATGGGATGATGTTATTGGGCTGAATGTTTCCTTTGTCACAGGGTGATTTTATTTTAAATGTCACCTCGACTTGTCAGTTTGTCTGTGTTATTTGGAGATTGCTTGGGTTCGAGTACAACACACATGCCAGCTCACATTAAGTAAACTTTCTTCTTTATTATTAATTTTCCTGCAGTGTTTCTGGTTCTTTGTCTGACAGAATGGTGCAGACGTACTGCATTACCTTTGAGCTTTCTAGTCCTGAATTTGTTTCTTGCCATAACTGTAAACTGTTGGATCGTTGCTTTGCATCAATTCCATCACAGTGTGCCATCCCTTGGATGACCCTTAAGTTGGGTATGTCATCATCTGATAATATGCATTTGTTAGTGGACGTTAAAGATCCCACAGTTTCTTTCGACCAACAGTAAGCAAGTTATTATCGGCACCCTGAACAAACTCAAAATTCCTGCCAGTTTCGGTCGAACGTCTGGATTGCCACTAAGTTCGTGAAAGCCTTTGGCTTCGCATCCTCTATGATCCGCTGACTTCATTTTAATAAGGAGGAGCAAAAGGGTCTCTCTGGTTCTTGAAACACATTGGACATATGAGGAGTGTTGAAAAATTGTTCTTGCAACAAGTTCTTTAAATAATATACTTGTGTATTTACAGTTTGAAAAGGAACCTCTTGCTGAAGCTGCAATTTATGAGACACAGAACCACCCGCTGCAAACAAGCCTTATGTGAAAGGGCGTTTGCAGTGAGTGGTTCTGTGTCTCACAGACTTCTGTGTCAAACCATAAGTACCCTTTTAACTCTAAAATCGTGTTTCCCACCTGCAAAAATTCCCATAAACCGTGAAATTAAGACTGAAATATGGTGGATGTGCGCCTGAAATATGGTGGATGTGCGGCAGACATCCCCTTTTGGTCAGAAGCTTGGCCGGCACAAGGGTTCAGTCACCATTCAAGTGAAGAGGTGTTATCGAACCTGCATATGTTTATATATCTGGGAAGGCAATGACAAACCACCCATTATAGCCCTTGCCAAGAAACTGTTCCGACAGTACTGGACCTGCCTTCGGGCAGAACACCAGAAAAAGAAACGTGTATTTTAGTCATTCTTAACAGGGTTATTGGGCTGAAGAATTGGGCCAGCTTTGAGGATTTGCCTTGATGCTGCATTGTTGTTTTCGACAGGCCTTTCCGACGCTTGGCAGATCAAGGTGGCATGCTGTGGGACCGCATTACATCGCTGCGCAAAGGCAAGGTTTACAAACAGGTGTGGAACATCTGCCGAGACGTCTTGCTCACAGTACCAAAAAAAAGTTACTTTTCAGAATATAAGCTGATGCCTTGTGTCTGAGTGTTGTTGCACATTTAATTGGCCTGTATGTATACAGGGTAACCTTTATGAATTCTTACGGCTCACCGGTTGGACAGGGTCCAGCGTCCTCTACTTTGGAGACCACATATACAGCGACCTGGCGGTGAGACCTAATTTGACCATCTAATCGTTGGTGTTTCTAACCCTCCCTTCTCGCTATCCCCCATACAACTCCCCCCTCCCTCCCCCATATTTCAACCATCCCCATACCCACCAGTGATTTTGACTCATTGGCTCATACACGTATTACAATTGCCATGCAAGAAAAACTTTGAGGAACAATACATTCACAACTAGGCTGAACAGTTTGTTTTGTATCTTACTGATAAGCCAGATTCGGATCTTCACCAAAATCGAAGCAAATCGTCCTTGTCACACACCCAACTGGTTCACCAAATTTTGTCCGAATCTGTCCACAACTTTTTGAGATATCCTGCTCACATACAGACAGTGGTGAAAACATAACCTCCGTCCACCTTCAGTGGTGGAGTAATAATTTCTTACTCATATGCTAATGAGTGTAGCCTGTTTCAATTAGTTATTCTGCATGCCCAGAATCCCTCAGCAACAATGGCATTCAGGGCATAATATATTGTGTGTGCGATCCAAGGATTGAAACGTAGGCCGATACTTGTCTAATGTATTGTGCGAATTCGTCTTCGAGATCTTTCTTCAACGCCGTGCTTTATCGTCGATTTTGTTCGCTACTATGGTTCATCAAACTCCAAAAATAACCCAAAGACTTCAAAATACTTGAGAGAAAGGGATGTACCTGTGCACAACGAAAGAGTTGGAGAAGTTTTCCCATTCACTGACAGGACTGAGACCATGCAGCTGCCCATAGTGCAGACTACTGATGACGTGGACGATGCAAGCTCCGGAGAACTGTGGACAGGTACGTGCTACACAAACCCGCAACCATCGCTGCCATTGAATGGACTGTGAACCTTGTGGGAGTGCCTGCTGTAAACACGCCGAGCTTGGTGATTTATTCAATGAGCGTGCAATTGGAAAGACGATACCAACTCTTCGAGAAATGACATCTTCACGACTTGAAAGTACACCAAGCTTGTGCCAGATATTTTTGGGAGCCAGATGTACCAGGCAGACATTACGTGAGAGCCAGATGTTCCCTGAGGCACACACCGTATCTGGTTTGGGTACTTCTTTACAGCATCGGGAGGGCCATATCTGGGGTTTGTGAATGCACAGGTTGTTTAAAATCAACTTTTGAAATGATATTTACTCTTAATCATGTTCCCTTTGTGTATAGCCTTTTTGGATGCTGGTTGCATCATTGGTTAGTAGCACGGCTATTCCACTGATGCAGTGCCCCTATTACCAGTACATTGTTGCTCATTTTGCCGACTTGGGGAGGATGACAGGCTGAGTCAACCCCAGGGTTCGTACGCCTCCTGGAAAGTCCTTAAAACTCCTGGAATTCAATTCCTGTCCTGGAATGTCCTGGAATATGCTTAAAAATCAAATTAAACTCCTTAAAAAATTATGTTTTAGATTTCCGACGATCACCTTGTCAACGTCTCGTAAATATGCCAAGGGAGACTACTTTCTAAACGTTGTAGATTGTCGGAAATAATATTAATTTACGACATTAATGTATCTTATTAGCGCCAAAAAGTGGTCCTTTACGACCGCATGTGCAAGTTATCCCGCGCTTTCTTTCTGTTTTGTGAATTGGATTGTTTACACACTTCAGTGATCGTGAACTATGTCCCCCTCCCCGGGAAGTGCATATTCAACGAGCGCTGGCTCAAACATCCGGAATACGTATCTTGGTTGGAGTTAAATACAGTGCAAAGTGTAATATCTGCCTGAAGATTTTCGACATTTCGAACATGGGTGAGCCTGCCATTCGGAGCCACGGAAAAGGATCGAAACACAAGAAGTTACTGGAGCAAAAGAAGGCAGCTGGTGGATGCACCATTCGAGATTTCTTCTCTGGATATCGAAGGCAAATGAAGGGCAGGGGAGCACAGCTGCTCCAACTCCAACGCAACCGAAGCCCTCAACTGCGCCACTATCCTCATTCGTCGGCCGTAGCGATTGCCTTACATCGGAAGTATTGTGGACTCTTAAAGTGGTGAACTCCCACTACTCTTTTAATTCATGTACAGATGTCTCGTCCTTGTTCGCGCAGATGTTTCCAGATTCAGAAATTGCGAAACATTTCTTCTGTGGTGAGCGAAAATGTGCATACATGTGCAATTACAGTATTGCACCGTACTTCAAGCATCAACTAACGAAAAAAAATTCTGATGAAGATGGTTATGTTCTTCTCTTCGAGAAAGTCTTAATCAAAATACGAAGAATAAACAAATGGATATACATGCCCGAATCTGGGAAAGATCAGTACTGTAATTAATTATGCGTAATTATATATACATGTAATGCAAGTTCCAAAATAGACTTGACTTTATTAAAAATTGTGCCAAAAACTCCTGGAAAATTGAATTTATTGTCCTGGAAAACTCATGGAAAACTCCTGGAATTTTCTTTTAATGTAAGTGTATGAACCCCGCAACCCCCTGGTGTTAATCAGCGACCAAAGGGGCTCAAACTCGGGACCCTAGGATCCCAAGCCACCACCCTAACCGCTAAGCAAACACCAGGCTCTCTTAATCATGTCGAGGGGGGAGAGTGGGCACTCTGAGGGCTGTTGTAAATATATTGTTTGTTTGGTTCCGGGGCCACAAGAGAAATTGTCCTGGATTTTTGCATCTATTGCTCAAAGAAAAGTGTGTGTGCGTGCGTCGCTGTTCACTTGTATTAACAGGAAATGTTAGGAACTCGACACCTGTCATCCATGGATATTTCTCGTTTTTCTATATATTTTTATGAGTCCGATTCGCATCCAGGAACATAACAATTATGGTTAACCATCATGAAATTGCCACTTTTTTAAAATGCCAAAAATTATGTTTAAGCAACCTTTTGACTTGCAGATTTCACTCGAGCAATGGCAGGTTAAAAGCACCTTGTCTAGTGGAAGTGAGCATGTGTGAAAGTGCATGCGGGTTACAAGCTCAAACAGGTCATGTGCGGAAGGCCTCGTTAGCATTCATACGTCGTTTCAAAAGTCCCATATTGAGCACGGATGGTTGAAATGATGAAAGTTTCACAAGTTTGGTAATGATGACCCACAAAAATGTTTGTCAACCAGCGACATATAACCAAGTAGAGTTTCCATTATTAGACTAATGAATATTTCAATTGAATTGACATAGGATTACCAGCATGATGGGTGATCATAGCCCTTGGTTTGAGGTTTTTATTTTTATTCGATACATGGATATGCACTCCCAAAGCAACAGGCCAATGATGCCTCAGATTTCCACATGAGGTGGCACAGGGAGAAATTTGCTCGATGTAATGCAACATAGCAACAGGTACAAAAACCACAAGAATGTTAATCGAGTCTCGGAGAAATCTCTCTCGTGTATTCAAGAGTAGATTGTAAAACTACGAGCCATCATTTTGCTGGTTGGTGTTTAAGTTTGTGTTCAAATTATAAGTCAGCCACAGAAGCAAAATATATTTGACAATTGTCCCCAAAAACATTTTTCCCTCCTTTCTACAAGCCAAACAAACCTGCTTACTGCACGTGAATCAAACCTAGAAACTTCTTTTGTTAACTTGATCTTTAGTGATCCATCCAACTTTCAACCTTTATTTTTGTTTTGTTTTTTATCTTAACTCAGGATCTCACACTCCGCCATGGCTGGAGAACAGGTGCTGTCATCCCTGAGTTAGGTGATGAGATTAAGACGATGAACTCGGCATCATTTGTGAACACGCTGGCATGGCTGCAGACACTCACTGCACTGTTGGAAACATCACAGGTACGATAGCCATGAGACCACACCAAGTGTGTTCATTCCACCTCCTTCGATTACTGGGATGGGCACCCCCTGTGTTCGTTCCCTTTTCTATTAGGCTTTATCATCGATCTAGCATGAGAGTAAGCCATAAAGTATAAAACTGGCCTCGCAGGTAAATCGGACCTGGAAGGACAGCGAGATTTCCCTCCTTTCTGAAGCTTTTTTTTTAGAAAGCCATCTGGGTTTTTTTTTTAATCAACAATGCACATGTTATTCTTCTGAGCGTAGCTCAGCTTCCAAACGCTTAGGATCCAAATCCGTAATACTGCTACTTGCAGCTGTATTGAATCCACAGCCTTTTTGCCAGTCAAATGTCCTCACCACGAGGCCATCACTCCACCCTGTAGTATGGTATAAGGAGCTAATTGATGGTCCACTTCAGGCCTTTGCTACTATAGGATTTTGGTCACAATATTATTTTCTTATTTCTGCTTTTGTGCCTATCCATATTTTCAATGTCATATTTCATGAAAAAATATTCACAGCTTCATGATTTTGATGCAAATATCAATGTTTATTAGAGATAATGACATCTTTCCAAAAACTGTTTGACAGGTTCTGCAGGATGCGGAGTCTGTAGGAGTTCTGAAGGAATGGCAACAAGAGAGGCATGAGCTAAGGTACATACATGGTTGGAAAAGTTAATATTGGGACCTGTTCTTCCAATCTTGACTGGCATATTCTAGAGTCTAATAATGACTGGCATACCTTAGAATGCCCACTTTACCAACTAGAATGCAGGGTTTGATTTGATCTTAGCACTTGTATGCAGGCCTGAGGCTAGTAGTAACACCCACAGATTGGTAAGCGTCCCGAGTGGCTGGTCCAATGTGACCTGCTTCTACAGGGTGAGTCATAATTCCCAGGACACCGTTTTAGCTGCTTATAATTTTTGACGAATTATAATTTTATAACAACGAATTTTTGGTCATCCGCTGTGCTTGCTGTCGAGTACACTTCTAGTCTGAAATGCCTTTTTCCCCAAAGATGAAGATTTTATTTTGACGGTGCTAACTTTCCAAAATGCTCCTCGAAGTGTTCTTGCACCTGTTTCATCATCTTGTATGTGTTTCTCCACCATACACCACATATTATGGACTTCACAAGGCACCACCAGGTTTTTGGAGGAGGGAGACAAGTTTGAAAGCTCATTCTTGAGATTGGACAGATGTTTTCTGGCTCTCCTGAGGGTAGACACACTAGTTACGGGTTTTGTGAAATGATGTGAGGTTGCCTTCGGTCGGATTTGCCTTCCAGGAGGACAATGCAAGTAGTTTTAAAGCAACATCCTCACCACAGGATTCAGAGTACCAAGAGAGGGAGGATGGGTAAGATAATTGAAGATGAGGTGGGATGATTCTGTGCATAAGAGAGAGCAGGTTCCTGTGGAAGAATTCCCAGGCTCAATTGACATCAGCAGCGGTGGATTTCGGAGACTAGTCCTGAAGTGTTTAAAAATAAATTTTAAAAATTATAAAACCTATCCCCCTTTTTCCCATTGAAACAATGCCCTGACAAATTTCTCTGCTGTGAGGATTTTATCTTTTTTTTTCTTCTTCTTTTTTAAAAATACTTTTTTTGCATACCTTGTCTAGGCTCTTGTATGTTCTGTATGTTAGCTCTTATAAGGGGATGATTGAGACAAGAAGGGTGGCAGAGGGAATCAAAAAACAGTGGGGAGCAGAGACATTTTTATATCTATGGAAGGAAAAGGGATGGGGTGGGGTACACGAGGTAAACAAGATGGACACGACAGGGACTTTCAAGTCCTTGCACTACAGGGACCTTCAGGAAGGAAAGCAGGGAATTTGAAGGAGGTGGGTTTGGGGTGGGTTCATGGGGGTAGAAAAGATCATGGTTTTGGATGGAGGAAAACTTGAGATGGTGATGAACAGCTGTTTTGAAGACCTGGAGGGAAGAGTGAAATTGGAAGTGACTCTTCAATGAGTTCTCCATCTCCCAAACCTACAAGAAGTTCATGGTGCTGGACAAATACCTTCCAAGCAGAGTGATTTGTGTGTTTGTAAATAAAAGATGAAGTGTCACATCCAGTTATGGCAAGGGCAACAGAGATGCTGGAGATCGAAAGGTAATTCATAATAGATGTCCTTGATAAAGATATATTTCTGCTTCTTTGCAGTGCCTGACTTCATCCATATGTTATGGCAGGAATCTTGAATTGTGGCAACAAAAGTTTGCAAGAACATCAGTATCCTCTGCAGATAAAATGATGCGATCTTCAGTCGTTCATCCTCACCTCTTCTCCTCTCTCCCCCCCCTCCCCCTCCCCCCACATCCCCAGGTCCTCACACCTTTACTTAGCCTCCCAACCCCAAGTCCTCACACTCCCCATCCCAACACTAGGCATCAATCCCCTCCCCACTCCAAGTTCAAACCCCCTCCCCTCGACAACTCCTCACCCCATTTCCCAACTCAAACTCTCCTCCCCTCCTCACCTTCCCGCCATAAACGCAAACAGGCATTCCCCATTTGAACAGTGGAATATTAAAGCTATCCCCTCTGTATATGCTTTCACAGAAACCACAACACAAAACAACTCCCACATAGCATGGCCCATCACGGTCGTTTGTCCAACTCACAAAACACGATATATGTTGAAAAGATGTGTGCGCGCGACCCACACCACACACACACAACAACACACACACACATTCACACACACCACATTTGAAGGCCATTTTCCTTGCAAGAGCAGAGGTTAGCCTTGCAGGCCCTATGACAATCATGGTTCCCTTTTGAGGCAATGTTTTTATGGCTGGATGCCCTTCCTGGCACCAACCTTTTAAAACAGATTAATTGTGCCGATAAACGACCCAAAACCAATTATCTTCTTCCTGATGCACATATACACATTGTTAAAAGTAAATAATGACCACGAACAAAGACGTTTATAATGATGTAGGTTTAGGCCCTGCTTGAGAGAATGCCACATAGTTGTTTGGGTGGTGTACAAGTTAAAAGATCGCTGCCTCGATCGCTGACGCCGATCTTCATATGAAGTGCAATTGCACCACTGAGACAGGATACAGTCCTATCGGACCGGGGGAGACAATACCCAGGGAAAGACACTAAGGCGTTTTTTTAATCACCGGTTTATTTGGAGCAGCCTGGATTGAGAGATCTGTCAGGTTGGAGCGGAGGCCTCAGATGTTTGAGGTCCACACAGAAGGGGAGAATGGAGGAGGTGCTGTTGGCAGGGTGCAATAATGTGTAGAGGTGATGGGGGGAGTAGGAGAGTGGGTGGGATTGGGAGAGAAAGCTGGGTGGAGCGGGGCAGGGGGAGAAATTGAGAGGGGGGGATGAGTGGAAAGCTGAGATGGGATGGGATGGGATGGGGTGAGGTGAAGTAAAAAGAGGTGGACATGAAGTGGAGGGATGCTGAAGAGGGGGACACAGCAAGGTGTGTGGTTTGGAGGACGTGGGCATGTAAGAAATGACGAGGGAGGATACTGACATGAAGGTGTTTGACACCGATAATGTAAGTGAAGGGGAGTTGATGGTCATGGCCTCTGCAAATTGGACTTCTCATGATTCCCAATTTTGATATACGGAGACATACAGAAGTACATCATGGGATGGGTGAGATGAATGGTTGTAGAAAGGATGGAGGAAAGCAATACTCTCGGTATAGGTGACGGTTGATGGACCAAGTATCCGAAATGGACCAACTTCTATCTTCTCATCCAAACTCTCTCTTCCTCATACGTGGTGACTTCAATTGTCGTCATGCCAGTTGGCTAGGTGTGGGTACCTCTCTCACCAGTCATGGCACCTCAGCAAAAGCCTTCTGCGACTCATTGGGACTGACTCAATCGGTCAATTTCCCGACCCGGATCTCAACCAATGGTACTCTATCTCTTCTGGATCTGATTTTGACAAATGTCCCTGGAAATATCTGCTGTTCTTCCTCCGCTCCAATCGGTTCTTCCGACCACGTGCTTGTCAAAGTGGACATCTCTCTGGCTATTATCAGAGAACCACCTCACCGCCGTCGAGTCTGGCTTCACGCAAGCCGAACTGGCAGGGTCCCAAGCACGCATCAAACTTACAGACATGGCTCCTATCCCTACTATTTCTCCACATCAACTCATCCTGGGAATTCTTTCAAAGAAACTTGCTCTCTCCATGCACAAGATTTATCCCTCCTCGTCTTCAGTTGTCCTACCTTCCCCCGCCCTTGGTTCACTGAAGCTTGTGCGAGGCAGTTGTCCTGAAACAACTTGCCTTTGGCCTCATGGAAAGCAAACCCAACTGGGATCTCAGTTCTTCAAAAGTTCGAACACAGTGTGTAATACCCTCACGGAGAAGCCAGAAAACAACATCTTTCTAATCTCAAGTCTGAACCTCTCAAACCTTCTCTCCCTCCTCAAATCCTGGTGGCGTCTAATCAAATCTCTTTCTGTGTGTATTTCCCCCTCCATCCCCCCTTACCTCAAATGGCGCACTGCTGAACCGCACGTGATAAAGCTGACATGATCTAAACTCGGTGTTTGCATCGAAATCGTGTCCAAAACCCATCGCTTTCTGTACCCACCTTACCCAGTCTTACCCAACTGTCCCTGGACTCTGTGTCCTTCTCTACTGACAAGGTGGCTCGCTGCAGATCTGGGTAAAATCACAAAACTGCGTCCACACTGCTGGAACATGTCTTTCAATCGCGACAAATCTCACACTCTCACTATGTCTCTCCGAAAGGGACTGTTTGGCAACCCCCCCCCCCCCCCCCCATCCCACTTTCTCAACAATCCTCTGGAAAGAAGTCCCTTTCTTTCAAGCTTCTGGGTCTCACTATCTGCCATGATCTTTCCTGGGAAAGCGACATTTCCAACCTGGCCTCCAAAGCCAGTCCTCCAAAGCCAGCCAGCCAGGAGGCCAACCTGGCCTCCTGGCCTCCACTGTGAATCCTCCGTCGTGCAAAG
>CM068954.1:163796212-163814854 GCA_035128595.1 Eptatretus atami | reverse complement strand
GACCACATACAAAGCTTTCATCCGCAGCCTGATGGAGTACTGCTCTCCCCTCTGGGCTGGTGATCCTGCCTCCCACCTTTCTAGGCTTCACGCTGTGGAAACCAAGACATTTCGGATCATTCGTATCTCCTGCGATGAGGCTGAGTCTTTGGGCCTCTCACTCTCTCACAGCAGGCAGGTCGGTGGTCTTTTTCTGTTCTTCTACTGTTCTCTTCTCCGATCTCGCCCCCCCCCCCCCAGTTGTGTCGATTTGTCCCCACCATATTTCCACAGGGCGCTCAAGGTCCGCCAACAACCCCCTTCTGGTAAAACTATCAAAATCACGAATCGCTGTTCACCTTCACGTTTTTAATTCCTCCTTTTTCCCCACCTTTGGAATAAACCCCCACACTCCCTTTCAATCCCATTTTTATCCCCCGCCGCGTGGTGGAAGGGGGATATTGTTGTCACCCGGGTCGTCCGTCCGTCCGGCTGGCTGGGCGTCAACATTTATAGCTGTGAGTGCGATAACTCATAAACTGTTCGCCATATCGATTTTGAAAATTTGGTCACACATGTACCACCTGAAAGGAAGAACCCTATTGATTTTGGGTGTGGCCGGCTCCAAGGTATTGGCCAACTGGGAGCGGCCATCTTGAAAAAAATGTTTCAATGGCGGGGGATTCCCCATCTCTGATGGGTATATTTTCAATCTCCGATCCAAATCCTCGATCTTTTCTACCCCCACTAATCTACCCCAAACCCACCTCCTTCAAATTCCCTGCTTTTCTTCCTGAAAGTCCCTGTAATGTCCATCTTGTATACCCCGTGTTCCCCGCCCCATCCCTCTCCCTTCCACATATCTCCTAATGTCTCTATTCCCCACTGTTTTGTTCTTCCCACTCCCACCCCTCTTGTCTCATGCCCCCCTTGCTGTGCGTTGTGTGTGATCGCTCTCATACGAGCCTTGACAAGGTATACAAAAAAAAAGAAGTGTTTGTGAGTGGGATTGGTTTGGAAAAGAAGAAGCGGAATTGATCATGATGAAGAAAAATAACACGTGGGATTTTCCTGGATGGAAAAATAAAGAAAGTGAAGCAATTTACAATGTTATTAAAAGCTTTTAAATAAGAAGTATATAAATTCAATCTGGAGGTGTTGAGAAATGAAGAGATGAAGAACGAAAAAAGGAAGGAAACAGGCAGAATGAATGCGATTTCTTTGGAGTAATTTTTTTTTCTTCTTTCAAGCGAGGGGAATAAGATAGCGTTGAGGAATGTGAAAGGACAACACTTGGGATGAAGAAAGTGGGATAAGGCATAAGGCATGCGTCATTAGAGCAGAGACAGAGCTTGCACATCCACTAGCTGAGGCCTTTGCGAGTTGACCAAACACTCACATGGACATCGATACAATACACCACAAGGTACGGTTAAACACGGAAACCTGGACAAAAAACAACCAGCAACACAGTGACAAACAGATAGAAAGACACAACTAATGTGGTCTGGAAAAATTAGCTTTGATGAACTGCAAGAAAGCACTGCTTGACCTAACGTTCAACACGCTCAGACCCGGAACAATTCCAGTTCCAACTGGCTTGATGTTTTTTGAGTAAAGACATTGCATCTCTCTTTCTCTCTTTCTCTCTTTTTCTCCCCCTTTCTCTGATTTTGGTTTGATTCCCACAGCTGCTCAGATTTCTGAGCTGTAGAAATGGACACCACCGGTTCGCTTCCTCGTCATTATGTTTATCCTTCATAGCTGATCCGGCCAGCCGCAAGTGATATGCGAACAGCCTGGGTGTATAAATTTGATTGTATCATCAGAGCTGCTGCCCAGGCAACCACATTCTGAGATATAGCAAACAGTGTAACCTGTTCTCGGAATTACAAAGAAGACCAGAACACTTGCTACACACAATTTTCAACAGGATTTTGTAATTTGTTCAGGGTGCCAGCGATGACTCACTTCTAATACATAAAACCTAGGCGAGACAGCTCAAAGGTGACCACAAGTTCTATTTGCTCACAGGAATGCCATTATATGGTGCTCCGATATTATAGGATTATGGGACTTCAACCACTACATTTAAATCTGTGCTTAAGTAGTTTGTTTCAACATGGCTAAAATGTATTATTTGCTTTTTGAAGTTGTAAAGTGCTTTAAGATGGTTAACCTGAACTTTGTTGTATACAAAGCATTATTCCTCTTTCCTTCTCCACTCGTCATGTAGGCTGGCAGCCAAGAGCCAGTTTAACCCGTTCTTTGGTAGCCTGTTCCGCACAGCGCAGAACCCGACTTACTTCTCTCGGCGCCTCGCGCGCTTTGCTGACATCTACACCGCATCGGTGAGCTGCTTACTTAGTTATAGTCTCCAGCACATATTTTACCCCCGGCGGACTCCCTTGCAGCACGAGGGGATTCCTCCTTCTCCAGACCCCAGCTGGTTCAAGAGTTCTGATTGACTTGAATGGACAACAGCATTAATGCAATAACACTGTCATGGATATTCATGTTTATCTTGTGAGATAATTCGCTATTAATTATACGATGCTTATAGAACTGGCAAGTGTGTTTTATTGACCAACTTTTCTTTTTCTTTTTTTTTTCTATTTCTACATGTTTTACTTGCACTTGGGCTCATTTAATGTACCATTAATCGTCATTTCCATCGACACTAGAACTCTCAATCGATACAATTTAAATCAGTGTTTTTGTGAAACCTTATACAGAATTGACTCGATTTATAACTCCATCGTGGATTCGTGAATGTGGATCTCATTGTTAAATCTTTTAGCGAGAGCCATCTATCTTGATTCGGCCCCTTTTATGTTGAGGTTTTACATTTTAATTTCGTAACATCGGGGCATATTTTTCTTGCCCCACGTCAGGCCAGTGTATCTACTTACGGTTGCTGTGCTGAAAAGAAAGAAAGAAAAAAAAGATTTGTGTTTTTATCAGAGAGGCGAGAGGGGTTGGGGGTAAGGCATAGGGAAGTAGAGGAACATCAACGAGCAATTTAACATACTCGTAGGAATGAATTATTTTGGGAAGGAATACTCGTAGGAATGAATTTAACACACTTATGGGAATTTAACATGCCTTGTTAACTCTTACAACCGTGTTGGGCCACATGCCCGGTCTCTTAACACAAAAGCATTTTGGAGCAGTATTTTAGATTTTGTCACTGGCGCATCAAATTGAGTATTACTTTGTGAAGCCAACAGTGTTGTGAAAGTCTGTTCGATTTTTAACTATATATTTTGAAGTGTGGATTGTGTTAGACGTGCGTGCAGTGTATTTCTTTGTTTTTTTTTTTCCTCCTTGGTGGATTTGAATAATCTTAAGCAAACGCACAATTGCATGCGGTCAGTGCAAGTTCGGTATTTACGGTATGACATTGGCAAAGGATGGATTTTTTTTTTTTTCAATCTTATTGTACTTGTATTATTTAATGGCCAATTGGTAGATTTCTGCATCTTGCAAAAAATAGGAAAAAAAGAAAGAAGCTTGATTCAATTATTTCGTAGATTAGAATCCATTCGATCTTTGCCCTTATATTCGGTATTTTATCCTTACCTGTAGGAAGTGGGATCAGGTTGTGTTGATATTATTAAGAGCAGTTGTGGAGGAAGTTGTTTACTTGCTTAACATAATTGTATTGGCCCTTTATTTTAGTCTCATGACTGTGATGGTCCACTACAGAAATGTATGAGGGTATTAACAAGTATGTGTGATTCTACAGCATGTTGTTTACACATCCATTTGTATTTTGAGAACTTCAAAAAGCAAATTGCTGCATGTGTCAGTGCTGCCATTGTTCTCAATTTGTGTGGGGAAAAGGGGGCCATGGGATAAGTCTGCAGTATTTCCACAGGGTTTTGTCTTTAAAAAATAAATACAGATATCGAAGCTCATGGATAAGCAGAATAATTAGGAGTCGAAGGGGCAAAGGCAAACAAAAGGGCAAAGGGGATACATAAGGGTGTGTTTTGTGTGTATACTGTGTGTGTGTGTGTGTGTGTTTTTAAAGCTCAAATTTAAAAAATGGAGAGACCATACGGTGGCTGTGGGGCAGTAGACTTGAAGTCTTGAAAGGAATGAATGAGCCAACGCGATTGGAATATGGTTCCACATGCCACGAAGAAACGAAGGAGGCTCGGGAATGAGCTGAAATAGAGGCATGATTGTATAGTTTACACTTGAGGAGCATAACAATGTAAGGGTTTCTGGTAGAATGTGTGTGACATGAAGGTGCTGGGCAAAGAGGTCAGGAGTGCAGAAGGAGAAAGACGAGAATAGAGTTAGTAGAAGACTGCAAGGCAACCAACCTGCCTCCAGTGAGCAAGAATCTCATTGGCTAACATTTTCAAAAGTAGGGTGGAATGCCAGACTGAAGCCAATGCTCGTGAGATGTCCAACAGATCGCCCTGACTTCCTGCTTAAGATTGAAGGCATCCATAGCACGTCTGGGTTGAATGGCCTGAATGAACGCCAAACTGATAATAGAGTTCTTAGACTTGGAGAAGAGAAGAGTCTTGAGGTCTGTTGCAGTGATCGATTTCATTGACTTTATCTGATAGGGAGGAGGTTGATTGGTCTTCAGTTGAGAGGGGCAGTTTTAACACTACTAGCAGAGTAGCCACCCTACGAGCGATCTTGTTCCAAGCATGCAACATGTTCTTCTGACATACCTTTATTTGGGTGGTGTATAGGCAACTGACAGCTGCCTCAATCGGCTAAAATTACGTTGGCAGCTAATTGAATATTGCGGCATTAAAACTAAATTGCGTATAATTCGTACTGTGGATATATGCAAACTTCCGCGTGCACGGCACGTACGGCACGCTGAGAGCGAAGGAAGAAACGGCCTGTGTGGTTGTTGTTTCTTGCTCGTGGTTGTATATTTATTTTTTATTTATTATTTTAATTTTTTTTAGGGCACGTACTAGTAATGTCAAAAAAGATTTGTGGCACCATTTTATCCAAATATGACCCTCAAAAATTTTTCATACTGATCAGGTGTAATGTTCTACGTATGCAATATGATGTCATAACGAAGCACCTGTGACGTCATTTTCAAAAAAATCTCTTATTCCCACCATAAGGAGTCTTGCTATGTTGCCAAGTTCAATTCTTTTTTCCTTGTGCGTTTCAGATTACAGAGCGTCCAAAGTTTTCCCCCCCCCCCATTTTTTCCAATAGTGGCTGGCCACACCAACGTGGCTATGACGTATAAATTATCATTTAAAACATTCTGCATGAGAGTCGCACCAATGTTGAAAATTTAGGCCTCGAATCTAATAACGGTTGCGGAGAAAAACACGAAGTTCTGTGGACAAACAGACAAACCGCGACACAAAATGCACATTACCCTCTCCTCGGTGGGGGTAATTTACTGCTCTTCGCGATTCACTATGTGTTGGGTGCCATTTCCTCGAGGAGTGCCGGTTTTACAGAACTGCAACAATACTCAGCATAGCAAAGGATAGAGTAGGGACAAACAACCATAAGTTGTAAACCATTGCACCACACTTGGTGGCCCCATTGTGGCCTCCTCCTGCTTGAAATTCCTTGGAAAGGAAAATCGTACCAATACAAATTTGGCGGTATATGTCCATTTGTTATTATGGGATGATGTTATTGGGCTGAATGTTTCCTTTGTCACAGCGGTGATTTTATTAAATGTCACCTCGACTTGTCAGTTGTCTGTGTTATTTGGAGACTTGCTTCGGGTTCGAGTCAACACACATCCAGCTACATTAAGTAAACTTTCTTCTTTATTATTATTTTTCCTGCAGTGTTCTGGCTCTTTCTGACAGAATGGTGCAGACGTGTGACTGCATTTTACCTTTGAGCTGCTAAGTCCTGAATTTGTTTCTTGCCATAACTGTAAAAACTGTTGGATCGTTGCTTGCATCAATTCCATCACATTGTGTGCATCCCTTGGATGCACCTTAAGTGGGTATGTCATCATCTGATAATATGCAGTTTAGTAGGACGTTAAAGATCCCACAGTTCTTTGACCAACAGTAAGCAAGTTTATTATCGGCCACCCTAACAAACTCAAAATTTCCTGCCAGTTCTTACTGGGGCGGTCGAACGTCTGGATTGCCACTAGTTCGTGAAAGCCTTTGGCTTCGCATCCTCTATGATCGCGGACTTCATTTTAATAAGGAGGAGCAAAAGGTTCTCTTCTGGTTCTTGAACACAGAACATATGAGGAGTGTGAAAAAATTGTTTTGCAACAAGTTCTTTAAATAATTATACTTGATGTTTTACAGTTTGAAAAGGAAACCTAACCTTCTTGCTGAAGCTTGCAATTTATGAGACACAAGAAACCACCCGCTGCAAACCAGGCCTTATGTGAAAGGGCGTTTGCAGTGAGTGGTCTGTGTCTCACAGACTTCTGTGTCAAACCATAAGTTACCCTTTTTTAACTCTAAAATCGTGTCCACCTGCAAAAATCCCATAAACCGTTGAAATTAGACTGAAATATGGTGGTGTGCGCCTGAAATATGGTGGATGTGCGGCAGACATCCCCTTGGTTCAGAAGTTTAGGCCGCACAAGGGTTCAGTCACCATTCAAGTGAAGGGTTGTTATCGAACGCAATGTTTATATTATCTGGAAGGCAATGACAACCCACCATATATAGCCCTTGCCAAGAAACTGCCTCCAACAGTACTGGAGCCTGCCTTCGGCAGAACACCAGAAAAAGAAACGTGCTATTTAGTCATTCTTAACAGGGTTATTGGGCTGAAGAATTTGGGCCAGCTTGAGGATTTGCCTTGATTGCTGCATTGTTTTTCGACAGCGCCTTTCCGACGCTTGGCAGATTTCAAGGTGCGCCATGCTGTGCGACCGCATTACCATCGCTGCCGCAAAGGCAAAGGTTTTACAAACAGATGATTGTGAACATTCTGCCGAGACGTCTTGCGTCACCAGTACAAAAAAAGTTGACTTTCAGAATATAAGCCCTGATGGCCTTGTGTTCTGAGTTGTTGGTTGCCACATTTAATTGGCCTGTATGTATAAACAGGGGTAACCTTTAATGGATTACGGCTCACCGGTTGGGACAGGGATCCAGCGGTCCTCTAACTTGGAGACCACACTATACAGCGACCTGCGCGCGTGAGACCTAATTTGACCATCTAATCGTTGGTGTTTCTAACCCTCCCTTCCGCTATTCCCCCATACAACTCCCCTCCCTCCCCATATTCAACCATCCCATACCCACCAGTGATTTTGCTCATTGGGCTCATGACACGTATTACAATTAGCCATGCAAGAAAAACTTTTGAGGAACAATAAACATTCAACAACTAGGCTGAACAGTTATGTTTGTATCTACTGAAATTAAGCCAGATTCGGATCTTCACCAAAATCGAAGCAAATCGTCCTTGTCACACACCCAAACTGGTTCACCCAAATTTTGTCCCGAATCTGTCCACAACTTTTTGAGATATCCTGCTCACATACGACAGTGGTGGAAAACAAACCTCCGTCCACTTCAGTGGTGAATAATAAATTTCTTACTCATATGCTAGATGAGTGTAGCCTGTTTCATTAGTATTCTGCTATTGCCCAGAATCCCTCAGGCAAACAATGGCATTCAGGGCATAATATATTGTGTGTGCGCGATCCAAGGATTGAAACGTAGGCCGATACTTGTCTAAAGTATTGTGCGAATTCGGTCTATCGAGATCTTTCTTCACGCCTGTGCTTACGTCGCATTTTGTTCGCTACTATGGTTCATCAAACTCAAAAATACCAAAGACTTTCAAATACTTTTGAGAGAAAGGAATGTACCTGCTGCACAACGAAAGCAGTTGGAGAAGTTTTCCATTCACTGACAGGGACTGAGGACCATGGCAGCTGCCCATAGTGCAGACTACTGATGACTGTGGACGATGCAAGGCTCCGGAGAACTGTGACAGGTTACTTGCTAACACAAACCCGCAACCATCGCTGCCATTGAATGGACTGTTGAAACCTTGTGGGAGGCCTGCTGTAAAACACGCCAGGCTGCGTGATTAATTCAATGAGCGTGCAATTGGGAAAGACGATACAAACTCTTCGAGAAATGACATCTTCACGACTTGAAGTACACCAAGCTTGTGCCAGCATATTTTGGGAGCCAGAATGTACCACGGCAGACATTTACGTGGAGAGCCAGATGTTCCCTGAGGCAACACCGTATCTGTTTTGGGTACTTCTTTACAGCATCGGGAGGGCCATATCGGCGGTTGTGAATGCACAGGTTGTTTAAATCAACTTTTGAAATGATATTTACTCTTAACATGTTCCCTTTGTGTATTAGCCTTTTGATGCTGGTTGCATCCATTGGTAGTAGCAGGCCTATCTCCACGATGCAGAATGCCCATACCCAGTACATTGTGCTCATTTTGCCGACTGGTCGAGGATGACAGGACTGAGTCAACCCAGCGGTTCGTACGCCTCCTGGAAAGTCCTTAAAACTTCCTGGAATTCAATTCCTGTCCTGCGAATGTCCTGGAATATGCTAAAAATCAAATTAAACTCCTTAAAAAATTATGTTTTAGATTCCGACGATCACCTTTGTCAACGTCCTCGTAAATATGCCAAGGGAGACACTTTCTAAAACGTTGTAGATTGTCGGAAATAATATTAATTACGACATTAATGTATCTTATTAGCCGCCAAAAAAGTGTCCTTTACGACCGCATTGTGCAAGGTTATCCCGCGCTTCTTTCTGTTTGTGAATTGGATTGTTTACACACTTCAGTGATCGGAACTATGCCCCCTCCCGGGAAGTGCATATTCAACGAGCCGCTGGCTCAAACATCCGGAATACGTATCTGGTTGGAGTTGCTGGCAAGATTAAATACAGTGCAAAGTTGTAATATCTGCTAAGATTTTCGACATTTCGAACATGAGGTGAGGCCTGCCATTCGGAGCCACGGAAAAGGATCGAAACACAAGAAGTTACTGGGCAAAAGAAGGCAGCTGCGTGGATGCACCATGTCGAGATTTCTTCTCTGGATATCGAAGGCAAATGAAGGCAGGGCTGAGCACAGCTGCTCCAACTCCAACGGCAACCGAAAAGCCCTCAACTGCGCCACTATCCCATTCGTCGGCCGTACATAGCGATTGCCTTACATCGGAAGTATTGTGGACTCTTAAAGTCGTGAACTCCCACTACTCTTTTATTCATGTACAGATGAAATTCTCTCGTCCTTGTTCGCGCGATGTTTCCAGATTCAGAAATTGCGAAACATTCTTCTGGGGAGCGCGAAAATGTCTGCATACATGTGCAATTACAGTATTGACCTACTTCAAGCATATCAAACTAACGAAAAAAATTTCTGATTAAGCATGGTTATGTTCTTCTCTTCGAGAAAGTCTTAATCAAAATACGAAGAATAAAAAACAAATGGCATATACATGCCCGAATCTGGGGAAAGATTCACGGTACTGTAATAATTATGCGTAAATTATAGTATACATTGTAATGCAAGACTTCCAAAAAATAGGACTTGGACTTTATTAAAAATTGTGCCAAAAACTCCTGGAAAATTGAATTATTGTCCTGGAAAACTCTATGGAAAACTCCTGGAATTTTCTTTTAATGTAAAAGTGTATGAACCCCGCAACCCCCTGGTGTTAATCAGCGACCAAAGGGCGCTCAAACTCGGCGCCCTAGGATCCAGCCACCACCCTAACCGCTAAGCAAAACACCAGCTCTCTTAATCATGTCGAGGGGAGAGTGGCGACTCTGAGGGTGTTGTAAACTATATTGTTTGTTTGGTTCCGGGGCCACAAGAGAAAGCTGTCCTGGTTTTTGCATCATTGCTCAAGAAAAGTTGTGTGTGCTGTGCGTCGCTGTTCACTTGTATTAACAGGAAATGTTTAGGAACTCGGACACCTGTCATCCATGGATATTTCTCGTTTTTCTATATTATTTTTATGAGTCCGATTCGCATCCAGGACATAAACAATTATGCGTTAAACCATCATGAAATATGCCCACTTTTTTAAATCCCAAAAATTTGTAAGCATACCTTTTGACTTGCAGATTTCACTCGAGCAATGGCAGGTAAAAGCACCTTGTTAGTGGAGTGAGCATGTGTGAAAGTGCATGCGGGTTACAAGCTCAAAACAGGTCATGTGCGGAAGGCCTTGTTAGCATTCATAACGGTCGTTTCAAAAGTCCCATATGAGCACGGATGTTGAAATGATAAAGTTTCACAAGTTTGGTAATGTGACCCACAAAAAATGTTGCTCAACCAGCGACATAATAACCAGTAGAGTTTACATTACTCTAGACTAATGAATATTTCAATTGGAATTGACATAGGAATTACCAGCATGATGGGTGATCATAGCCCTTGGTTTGAGGTTTTTATTTTTATTCAACATGGGATATGCACTCCCAAAGCAACAGGCCAATGATGTCCTCAGATTTCCACATGAGTGGCACAGGGAGAATTGCTCAGATGTAAATCAACTAGCAACAGGTACAAAAACCACCAAGAATGTTTATCGAGTCTCGGAGAAATCTCTCTCGTGGTATTCAAGAGTAGATTGTAAAAACTACGCAGCCATCATTTTGCTGGTTGGTGTTTAAGTTTCATTGTGTTCAAATTAAGTCAGCCACAGAAGCAAAATATATTTGACAATTGTCCCCAAAAACATTTTCCTCCTTTTACAAGCCAAACAAACCTGCTTACTGCACGTGAATCAAAACCTAGAAAACTTCTTTTGTTAACTTGACTTTTAGTGATCCATTCCACTTTCAACCTTTATTTTTTGTTTTGTTTTATCTTAACTCAGGATCTCACACTCCGCCCATGGGCTGGAGAACAGGATGCTGTCATCCCTGAGTTAGGCTGATGAGATTAAGACGATGAACTCGGCATCATTTCGTGAACACGCTGCATGGCTGCAGACAACTCCAACTGCACTGTGGAAACATCACAGGTACGATAGGCCATGAGACCACACCAAGTGTGTTCATTCCACTCCTATCCGATTAGGGATGGGCCACCCCCTGTTCGTTCCCTTTCTATTAGGCTTTATTCATCGATCTAGCATGAGAGTAAGCCATAAAGCTATAAAACTGCCTCGCAGGTAAATTCAGGACCTGAAGGACAGCCGAGATTTCCCTCCTTTCTGAGCTTTTTTTTTAAAGCCATCTGGGTTTTTTTTTTTTAATCAACCAAATGCCATGTTATTCTTCTGAGCGTAGGCTCAGCTTCCCAAACGCTTAGGATCCAAATCCGCTAATACTCTACTTGCAGCTGTATTGAATCCACAAGCCTTTGCCAGTCAAAGCCTCACCACGAGGCCATCACTCCCACCCTGTAGATATGGTATAAGGAGCATAATTGCATGGTCCAACTTCAGGCCTTTGCTACTATAGGATTTTACGCCGTTCACAAATTATTTTCTTATTTCTGCTTTTGTGCCTATCTATAATTTTCAATGTCACTATTTCAGTGAAAAAAATATTCACAGCTTCATGATTTTGATGCAAATGATCAATGTTATAGAGATAATGACATCATTTCAAAACTGTTGACAGGTTCTGCCAGGATGCGGAGTCTGTTAGAGTCTGGAGGAATGGCAACAAGAGAGGCATGAGCTAAGCGTACATACTATAGGTTGGAAAAGTTAAATATTGGGACCTGTTACTTCCAATCTTGACTGGCATATCTAGCAGGTCTAATAATGACTGGCATACCTTAGAATTGCCCACTTTACCAACTAGAATGCAGGTTTGATTTGATCTTAGCACTTGTGGTATGCAGGCCTGAGGCTAGTAGTAACACCCACAGATTCGGTAAGCGTCCGAGGGCTGCGTCCAATGTGGGAACCTGCCTCTGACAGGTGAGTCATAATTCCCAGGGACACCGTTTTAGCTGCTTAAATTTCTTGACGAATTATAATTTATAACATACGAATTTTTGGTCATCCGCTGTTGCTTGCTGATCGAGTACACTTTCATAGTCTGAAATGCCTTTTTCCCCAAAGATGAGATTTTATTTGACGGTGCTAACTTTCCAAAAATGCTCCTCGAAGTGTTCTTGCACCTGGTTTCATCATTCTTGTTGTTTTCTCCACCGATACACCACATATTATGGACTTGACAAGGCACCACCAGGTTTTTGGAGGAGGCAGACAAGTTAAAGCTCATTTTGAGATTTGGACAGATGTTTCATGGCTCTCCTGAGGGTAGACACACTAGTTACGGTTTCGTGAAATGATGCGAGGTTGCCTTCGGTCGATTGCCTTCCAGGAGGACAATGCAAGTAGTTTTAAGCAACATCCTCACCACAGGATTCAGCAGTACCAAGAGAAGGAGGATGGTAAGATCATTGAGATGAAGGTGGGATTGATCTGTGCATTTAAGAGAGCAGCAGGTTTCCTGTGGAAGAATTCCCAGGCCTCAAGTGACATCAGCACGGTGGATTTCGGAGACTAGTCCTGAAGTGTTTAAAAAATAAATTTTAAAAAAATTCATAAAACCTATCCCCCTTTTTCCCATTGAAACAATGCCCTGCACAAATTTCTCTGCTGCGAGGATTTTTATCTTTTTTTTTCTTCTTCTTTTTTAAAAATACTTATTTTGCAACCTTGTCTAGCCTCTTGTATGTTCTGTATGTTAGCTCTTATAAGGGGTATGGGAGACAAGAAGGGTGCAGACGGGAATCAAAAAACAGTGGGGGAGCAGAACATTTTATATCTATGGAAGGGAAAAGGGATGGGGTTGGGGTACACGAGGTAAACAAGATGACACGACAGCGGACTTTCAAGGTCCTTGCACTTACAGGGCACCTTCAGGAAGGAAAGCAGGAATGAAGGAGGTGGGTTTTGGGGTGGGTTCATGGGGTTAGGAAAGATCATTGCGTTTTGGATGCGAGAAAACTGAGATGGTGTTATGAACAGCTGTTTTGAAGCGACCTGGAGGGAAGATTTGAAATTGGAAAGTGAACTCTTCAATGAGTTCTCCATTCTCCCAAACCGTACAAGAAGTTCATGGTGCTGGACATAATACCTTCCAAGCCAGAGTGATTTGTGTGTTTGTAAATAAAGATTGAAGTGTCAACATCCAGTTGATGGCAAGGGCAACAGAGATGCTGAGAGCATTCGAAAGGTAAATTCATTAATAGATGTCCTGATAAAGATATATTTCTGCTTCTTTGCAGTGCCTGGACTTCATCCATATGTTATGGCATGGAATCTTGGAAATTGTCGGCAACAAAAAGTTGCAGAAATCAGTATCCTCGCAGATAAAAATGATGCGGACTCGACAATCTTCACTTCTCACCTCCCTCCCCCCCTCCCCCCTCCCTCACATACCCCAGGTCCTCAACCTTTAGCCTCCCAACCCCAAGTCCTCACACTCCCCACCCACACTAAGGCATCCAATCCCCTCCCCACTCCAAGCTTTCCAAACCCCCTCCCCTCGAACAAACTCCTCACCCCATTTCCCCAACTCAAACTACCGTCCTCCCCTCCTCACCTTCCCGCCTTCATAAACGCAAACAGGCATTCCCCACATTGAACAGTGGAAATTTAAAGCTATCCCCTACTGTTATCATGCTTTCACAGAAACCACAACACAAAACAACTCCACATAGCACTGGCCCATCACGGTCGTTTGTCCAACTCACAAATACACGATATATGTTGAAAAGATGGTCGCGCGCACACACAACACACACACACACACACACACACACACACACACACACACACACACACACACACACACACACATTGAAAGGCCATTCCCTTGCAAGAGCAGAGGTTAGCCTTGCAGGCCCGTTATGACAATCATGGTCCCTTGAAGGCAATGTTTTATGGCTGGATGCCCTTCCTGCACCAACCTTTTAAAACAGATTAATTGGAACGATAAACGACCCAAACCAATATCTTCTTCCTGATGCACATATGACACATGTGAAAGTAAATAAATGACCACGAACAAAGACGTTTTATAATGATGTAGGTTTAAGCCCTTGCTTGAGAGAATGGCCAACATAGTAGTTGGTGCGTGTACAAGTTAAAAGATCGCTGCCTCGATCGCCTGAGGCCGATCTTCCCCATTTTTTTTTTTATGGGGGAAAAGGGTGGGGGCAAATTTTTGCCACCCCACTTTGAAGGGGACCAGAAGAATAACCCAGTCCTATCGCGACCGGGGGAACAATACCCAGGGGAAAGGACACTAAGGCGTTTTTTTTAATCACCGTTTATTTGGACAGCCTGGATGAGAGATCTGTCAGGTTGGAAGCGGAGGCCTCAGATGTTTGAGGTCCACACAGGAAGGGGAGATGGAGGAGGTGCTGTTTGGAGGGGAGCAATAATGTTGTAGAGGTGATGGGTGGAGTAGGAGAGTGGGGGATTGGGAGAGAAAGCTGAGGGCTGGAGCGGCAGGGGGAGAAAATTGAGAGGGGGGGATGAGTGGAAAGATGAGATGGGATGGATGGGATGGGAGGTGAGGCTTGAAGTAAAAAGAGGTGGACATGAAGTGAGGATGCTGAAGAGGGGGACACAGCAAGGTGTGTGGTGTGGAGGACGTGGGCATGTAAGAAAATGACGAGGGAGGATACTGACATGAAGGTGTTTGACACCGATAATGTAAGTGAAAGGGGAGGATGTCATGGCCTCTGCAAATTGACTTCTCATGATTCCCAATTTGATATACGGAGACATACACAGTACATCATGGGATAGGTGAGATGAATGGGTTGTAGAAAGGATGGAGGAAAGCAATACTCTCGGTATAGGTGTCGGTTGATGGACCAAGTATCGAAATGCGACCAAACTTCTATCTTCTATCCAAAACTCTCTCTTTCCTCATACGTTGGTGACTCATATTGTCGTCATGCCAGTTGGCTAGGTTGGTACCTCTCTCACCAGTCAGTAGGCACCTCAGCAAAAGCCTTCTGCGACTATGGGACTGACTCAATCTGGTCAATTTCCCGACCCATGGATCTCAAACAAATGGTACTCTATTCTCTGGAATCTGATGTTTGACAAATGTCCTGGGAAATAATCGCTGTTCTTCCTCCGCTCAATCGGTTATCTTCCGACCACGTGCTTGTTCAAAGTGGACATCTCTCTGGCTATTATCAGATGGAAACCACCTCACCGCCGTCGAGTCTGGCATTTCACTCAAGCAGACTGGCAGGGTCCCAAGCACAGCCATCAAACTTCAAGACATGGTTCCTATCGCCTACTTTTTCTCCACATCAACTCATCCTGGGAATTCTTTCAAAGAAAACTTTGCTCTCCCTCATGCACCAAATTTATCCTCTCTCGTCTTCAGTTGTCCTACCCTTCATCCCGCCCTGGCTTCATGAAGCTTGTGCGAGGCAGTTGCTCCTGAAACAACTTGCCTTTGCCTCATGGAAAGCAACCCAACTGAGGGTAATCTCATTCTTCAATAAAGTTCGGAAACAAGTGTGTATCTACCCTCAGGAGAACCAGAAAACACAACAATCTTTCTAAATCTCAAGTTTGAACTCCTCAAAACCTTCTCTCCCTCCTCAAAATCCTGTGGCGTCTAATCAAATCTCTTTCTGGCGATATATTCCCCCTCCAATCCTCCCTTACCTCAAATGGCCGCACTGCTGATACCGCACGTGAAAAGGCTGAATGCCTTAAACTCGCGTGTTTGCATCGAAATCGTGTCCAAAACCCATCGCTTTCTGTCACCCACCTTACCCAAGTCTTTACCCAACTGTCCCTGAACGCTCTGTGTCCCTTCCTCTACTGACAAGGGCTCGCTGCAGATCTGCGTAAAATCACAAACTGCGTCCACACTGTGGAACATGTTCTTTCAATCCGGAACAACATTCTCAAACACTCTCACTATGTTTCTCTCCGAAAGGGCGACTGCTTTTGGCAACCCCCCCACCCCCCCCCATCCCACCTTTCTCAACAATCCTCTGGAAGAAGTCCCTTTCTTTCAAGCTTCTGGGTCTCACTATTCTGCCAGATCTTCCTGGGAAAGCCGACCATCTTCCAAACCTGGCCTCCAAAGCCAGTCCCTCCAAAGCCAGCCAGCCAGAGGCCAACTGGCCTCCTGGCCTCCACTGTGAATCCTCCGTCGTGCATAAGTCCTTCCTCAGCCGACCTGAGGCTCCGACACATACAAAGACTTTTCATCGCAGCCTTGATGGAGTACCTGCCTCTCCCCTCTGGGCTTGGTGATCCTGCCTCCCACCTTTCTAGGCTCACGCGTGGAAACCAAGACATTTCGGATCCATTCGATATTCTCCTGCGATGGAGCTGAGGTCTTGGGCCTTCACTCTCTCACAGCAGGCAGGTCGTGGTGCTCTTTCTGTCTTCTACTGTCTCTTCTCCGATCTCGCCCCCCCCCCCCCAGTTGGTCATTTAGTCCCCACCATATTTCCAACAGGGCGCTCAAGGTCCCGACCAACAACCCCCTTCTGGTAAAAACTATCAAAATCACGAAATCGCTGTTCACCTTCACGTTTTAATTCCTCCTTTTTCCCCAAACCTTTGGAATAACCCCCACACTCCCCTTTTCAATCCCATTTTATCCCCCGCCGCGGTCGGGTGGTAGGGGGATATTGTTGTCACCCGCGGCTCGTCCGTCCGTCCGGCTGCTGCGGCGTCAAACATTTTATAGCTGTGAGTGTGCGCATAACATCAAAACTTTCGCCATACTCGATTTTGAAATTTGGGTCACAACTATGTACCACCATGAAAGCGAAGGAACCCTATTGATTTTGGGTGTAGGCCGGCTCCAGATGGCCGACTGGGGCGGCCATCTTTTGAAAAAATGTTTTCAATGGCGGGGGATTTCCCCATCTCTGAGGGTATCATATTTTCAATCTCCGATCCAAATCCTCGATCTTTTTCTACCCCCACTGAATTCTACCCCAAACCCCACCTCCTTCAAATTCCCTGCTTTTCTTCCTGAAAGTCCCTTGTCAATGTCCATCTTGTATTACCCCCGTGTTCCCCGCCCCCATCCCTCTCCCTTCCCATCATCTCCTAATGTCTCTATTTCCCACTGTTTGCTTCTTCCCACTCCCACCCTCTTGTCTCTTATGCCCCCCTTGCTGTGCGTTGTGTGTGATCGCTCTCATACGAGTCCTCTGACCAAGGTATACAAAACAAAAGAAGTGTTGTGAGTGGATCGGTTTGCCGAAAGAAGAAGCAGCGGAATTGATCATGATGAAGAAAAAATTAACACGTGGGATTTTCCCTGGCATGGAAAATAAAGAAAGTGAAGCAATTTTACAATTTTAATTAAAGCTCTTTTAAATAGAAGCCTATATAAATTCAATCTGGAGGTTGCTTGAACAATGGAGCATGAAGAACGAAAAAAGGACAGGAAAAACAGCAGAATGAATGCGATTTCTTGTGGAGTTAATTCTTCTTTTTCTTTCTTTCTAAGCCGAGGGGATAACGATAGCTGTTGAGGAATGTGAAAGGACAACACTTGGGATGAAGAAAGGCGGATAAGGCATAAGGCATGCGTCATTTAGAGCAGAGAAAGAGCTGCAATCCACTTAGCTTGAGGCCTTTGCGAGTGACAAAACACTCACATGCGACACTTCCGATACAATACACCACCAACGTACGGGACTTAACACGGGAAACCTGCCGACAAAAAACAACAGCAACACAGTGACAAACAGATAGCAAAGACACAACTAATGTGTCTGGAAAATTAGCTTTGATGAACTGCCCAAGAAAGCACTGCTTACCTAAACGATTCAAACGCTCAGACCCGGAAACAATCCAGTTCCAACTGGCTTGATGTTTTTTGAGTAAAAGACTTTATTGCATCTCTCTTTCTCTCTTTCTCTCTTTTTCTTCCCCCTTTCTTCTGATTTTTGGTTTGATTCCCACCAGCTTTGCTCAGACTTTCTGAGCTGAGAATGGACCACACCGGTTCGCTTCCTCGTCATTATGTTTATCTTCATGCTGATCCGGCCCAGCCGCAAGTGATTATGCGAACAGCCTGGGTGTATAAATTTGCATTGTCATCATCACGCAGCTTGACTGCCCATGCAACCACCATTCTGAGATATAGCAACAGTGTACCCTGTTCTCGCGAATTACAAAGAAGACCACGAACACTCCTGGTACACACAATGTTCAACAGGATTTTGTAATTTGTTCAGGGTGCCAAGCGCATGACTCACTTCTAATACCATACAAAACCTAGGCGAGACAGCTCAAGGTGAACCACAAGTTCTATTTGCTCACAGGAATGCCATATATGGTTGCCCCGATATTATAGGACTTATGCGGACCTTTCAACACTACATTTAAATCTGGCTTAAGTAGTTTTGCTTTCAACATGCTAAAAATGTATTATTTGCTTTTTTGAAGTTGTTAAAGTGCTTTAGATGATTAACCTGAAACTTTGTTGTATTACCAAAGCATATCTCCTCTTCCTCCTCCATCGTAGTAACGGTGGCAGCCAGAGCCAGTTTAAACCGCTTCTTTGGTAGCCTGTTCTATGCGCATTTATAGATAAACACAATGCCCCAATTTATGATCGTTTTCATATTAGACGGTGTATAAATTTCGGTAACATCAGAGTGCTGGTATGCTCCGTACCAGGAAGTAAATTTTTTTCTCTCTCTTCTCTTCTCTTTTTGTTTTTCCTTGCGACGACATTGCGAAAA
>CM068954.1:163783142-163793584 GCA_035128595.1 Eptatretus atami | reverse complement strand
TTAGGAGGGTGCTGGAAGCGTAGGAATAGAGGGAAAGAAGTTTGAGAGTAGATCAGGGACATGTATGGAACATAGTTGGGAGAGGAGTATGGAAAAAAAAAACCTCACTATCTGCACATATATATATATATTATATCTATATATATATATATATAATTATATAATATTATATATATAACCCCACTCAAAACTCTGGTCGCTGTCAATTCTGGTTTTTAAAAAACAAACACTTTCCTTATCTTTTTATCAACAACTTCATTATATTAAAATTTTTTTAAAAAATTTATATAAAAAAAAAAACCCCAAAATTTTCCACGTTTCTTCAAGCCCCCCTTCCCTCCGAAAGTTTCTGTGAAAGCAAATGAGATGTTCTTGCTGGCAGTATGCTCTGATGGTAGATAATATAGACATGTTGTAGCTTTAGCTCGTCTTTTTCAGGAAGACTTTTTGGCCTTCTTTAGGGCATTACTTGAATATACTAAAATAAGAGGCATTATCTTCGTTATGCAAGCTTGTGGCATTCTCCCATTATATCCTTCTAACGTGTCGTTTACGATACATGATCGTGATGACACAATATACTGCAGTCTACTGCTCAGTTGAAAGCTTTCCAGCATTTCTGTATTATTCTGACAAACGATCTTCGTAATAACGAAGAAACCAGAAAAGCCTATCTGCACACCCATGGTGTGTTGAGGCTCAAAATGAGGTGTAGTGATGTAATATAAAATGTGCGTTCATGTATTTTGAATGCGAAATGGGAATAACACTCGGGTTTTGGTCATTGGTATCCACATCTGTGCAACATCTAATTTGTGATGGGTTACAGTTCAAATAACTCAGACAGTACATGTTGCTCTTATTGGTGTTGTCTTCCATGAATTCCAACATCCACATTCATGTGAGTACTGTTTATTGATCTCTTCTCATCTTCTAATGTCCTTATTGTGCATGTGCAATGGGAAATGGAAGGGTGTCAATTTGTTCCATTGTATGTATGTAATAAAATATGGCTGCCTGATAACAAAACTACTTTCTTGGAGTCCTTTAACAACGTTGTACCTTTTAATTGAAAAGTTGCCCTTTTTAATTACAAGACTAAGCCGAAACCCGTCGCAGACGGAGCACAAAATGGTCCTTCAGTATTAATATATAGAAGATCAATGTTTCTTGTTCCATTTTTTTACGCCTGCCTCAAATTCACATTCTGAGGTATCAGCATGTGCAGAGAGGGTTTACATTGCAGAACGCTGTTTTTCAGGAGTGGAATTACACCGCTCAGCGGTGACGGTCCTGTCCGACAACAGCCGTATCGACGTCAAGCGAACTGACCCGATGATGGTCATGAAGTCCTACGCATTCAGCGGTGACGTCAAAGACGTCGCCATGTAAAAACGAATGTAAAACGAAAAGTGTTTATTCTCCTCAGAGTTTGAAAGTGAACTATTGCACTATGGCGATGCCACTCTAACAGGTAGCCAGTTTCTTCATCCAGGTCACAGTACCGAGAAAAACGTGACGCGACCGCTAGGAGGAGCACAAGAATTGGGTTCTTCAGGTATTAATATAAATAATATTACATGAACGCATCAAAATGTTATAATCCTCACGTCCTAAGCCTGTCCAGCCTTGGTTTGAATCCGACCCAGCTATAAAATTGTCACCCTGGTGTTGCAATCGGCAGGGTGTTCCATCAATGTGTGTGTCGTCCCCTTCGGATTGGACGGTTTAAATGGGTGTCCCATCCTGGCCAGCATTCGTTGTGACGTAAAGATCCGACATTGTCCCTAGGTGAAGAATGAGTGAGGCTAGCCCGGCACCATAAACAGAATGAATAATTTCTGTCCTCGCTTACTGAGGTTTAGTGGCAACCCAACAGGATTGTAGCTTTAGCCCCAAAAAAAAAAAACATTTGTTTCCCCTAATTGGCATGGCCCAAAAAAAAATTGGTAGGTAGGTAGGGGAATTTTTTTTGAGACAATTTTTTTTTGCCATGAATACATTCATATAACTCGAATTTAAAATGTTTTATTTTCCTTGGTGGTAGTGGTGGTATCGGTGGTGGTGGTGGTCGTGTGGTGGTGATGGGGGGGTGGTGGTGTGGTGCACCTCGACTTGCTAAAATGCACTTATTCTGTCTTAAATTTCTCTAAACATATTTACAGTGCATGCATGCTGAAAATATGCATTGTTTATTAATATATATATATATATATAGCCATATATATATAATATATATATATATTATAATATTAAAAGTTTAAACAGCAAGTCGAGTGCATTTTTGCCAAGCTATTGCACCACCACTACCAACCACACACACCACACACCCACCGTCACCATCACCACCATCACTACTGTTCACATCACCACCACAATAGGGTGAAACTTAACGTGAAAAGAACGATCCACAACACAGTCCTCGTGCGCGTTTGACTCGGGCGCCGCCATTTTGAAAACTCTACTGACGTAACACGGCCGGATTCAAAATGGCGCGCCCGAGTCAAAATTGTCAACAACATCGTAGGGTTCATATAAAAGCAATTGGGTCGGTAGGAAAACCGGAACCACATACCTTTTTAGGTTCTCTACCGAGATGACCTAATAAAAGCCGGACCAAATGTCCGTCCGACGTCCGTCAGACAATTTTTCTTTCGCGATCTGATGAAACTTAGTATGTGGGTAGAGGTCGACTGAGTGTTGCACAACGATAATAACTTTTGGGCCCGGGTTCAAGGTCAGCTGGACGAGGTCACGTATTTATAAAAATCGCCATTTTCAAAACCTATCTAGTCTGCCATTTTTACAAGATATTCGGCAACTGTTTATTGATTATGATAGTAAAAAATATTATCTTGTATCTACCGTTACAGATTTTTGAATTTCCTCCCGTTTGATCGTCACGTGATCTGGGAAGATGGCCAAAAACGCCGATGCGATTCGCAAAGAAGGAAGGAAAGGAGAAATGAAATATAAATATAAAACACATTTTTTTAGCCTTTTATATTTATACATTTTCCGCCGAAGGTGCAAATCAAAAAACCCGAAAAATGTAACTAAAGTCGGCATTTATTTTCAAAATATATTTCGGTGCGCTGCTCGCCAAAAATGCTGAGTCCATCTTTAACGCAAAACTGGTAAGTAAAACTGCGCAGTAGTCCGGGTCTGCGTCTGAGCAGTGGCCAGCGTGGGTTTCAAGATTGACTGTGGTTTCTGGGGCGAAGGTGAATTGTTAAGAAGTATGTCGGCGGTATAAATTCGAGTGACTGTAATTGGTGGATTTAATCACGCAAATGCTTGAACAACGAATATTCTGGCCGAACGATGCATCAATTCAGTGCATCCAGCAGGGATATTCGCCAGGCCCTCTCGATCGTGCCGATATCTAACATAATCACCGCGACATAGGGCTGCAGGCTGTGGGGCGAGGCCACGGATCCGATTCACCAAAAATCTAATCATTTTCGTCTTGGTTCATACACCCCCGCCCACAAAATTTCATTCCATCCCACACAACTTTATTTGATATATCCTGTACACAAACAGACCAAACAGACAGAAAAGGGGTGAAAACATAACGCGACCTTCACCTTCAGTGGGGCGGAGGTAACAAGAAAGCATTCCAAAATGCAAACGCCCAATGCCATATCAGCTTTGTACTCCATTAAACTTGGACAAAAACAACAGCTAAAACAATTTCTCATTTAACAAAGCACTTTCTACCGCTGAGTGAGAATTAAAGATCAGTACTTTCCGGGTGATGTAGAAAGCTGAAATTTTGGGCGTGCCGATGCGATATCGAAGTCTGTACAACCGGGAAAAATCACAGAAAATCGGACCAAACACCCATAATAAAAACAAATAAATGAAGAAAAAAAATGCTGTGAGTGAACTGAGGGTAAAAAATAATTGAAATAGGTAAAGAACAGGTAAAAGTACGAAAACATAGAATATCTTGGTTGGATAAGTGTCTACCCCCTGAGTTAATACTTGGTGGAAACACATTTGACAGCAACTGCAGCTGTGAGTCTGTGGGAATGGTCTCTAACCCAAACTTTGCACACCTCAATTCTTCTGAACAAAACTCTTCAAAGCTCAGTCATTTGCATGGGGAGCATTGATCGGACAGCAATCTTAGTCTTGCCACAGATTTTTCGATTGCATTTAGGGTCGCGGGATCTGATGGCCACACAAGGAACATTTATCTTTTCTATTCCTTAGCATTCCAAGTGTAGCTTTGGCTGTGTGTTTCGGGTCGTTGTTTCTGCCACTGAAATGTGAACTTACCGACCCCAGTTCCCATTCATGGCTGCTCCAGCAGGTTTTTCATCAGGATTCTCCTGTACTTTTCACTGTCCATTGTTCCTTCTATCCTGACAAAGCTTGCCAGTTGGCCCTGCCGATGAAACGCATCCCAATAAACGTGATGCTGCCTACCATCATGCTTGACATTAAGGATCGGTGTTGACTTGGTGATTGCAGTGTTCGTGCTTGCACCAGACGTAACAGCTATCTAAATTTAGACCCGAAAGGTTCAATTTTGGCTCGACTGACAACAAAACTTTTCTCGCACATTCCTGCAGTATCATTAAGATGCTTTTTCACAACTCGTATGAAGGCTTTTAGATGTGTCTTTTCAGTAATGGTCTTCTTTCTGCATCTGTCCATGGAGACCAATTTGTTGAAGGGAACAGGATAAATTGCTAATTGATGAACACTGACTCCATCTCTGACACTAGAGCCTTGCAGACTTTTCAATGTCATTGGATTCACGTGACATTCCAAACCAGTTTCCTGCTTGCATCGCTGCTGAATTTGGAATACGCGACTGATCTGGTATTCCTGGGTGGATGATTGTTCTTCCATTTCTTAATGATGATTCAACCGTACTCAAAAGGAATAACTGAGTGACTTTGAAATCTTCTTGTGACCTTTCCTGAACGGTGCTTCTCCACCACTTTATGTCTGACTTCTTTGAAATGCTCCTTGGTCTTCAATGTTTGCCTGTTGTTTACCAAATGAGTTGCACCTTAAAAATTCTCTAAGTGGTGGGAAGTTTATTTTTTAAGTTACAACGCACTGATTACACTTATTTTGGTAACCTTTCAAACTAACAATATTTGCTCCTGAATTGATTTAGGGAATTAATTAGGCAAAATGGGTCGAATGCTTGTGGAAGGAAACAGGAGACCAAGAAGGAAACCCGAAGAAGTAAAGAGCAAAGAAAATGATGTCATCAGGAGGAACGGGATAGGATTCGGGTTTCAGCAGCTATTCCACTCGTAAAACAATTCCAGGCGTAGCCAAGTGAGCCTAACAGAAACATTTCTGCAAGAATCACTTCTCAGAGAGACAGATACACGAAAGAGAGGAATGGAGAGTAAAAGGGATAAAGAGAGAAAAAGCAGGATTTTTAGCCTGAATAAAGAGAATTATGAAGAGGAAAAAAATCTTAAAGAAATATGAAAGGAACAAAAGAGCGTCGGGAAGAACCCGGACGATAGATTTCAGCAGTTACTCATCAGGCTCGAACGCATCACATGTACAAGCTACCAGAGTCCGTTTCAAACTAACGAAACAGAGGTAACACAACTGAGAATCATCGGATTTTCTCTGTTTATCTAAATTATTCACATATTTTATCTGCATTTTTCTCGCTTTATTACTTTTGGAGTAGTTTGTGAAGACTCCTTTATATCAAGTTTGATTTGAAAGCATCAGAAATGACTCGGGTGGCATCAAAATGTGAAATCTTTGGAGAGGTGGGGTGAATAACTTTTTCAGGCCACCAACATCTTGGAAATGTGAACCCACCGCAGCTTTAAACATACAGTACACAGGGGAATTTAAAAAGAGTTCTAATCTTACAATGATCCCTGTGATGTGTGCGCTAAGTTTCATACTTGTATCATAAATGCACAATACTGCCCTGTTGGAGCATTTTACTGCACAAGCTAGACATCAGTCAAAGTTCCCTGTATACCTCCAACAGGTAAAACTGCAAAGCCAGAACAGCTTGAGCTTACCTCTTCCTCGACAGGTAGTTTACTCGAAAAATGGGACAAGTGTAAAGGCTAAAGTCCACCACAAGGGATCAGCTCTCAACGTCCCGTATAGCATCAGCCACAGGACTGCCCTCCTCCCCTCGCAGGTGCCTTGCAAACGTCCCGCTGGAAGGGCGCTCTGACACGAGCGCACGGCGCACTTCCCCAATGCGGCCGCTCCAGTTTTCCCAGAGGCCGTCGTTAGTGACGGGGAGGGTTGGTGGGTGAAACCACTCCAGCTCATTGGCGAGAGCATACAGCGGGCTATTTCGTGGTCCTTTCACTGTCGTGAACGAACCCACCGGAGGCTAATCGTGGAAGGGCGGAAGGTGCAGGTAAGAATGGGATTTAAGCAGTAGTTTGGTTCATAGATCTACCAAATTTAGAATAATAAGGACCCGTTGCTCAAGGGTGATTGTGCAATATAGGTATGTAGGCCTACGGCTTTTGGTGACTTCATTGAGAAATGCTCAATCATAGCCGATATCTCTCTTCCTTCCCATCCGGAGTGCATTCTGTGGCAAATCGCCAAATGTTATTTTATTTATTACTTGCCTGATTGGGGCGTCAATTCGAAACGGTCAGTTAGGGAGGTTTAAATGAAGCGGGTTATGGTCACGAGGCCTCTGTGATCCCGGGAACCAGGTGTCTAATCACAACGGCGCTTGCGGTGCTGCACCGGAAAGTTACACTCTGTCGTCCCGGGGTGCACGGTTCCCTCCGGTGGTCGTCACCCACAACTGTATGCTCCAATGAATTCATTCGCCTCCACACAATGTTTTTACCCAACTCGATCATCTCTGTCAACGGCTGGCTGTGGCTCGCGGTAGAGTTACAGACGAACTCTTCTTGCCTAAGCAGCATTTTTGCCTTGATTTGCTTATCCCATTCGCCTTCGCTTCCTCTCGATAATTGCGGCGCTTACGGTTATTTTATCACGGTCAATAAAAGCCCTACCTGTCGTACCGCGGTGTTCAAAAAGTTCTCCCGAACGAGATCGCTCGCAATGATCAAGGACATGGCAAGCTTTTTTACTTTTCAAGTTGTATATATGTATAAATATTTTTTGATGAAAAAATATTTTCCTTCTATTTGTTATGTTGGCAGGATGATCTGGAGGGTGCACACTCGCTTCTGAGCTGTCTGCCCTGGGTTTGAATCCGACCCGACTAATCACGTCATCCTATACTTTTGCAGGCCGGGAGAATGTATCCTGTGTGTGCCATTCCTCGGATGACGTTAAATTTGTGGCATCCTGTCTTGCCAGCATTAGTTGGTGGAACGTTTGCAGATCCCCTGGTGTCCTTCGCAAAGAGTATCGCTGGTCTACCCTGGCCGAAGATTTGGTAACCCCAGACAATAAACCTGTTCATCAGAATCAAGCTCATTATGGAGCATGGTATAACAATGAACAATTGTTATGGTCTATACTTCCTGCCAGACACAAGCTTTAGTTGCTGCTGAGATTCCTGCGTGAAAAGAATGAACCTTCAAAATGTGGTTTTGGCCACTGCCTTCTCAAGCATTACCAGGGGCAGGAATTTGTGATTTGTTCAGGGTGCTGGACATAACTCACCTGCTCTTCAATGAAAGACACAGTAGGTTATTTGACGTTTCCCAGATCATGTTAGCAGCGGGATACCCAGCTTACCGTTCTGATGGACGTGACTTTGTGAACACAACAGCCTGTGCCTGCGAAGCATCAATCTCATAGATTTTGTCATGTCAGGAATCCCAACCCAGACATCTGCTCCCTCTGAACCTATATCTCAGCCTGTCAGTGCTAAACAAAAAATAAAACAAAGTATCGTGTGTAATCAGTTGAACCAGAAGAAAAACTTCTTGTTCATCCAGTCTAAAACCGATAAAAACGAACTGTAGCTCATAGAGTGCATACCTCTTACCATCCTGAACAGTTTACGTTTTGTAGCCCACTGATGACCTGATCCGGAATCTCAACAAAAATCGAATCGGCTTGTTTCTGTCACGACCAACTCAATCCACCTCATTTTGTTTATAGCTCGTCCACAACCTTTTGAAGAATCAGCTATACATAGTTTTTGGCCCCATCTCTCAATGGTGAGAACAGTTAAAAAATTCTCCGATCCGGATTCGGATCTTCACAAAAATCGAATCAACTTAGTCTCGTCACATGCCCAACTGGCACCAAGTTTAATCCGAATCGGTCCACAATGTTTTGAGATATCATGCAACATTCGTTTTTTTAGCGCCGTCTCCGATGGTGAAGAAATCGGTTAAAAATTAAATAATCCTCGTATCGATCTGGATTCGGATCTTACCCAAATTGAATCAATTTTCCTAGTTGCATTCAACAACCTGTCCACCAGTTTCATGTGAACCCATCCATAACTCTTGACTATTGTGGCGATAGATCTTTTTGGTCCGATCTCCTCTCCAATGGTGAAGAATCACATAAAATTCCACAGATCGGACTCCGGATTCGGATATTCCACCAAAAATTAAGCGTTTGCCTGTCCTTGGCCGGTCCACCTACACACCAAAAAAAATTCAGAACGATTGCTTGAAAATGTTGGCCAAAAATCATGTGACAAACAAACAAACAAACAGACGACAAGACAGACAAATAACTACAGACCAACAATACATTGGCGAAAAAATTTTTTTGCCAAGTTAAAAAACATACTGGGGGTGAAAACATAATCCTCTGTCCACCTCGTGTGCAGGTAATGATTTATTAATTTATTTTGTTTGGTTTTGTTTGTTTGTTTGCCTCCTGTGGCTGCTTGGCTGCATCATCTTTCTGGGGGGCCGCGTGTGCCCCTGATTGAAATGGCCCCATTTACCAGTAAGCTGGTCTCATTTTGCCTAACCTCAGAAGGATGACCGGCTGAGTCCATCCATGAACAGGCTCAGTCATCCCACGTGGTGTTAATTCACGCACAAATAATGGCTTTTGAACTCCAAGACCCTGTGATCATAAACCAGCCACTTAAACCATTAAGGCCAAATCAAGCTATTCACAGGTAACTAATCTTTAGCTTTGGGTGTGTTAAAAATATAAGTGTATTTGTTTGTCTGCCAGAACCATGATACTGCATACTTGTTTGTGCCTACGGTAAAGGCAAATCCACTCAATGTTTGTTATTTTGTCTGATTGCTTTCGCTAATATGTGGTCGCAAATATGTACTAATTACTTGGTAGTGGGAGGAGGGGGTTGCTGATAGGAAGTGTCTTTGGCAAGTTTGTGGTTGGTGGTTGCCCCTCGTACCCAAATAAGGTTGGTTCGCTGAAACGTGCGACATACCTGGACAATGATCAGTTACGGTGTGGAATCTGAGCGAGACAGAACCCAATCTACACCCAGGCAGTCGAACGCGGTGCAATGGAGGATTTCTAAAATAGGAGACCACTTCTTTCTCACATTCCAGGCAGGAAGTGATTTGTTCAAGGGTGCTGGCATATGTCGCCTACTTTCAAGGAGGCACACTGGGTTTTGAACATTCAGCAGCGCAGCACACACCCCACTCAAAACTCTGTCGCTGTCAATTCTGGTTTTAAAAAAACAAACACTTTCCTGTATCTATTTTATCAACAACTTCATTATATTAAACATTTAAATCAGATCCCCATCACTCTCAGCCCCTCCTCAAAGTTTCTGTGAAAGCAAATGAGATGTTCTTGCTGGCAGTATGCTCTGATGGTAGATACATTGGTGGCATGTTGTAGCTTAGCTCGTCTTTCAGGAAGACTTTTGTGGCCTTCTTTCAGGGCATACTTGAATATACTAAAATAAGAGGCATTACTTTCGTTATGCAGCTTGTGCATTCTCCCCATTATAATCCTTCTCGTGTCGTCTCGATACATGATCGTGATGAACACAAAACTGCAGTCTATGCTCAGTTGAAAGCTTTTCAGCCATTTCTGTATTATTCTGACAAACATCTCTCGGTAATAACGAAGAAACCAGAAAAGCTATCTGCACAGCACCATGGTGTTTGAGGCTCAAAATGAGGTGTAGTGATGTATATAAAATGTGCGTTCATTATTTTGAATGCGAAATGAAATAACACTCGGGTTTGGTCAGTTTGGTATCCCCATCTGTGCACATCTAATTTGTGATGGGTTACCAGGTTCAAATGTCAGACAGTACATGTTGCTCTTTATTGGTGTTGTCTTTCCATGAATTCCAACATCCAATTCATGTGAAGTACTGTTTATTGATCTCTTCTCATCTTCTAATGTCCTTATTGTGCATGTGCAATGGGAAATGGAAGGGTGTCAATTTGTTCCATTTGTATGTATGTAATAAAATATGGCTCCTGATAACAAAACTACTTTTTCTGGAGTCCTTTAACAACAGTTGTCACCTTTTAATTGAAAAGTTGCCTTTTAATACAGACTAGCCGAAACCCCGT
>CM068954.1:163739494-163770060 GCA_035128595.1 Eptatretus atami | reverse complement strand
GGCCTTATTTTGTATACTTCACTGGAGCTACAGGAAAAGTTATAGCCATGAAATGATGTCAGAATTTGTAATTACCAGATTCGGTGGCATTGTGGCTAGAGTGTCCGCTCTGAGACTCGGTCTGCGTTTAGATTATGGCTCTGACAGATTAATGCCAAAGACTTAAAAAGTGGTATTTGCTGCTTCATCGCTTGGTGCTCAGCATTTGAAAATGATATGAGTACGGACAAACCTTGTGGGTTGGCAACCCTCGGGGAGGGGGTCTGCCTCCGAAAATAAATTGCGGCCTCGAATGGCACCAATGACCCAATGTGTTCAGGGAAGTTGCTTTCTCAAAGTTGAATCGCCGTGTTTGTCTGATATTTGTGTGTTACAGCTCTTACATTACATACAAGCTCCACCACAAGCCTTTGATGAATGCTTAAAAAAATGTTCATACCCAGGATTTTACAAATTGATGTCACATTTGCTGATAGCTGGAATAATGCAGTAATTGGAACACAAGGTGATCAGCTCTCATAAAAGAGACATTCAGACAGGGTCAATGGGGGGCATTGTAGGTCCCCTTGTAGGGAGAAGGAGCAGTGGGCATCAGGGTGGAGTCAGGGGATGAAGCCCCATGAAGTAGGAGTTTTTAAAAGATTTAATTAAGCTATCAGGTTTTAAGTATTTAAACAAGCGAGGAAGTTTTAAGGTTTCAAATATGTCCAAGATGGTTTCTACAGCATGTTAAGGTCACACTGTGTTTGTACAGGCCAGCTTCGTCATGATGATGAAAGCCCTCATCACGACCGAAATAAGCCAAAATACTGGGACTATGAGATGAATGTCGGCCCAGGAAGGTTGAAACGGGACGCAGGACACTTCAGTATAAAACGGGACGATCCTGTAAACTATGGGACAGCAGGTCACAGAGTCCCTTCCCTTGAGAAAAAAAACAACCATGGTTCCTCGATACATTCCTTACCTTGCTCACATCTTGATATGTTCGCTTTATCATAAGAGAGATGGATTTGTTTCTCCCAAAAGCTATTATTTCATTCACAAATGTAGTACCAAATTCGTACTTGTACCGTCTAGAAATATTACTTAGAATCACAAAGCAAGCTGTTTATCAATTCCTTCAAAAGAATGTTTTTGTCCCCCACTCCTCCAACAAGGTCGGAGACGGAGGACATTAAAATGAGCTCCGTCCGACCAACCGACTGATCATCCGTCCATGTACTTTTGTGTGTGCGATATTTCAAAAATCGTTGAACATTTAGCTTTCATATTTCAGATATCTATTGCTCATGACATTATCTCAACCTGATTAGATCACGGCTGTGATTGGATGAATTATGTTGCCACGGTAACCATCTCAGTAACTTGGCTTGTGTACGTGAGATTTTTGGTTCGCGGGCGCCAGCAGTGACCACTATTTTCGTTGTGTCTGTGTGTCTGTCTGTCTGTTGTGACTCTCTCCGGAGCATAGCTCCGTGACGTTTGATGCGATCTTGATGAAACTTGGACACAAGCTAGATATCATGGTCTAGTTGTGTCTTTTTGTATGAGGGGCGTCCCACGCCCCTTGTGGGTGGAGCCACGCCCACTTGAACTTTTTATTTATTTATTTATTCTCGATTTTTTTCTCGCATTTCATTTTCTAGAAGCTGTGCGTAATGTCCATAAGTACAACATATAAAAAATCCGATTTGATTTGGTCATTTTGACGGAAGAGATAGGTTTTTACGTGGGCTTCCTCAATAATTCCCGCGAACCATCGTCGCCTCCCGGCTTGTTTATTTTTCTTTTTTTTCTCGTTTTTTTTCTCGCATTTCATTTCTAGAAGCTGTGCGTAATGTCCATAAGTACAACATAAAAAAATCCGATTTGATTTGGTCAATTTTGACGGAAGAGATAGGTTTTTACGGTTGGGCTTCCTCAATAATTCCCGCGAACCATCGTCGCCTCCCGGCTTGTTTATTTTTCTTTTTTTTCTCGATTTTTTTCTCGCAATTTCATTTCCTAGAAGCTGTGCGTAATGTCCATAAGTACAACATATGAAAAAATCCGATTTGATTTGGTCAATTTTGATGGAAGAGATAGGTTTTTACGGTTGGGCTTCCTCAATAATTCCGCGCGAACCATCGTCGCCTCCCGGCTTGTTTATTTTCTTTTTTTTCTCGATTTTTTCTCGCAATTTCATTCCTAGAAGCTGTGCGTAATGTCCATAAGTACAACATATAAAAATCGATTTGATTTGGTCAATTTTGATGGAAGAGATAGGTTTTTACGGTTGGGCTTCCTCAATAATTCCCGCGAACCATCGTCGCCTCCCGGCTTTGTTATTTTTCTTTTTTTCTCGATTTTTTTCTCGCAATTTCATTTCCTAGAGATGTGCGTAATGTCCATAAGTACAACATATAAAAAAATCCGATTTGGTTTGGTCAATTTTGATGGAAGAGATAGGTTTTTACGGTAGGGCTTCCCTCAAAAGCTTCCACTAACTCAATTGTACCTATCGTGGCATTGTTCAATAATGCCCGTGAACCATCGTCGCCTCCCGGCTTGTCCAATCATTTTTTTCATTGGAGTAATCTTTCATGGAATCATACTGTATTATATTTTATATTCAGATAAAAAAAAATTCTGAATTTTCCAAAAAACAGGCTGGACGACATTGAATGAAACTCTCCTGGAATGATGTATCGTGAATAATTTTTGCTCGAGGATGCAAAACTCTCAAGGCAACGGCGAGCTCTCCACATCCGATGATAATGAACTGTCTGGACATGTTACAGGAAAAAAACAAAAACATAATTGACTGTATCAGATCGTGTTGCACAAACTTCCATGGTGATTCCTAATGTGGAACGGGAGGGAAACCAGCTGCTGGTCAGCATGGCGTGAAGCTAAAGCCAGAGATTACAAAACTTGTCATTTGACTCGTGATTTCATGATTTCATCGCCGGACCACACATTATGAGAGAAGAATGACAGACGTCAGTGATTGCAGTCACATAGTGCATCAAAATGATTAAAAACAAATTTTTACAATGAAAGAGGTGACCCACAAACTTAAGTTGAAGAAAATGATGAAAAAATGCCAAATTTGGAAAACGGAATGTTGAAAGGTTGCTTAGCAGCAATGCAATACGTGAGCAGTATTTGCAAGACGGTGGAAATTCACATAAAAGAAACAAGAGCAAAAGGATGAGAGCATGTCAAAAAAACAACTTATGGAATGAATGAAAAGAGTTGTGTGGAGTAGTTCAAGCAGTTGTACCCAAGAAGAAACCAAGCGCAAAACAGAAATGGATGATCAAGAAAATCCTGAACGTGATATGAAAGTGGAAGCAAGCTCAAAAGAAGGATGCGAAATACGAGGAGATAGACACCGAGAACAGATTATGTGACAAAACAAAAGAAAAATGGATGAATGGTCGATCTGTGGAGTTATGAATGAATGTTTACAGAAACACCACAACCTGAAAGTGAACATTAAGAGGTCTTGCAATAGAACTGGGTTGGTAAAGGATGTCAAAGGGACCATTTTGGTGGAGACTGATGTGATCATAAAATGGTGGCATTAGTATTTTGGATTTTTTTAGGTCTTTGGGGTCTTCAGGGTCTTTTTGAGTCTTTGGAGACTTTTGGGTCTTCAGGATGCCTGGTGTTGGCCTAATGGTTAGGGTGGTCGGCTTGGGATCCTAGGGTCCTGAGTTCAAATCCTGCTTGGCTGTTGAATTAATACCAGGTGTGGTTGACTCAGTGTGTCATCCTTCTGAAGTTGGCAAAGTGAGTACCAGCTTGCTGGTATGATTGAACCATTTGAGTATCCTGTGTTGGAGTGGTGATCCATCCAGGATTGCGTCCAATAGCCCAGGAGACCGCTTTGGCAGCACTGATGCTCTGTATAGGTATGGTCCTGATGGATGGATGGATGGTATTTGTGTATTCATGGGTTATTTGAGGATGTGAGAAGCAAAACTATAAGTCATCACTCTGAAAGGAAATTGAAGGTCTGCCAATTATTGAAGAGGAAGGGAGAAAGACAATAAAAGAAATGAATAATAACAAAGCTCCTGGTGATTATGATTGAAATCAGCATGAAACGCATCAAAGTGTTGGGAGAATTGGGAGTGGAGAGGATAAGAGGAATGTGGAATGTAATTTATAACACAGGACACAATCCAGCCAAAAGGAGATTAAAAAGTGGGTCTTCATTGTCTCCTACAGTCTGGATACAAGAAGTATAAATGTCATTGAAAAGCAGGGCGGATGAGTGTAGTGATCGCAAGATTACGAGTCTGACGAGTCGGATAACAAAGATCGTGCTGAAAATAATTAGCAAACCGATGGAATAGCAGAAACTGCGCAGGAACCAATTTGGATTCAAAAGAGGAGATCGTATCAAGGATGTGACATTGGTGCTGAGAACTCTGCGTTACTGATCAATACAGATGCAGAAGAATCTTTATAATTGTATATCCTATGGATTACACAAAAAGCTAAAAATACCCCAAAATCTGAAACACATGTTACTTGCCCTTTTAAATTGGATGCTCAGCTATGATTTCAACACTTACACAAGGAACTTGGACTCAGAAGGGGGCCATTTGGTCAATCAAGCCTGTGTTACATGTATGCCACATTAATTTAAGGAACACTTTATCGAGTTGAATTCACTGGGGAAGAGTGTATAAGGGGGAGAGATGGGGAGGGGATGGGTGGGAGGTGTTGGGATGAGAACAGTGGAGCAGGCAAAGCCTTCACAAGAATATACATTCCTATTCTGGTGTTCTGCCTGAAGGTGGGTTCAGTACTGCAGAAACAATTTATTGGCAAGGGTTATACTGGGTGGTTTGCCATTGCCTTCCCAGCAGTATTTAGGGCAGGAATTTAGCCAACAGCTCTATGCCAAAGACAGCTGGCCTAGTCTTCATGAAAGATACCGTGGGATCTTTAACGACCATCAGCTAATGCCAGCAGACAGGACGCTAGTTTAACATCCATCCGAGGGATGACACACATTGATCGAATCACCCTGCCTTTGAAACCTGTGAAGTATCACTTTGTAAAAATATCACCACTTAAAATTTCCCAACAAAGGTGGGGCGGGAGTACCGATGCTGGTCTGTACGGACGTATATACATACATTTTGGTTAAAAAACAAAAATCCAAACATTAAAACGGAGGACTACACCCTTCCTCCAACATCCAGAGTACACAGCTCATCCAACTAGCATACACATGCACCACAGCCAGAAGGTTGAAGTACACGGTCAACCAAACACATGCAGACCAACCCTAAGGGCCAGAATGCATGGTCAAACAAAGGTGTGACCACTCATCAATAGGAGTAGATCCCCACTCTTTTTGTTAAAGCCTTTTTTTATATTAGTAAAACTTTTTTTTTTTAACTATGAACTGCATGTGCACCTCAACAGGAAGGCTGAAGTACACGGTCAAACATACATTCCAACCCCAAAGGGACTACTCAAAAGGAGTGAGTCCCCATCCTCATCTTAGCCACTTTAACATTAGATAACGTTAGGAATCCAAGCAATAAAAGCCAATGAGAATTCCCCTCGTGGCTTTATTTGGAAGTTTATCTTAAAAATGTAATTTTAAGCACTTGAATCGATTCTCCTTGCAAATTTATTTGTAGTTGTGCAGATCACAATGTGACTTGTATTTAAAGGTTGCATATTAAATTTTATCTCTTGATGTTTGGACAAATTATATTTAAAAGCTCCTGTTTCCAGCTCCCATATTATAATAGGGAGGACCGAATCGAGGAAATTATGTGTTAGTTTAATTAGAGCAAACACCTTTGTGAGGACAATGAGAACAATTGGTAAAGAAATATGCTTGGTGCTGGCTTTAATGGTTAGGGTAGTGGGCTTTGGATCCTAGGGTCCTGAGTTCAAATCCTGCTCAGTTGTTGAATTAATACCAGGTGGGGTTGAATCAGCCTGTCATCCTTCCGAGGTTGGCAAAATGAGTACCAGCTTGCTGGGATGATTGAGCCATTTGAGTATCCTGCTGGAGTGGTGACCTGTCCAGGATTGTGCCCAATATCCCCAGAGACTGCTTCTGCAGCACCGATGCTCTGTCCAGAGTATGGTCCTCATGGATGGATGGGATAGGTAAAGAAATAGGGTGATAGACTCAAACCCTACACCTGTATTAGGTGGGATTATCAAGGATGATTAGTAGAAAGAGTAGGACGATCAGGGTTAAAAAAATAAAATAATGAAACACAAATATGTGTTGACTTGAGCCTGTGGTTGCTTTTTTCGAAGCTGCAATGTATTTGTGAATTAGGAATATAATCAGAGCTCGAAATAGCATTGTTTGGTCTGGGGAAGATTATTTTGTTTCAGTAAATATTACTTTGTTGATAGCACGAGAGAGTTTACACTTGAAACTTTTTGTTTGTGCTCTGTGTGCTTTCTAAGAGAGAATGGGGAGGGAAAAAAATTACGAATAAAGCACCACAGTGCATTATACAAGGATACACAAGGAGGCCATTTGACCCTGTGCTACTTCAACACCACATTACTTCAGTACAGCAGTTTATCAACTTCAATTCACTTGGGGAGGGGATATGAGGGTGGATGAGTGGGGATGATAACAGTGTGCCAGAGCACAGACATCACCAAGGTGTAACACACACACACACACACACACACATATGGAAGATATATATCACAGGAGGAAATTAAATGAGTCACAGACATAGGTAGCTTCTCTTCTCGATGATCTTTATGATGACAAGCTTTTGACCAAATAAGCCTTCTTGTTTGTCCTCTTCAACATGAGCGAGCATGCCCAGTATATATTGTTGCGAATCTGGAAGCTTACTACACTCAACGTTCAGGTCCGCGTAGCTCAGTTATATCGGTAAGTGTGTGTTTCTAGTTAGAATCCATTCCCTGGGTCTAATGGGAATTAAATGTACGTGCGCTGTGAGTTATTTTTATAGTTAGGATTTTTACATCCACACCATCTTCGCTCTCGCAGCCACAACACTCTGCTCGCGGCATTCTTCGCGCGCTCGCCGGCAAGCGTGTGTGTGGGCGGAGTCTAACGTAGGCATGGCGTCCCTCCTTAGCCAATCGGCAAGGAGCGGGCGTCTCACCCTCCCCGTTTCCGACTCAACACAATCGCCATTAAGCACGCGTCCAGAGGTGAGGAGGTGGGCGGAGCCACAAACACCTCCGCTCGGGACTCCGCCCAGAAGGGTGGGAGTTTCCCCGCCTACCGTGCGCCTGTCCAATGGAGGGTAGCCAGGGAATCGCGCGATGGTTCTGACCAATCAAGAGGCGAGTGGTCAGGAGAAGAGGCCCCTCCCTCCTAGAGAGAAAGGGGTGGTGATTGTTGGACGAACGTGAGGAGATTGGTCTCGTCCTGTCGCCGGCGTCTGCTCTCATCTCGCTGGCGCTGGTCTGGTTCCCCGTCTGCTCAAGCGTGTGGTCTGATTCCCCGTCTGCTCAAGCGTGTGGTCTGATTCCCCGTCTGCTCAAGCGTGTGGTCTGATTCCATCTCGCTGCGCTGGTCTGGCCTCATCTCGTCGCTGACGCTAGTCTGCGTCTGGCTGCCTTGGTCCATCTTCTGGCGACTGGAGCTCCGGGAAGTTGTGGACGTCCAGCCGCGCGCTCGCGGCCAGGTAGCCAGCCAGCTACGTTCTCGTCCCTCAGCTCGACTTCCCTCCGAGCTGAAGGAATAATAGAGACCCTTTAGGTCCATCTCTTTTCTTTGGGTGTGTGGCTGTGTGTGGGCCTGTCTTGTCTAAGTAGAACTGGTTAAGTGCTTGTGTATAAATTTCCATTTCTCTTATAGTCGGTTTAACTCTGCCCTTACGTGCTTCCCTCGTTCCCCTGATTACTGTTAATAAATATCCATTTGTTGAATGTTTCAGCTCGTTTCTGTCCTTTCCTTCATTGGCTTAGGCCTAAGTCACATTTGCTCTACGGCGAGGATACGGCGGCCGTACGCCCTCTGAATTGACAGAAACATGCGGCGGCCGCAGAGTTTCTGAGGTGGCCTCAGGGTGGCCCTACACCGTTTGGCTATATTTTACAGGCCGTAGGGTCGCCGTGGAATTATAACGCGGAGTTATAACTTTTTTCATTTCTACGTTCGCCGTAGCAATTCGACAAGCCGAAACAAAACAACTGGTAATAAAATAAAAAAAAACCCACTCGTTACCGTCCATCTGGCCGCACGGTCGCCTTAGGGCCCCCTTGCGGTCGCCTTGCGGGCACCTTGCGTCTGCCTTGAAAATTATATGGCCGCCGCAGGAACGCCCTAAGGTCACCGTGCGACATCAAATCAAAGACCGTACGGCACCCCCACGTTTTCGGTCTCCACAATTTGTAAATACGCCGTGCGGCTACCCGAAAAATAAAAACATATGTGTCTGCTACATTGTGTGACCGTGTAAATACTGCGGCCGCCCTATAATTGCTAGTGGCCGTAGATTTTGTAGGACCCCATGGCCGCCGTGGCAAATGTGACTTAGGCCTTAGTACGGTGCGTGTTGGGGTGATTAAAAAGGCCGTTGCTGCAGTAGTTGTACATTTGGACCGACGGTACCTCGGTAACCATCCGCTCGGGTTACGCACGGGTCGAGCACGGAAAGGACTCGTCCCATACAAGTGCTGTCGAGGGTGTGAATCCTCGGTAGCTCGCCACGTGGGCCTCTCGGTATTTTGAAGTTTGGCAAATAACCCTGTGCCCACGCCTTGATTTATTGACGATTCACGGTCCTGTAGGGGACCCGTACCTTCGGAGTTATCCGAGGGTGACGATCTAGATTCCGGATGTTCGGTGGAGCCGACCCTACTGCTCCACCTAGCGGTCGTGCTTGCAGCCGATACCCGGCCCACAACAATGTATATATATATGTATATATATATATATGTATATATATATATATATATATATATATATATACACACACCAATACAATAAGACCCTGATCATTCTTGAAAAATGCCGCAAATGGCGAATCCACGGATGTCGGGTTTTCACCATATATTGTTATGGAACCGGGGTCGGGCTTGTGTGGGGAGGGACTTCTTGGACTCTTTCCGACCTCCGGCCCTGGAAGCCACCGTACTGCAGATAAGTCCATGGCCTGTCGGATTGTCATGCAACACCGATTTATTCCTCCAAACCTGGCAGGATCCTCGCTCTGAGATGCGTTGCCTTTTCCGGTGGTTTGGTTATGTCAATTGAGGTACCTACCTTCAGTGTGCACCCGTCTGTTTATTATGTATGGCTGAGCAGAACCATGAGTACACACTGGCGCATCGCAGAGCCAATCAATGGGGTAGAACTTCCTGTTTATCTAGTCTTACACACTAAAACGAGCCAATGGAGGAAAGGACGAAAGCAAGCAGGTTGGAAATATTTAACAGTTCCGCAAGTACACTTATTCAATCAGCACAACAAAGCAAGTGCTATTCAATCAGCGAGAGCATGTATTTATTTACAATGACAATCATAAGCATGTATTTACAATGGCAATCATAAGCATGTATTTACAATGGCAATCATAAGCATGTATTTACAATGGCAATCATAAGCATGATTTTACAATGCATGGACTGAAATAAGGTAGAGGAGAGTATGAGAAGATTAGAGGAAGAGTGAAGTATTTCAATGACTCGTGGCTTAACAGACATGAACAATATGTGCCTATGTTGGGCACAAAGTGAAGGAGAGGGAAGAGTAGGGGTGAAGAGGGTAGAGGGAATGTTGATGTGGTGTCGGAATGCGGTGTGAAGTGGTGGGAATCACTGGGTTCTCATGCGGCTGTCTGCCTTCAAATTCTTGCACTCGCCCACTCGTTGGGCAGACTCATGCAGGCAATTATTTATTTATATATTTTTCCCCTTTTTTATTTACAGATTCGACATTAGAGTCATTGTAGACGCGAGGGGAATGTGTTGAAACATACATGTCTGTCTGTCTGTCTATTTGTTTCTTTGTGGGAAAAAACTACATTGAAACTTGATGCTTGTACTCAGGGTGTGTGTGCGTCACCCCAATTTGCTGCACCCGTAGGGAGCGGGTGTTTCTCGTGCATCTTCATTTTGTTTTAGTCACATAGATTAAAATGGTTCAGCATGTATATTGTCATGTGATCTGAACCATTTAATTACCCATGTATGGTGATAACAATGATATCATCAGTGAGGTCAGCGATTCAGTCAGTCAGTGAATCAATGGTTAGAAAGAGCTTTATATATTAGGTTATTATCATTATTATTATTAATATTATTATTATTATCATTTAAAACTAATATAATTAGTCTCACCCCGAAGGAGTTGCGAGACTATATTGTATTGTCGGCTATTGACCATTCCCCGTCTATCTGTATCTGTGTGTGTGTCTGTTTCTATATATTTTGCTTTCATTTTTAGATCTTGTGGAGGATTTCGAGGTCTTACTCACGTTGTTGTTCTTGTGGACTTTTTTGTTTCACAGCCTACAGTTTTCATCGAAACTTCCTGAAACTTGGCATATATATTGTTACGAATTTGGAATTCAATTGCACACAACATACAGGTTCCCTTAGTCAGCTATGTCGATAAGTGCATGTCCCTAGATAGCTCACCTTCCATTGTTTAAATGTTTTGAAATCGATTAGATGCGCTGCGGATCGATTTAATAGTTAGGGAGCGAACAAAGGAGACGTCCTCCCCCTCTTCTGCGAAGAGGAAGAAGAACCCTGCGGTGGCGTCAACAACTCCCTCCCACCCGTGGTTGAGCGGGGGTGGATCACGAGAGCATGAGTCACGCCGGGTGCGGGGGAGGGGTGCAAAGGATAAAGAGGACATCTTTTCTTTGTTCGTGTGGGAGTCCCGTGGTAGGGCTGAGTTCGTGGGCTGAGTTCGGGGGAGTCCCGTGGTAGGGCTGAGTTCGTGGGCAGAGTCCCGTGTGTGGGAGTCCCGTGGCAGAGTTCGTGAAGAGTCCCGTTCTGAGTCCCGTGTGCAGAGTTCGTGTGCTGAGTCCCATGGGAGGAGTAAGCTTTTTTTTGCTTCGGAGAGAGCAGTCGTTCAGCAGGCCATTGGGTCCTGTTGGCTTGCTTGGCTTGAGGCCTTCGAAGCTTTTTGCTTCGGCTGGCTCAGTGAGCTTCGGCTGCTGCTTTGTATTGGAAGGAACTTGAGCCGGTTGTTCGGCTCGAGCTGCGAGTGGAGCTTCTTCCTCTTCTCTCTTCTTCCTCTTCCTCTTGGTTCGTGGAGCTTTTCGTTCTCCATCTTGTTTCCGGCTTGGTGCGACGCATCGGCTCTTTTTGGAGTTGGATCTCGGGGAAGCGACGATCGACAGGAAGGATCGGCGCCTCGTCTCACCGGCACGTGTTGAGAAGCGCGGGAGGATTCGCAGGAGCTCGGGAAGGATCGCGGCGATTGATCCAGCTTGCTCTCGCTGGAGCCCGGTCCGGACAAGTGAAGACCACACGAGGTGGAAAGGTTCGAGTCAAGCTCTGAGTTTCAGCTCACCTGTCCTCCGAGCTGGAGCTCGTGATTAAAGGCCTCAGCCACCGTTTCGTGTGTGTGTGTGCGTACGTGTGCGTACATGTGCGTACATGTGCGTACGTGTGCGTACGTGTGTCCGTGGCCCGTCTAATAAGTAGGAACTGCTGTTAAGTGTAAATGACTGTACATAATAAGTAGACGGTTGTAGTTCTTTTGTCGTGTTTTGTTGCTTGTATAATTGCATACGTGTTTTGCCTTATTTAATTGCATACGTGTTTCATCTATCTATAATTCCAGCAATCTGTGTGTGTGTGTGTGTTGTGTGTGTGTGTGTGTGGTGTGTGTGTGTGTGTGTGTGTGTGTGTGGTGTGTGTGTGTGGTGTGTGTGTGACCGCTGTTTCTCGACAACCTCTGGTCCGATCTAATTGAAACTTGCCAGGTATATTGCTGGGGACCTGAGGATGTGCCTTTTCAAGGTTTGATATTAATGGACAAGTGCTTCCCAAGTTATGGCCATTTATTTACCAAACCAATGGCAAGACACGTTGTTGCGTGGGCGTGGCGATGGGAAGGGAAGCACAGCCGCGTTCCCCATTACGGGTTACAACGTACGGGCTTCCGGAGAGTGATGACTTTGTGTATTCTAATAATTTCTCGATTTCTTATGCGCATTTATAGATAAACACAATGGCCCAAGTTATGATCGTTTTCATATTAGACGGTGTATAAATTTCGGTAAGATCAGAGTGCTGGTAGCTCCGAACCAGGAAGTAATATTTTTTTGCACGTTTTTTTTCGTGTATTCTAATAATTTCTCGATTTCTTATGCGCATTTATAGTAAACACAATGCCCCAATTTATGATCGTTTTCATATTAGATGGTGTATAAATTTCGGTAACATCAGAGTGCTGGTATGCTCCGAACCAGGAAGTAAATTTTTTTCTCTCTCTTCTCTTCTCTTTTTGTTTTTCCTTGCCACGACATTGCGAAAAGGTAAAATACGTTGGCGCTAATTGAATAATTGGGTATTAAACTAAATTGCGAATAATCGTAACTGTGAATAATATCGAACTTCCGGGTCACGCACGTACGGGCACGTGAGAGCGAAGAAACGGCCTGTGTGGTTTATTTATTTATTATTATTATTTTTTTGTTGTTTTTTTTTTACGGGCACGTCAGTTATAATAAATGTCCTTGTGTGAATGTAAACCTGTTCGTTGCGTCCATTCCCTCATTGACTGAACATTTCGTGTGTTGGAAGTTAGAAAGCCGTTGGTTTGCCGTAACAAGGGGACATTTGGACGACGGTTCTTGGCGATTAGCCGCTCGGAATCGTGCATGGGCCAGGCTCGCCTCGGCGGTTTTGTTCCTTACGAGATCCGTCGAGGGTGGAATACCCTGGTAGTTGGATCACGTGGGTATTTAGGTACATTGAAGATTGGCAATCGACCCTACCCCACGTGATCTGCCGATTGGCGTATTTCGGTTCTTGTACAAGGACCCATCGCTCGGAGCTATCCGGGCGGCGATCTATATTCCGGGCGATCGGTCGGGCCGACTCGACTTGCGGCTCCGTTCAGAGCGGTCGGTTGGCGGCTGACCCCCGGCCAGTAAACTTGGTTGTCAGGGTGGGATTCGGCCTCCGCCTCCGTAGCAAAATTCACGGAGTCGGATCAGGGGTATCGGAGCAACCGCCCCCCCCCCCCCACCGTGTCCCCAAATTACGAGCGTTATAAATTTTTTCACAGCACGTAAAATGTTCAGCCAAGGCGAGCAGGGCAGGAGGGATTAGGAATGGATTTGGAAATGTTAGAATCTATGGCTCAGGACGAAATGACCATGCAGGACACTCCCATTATGCAGGTTGACTATTCCCCGCAATAAATGCAGGTCCGCAATGGGCGCAGCGGTGGGGCGCGGTGTATGCACCCCCCTCCCTCCTCCGTCAAAATCCTCCTCAGTCCCCGGCGGATCCGCGCCCGGTAATGGCGAAGTGACTACCACCGGGCCACCTGACATGGGCCAGCTATTAGAAATATTGCTGGAAAAATGGATGGAAACGCAAAGGAAATGAAGGAAGAAATGAAAACGAAATGAAAGAAATGCGGGGTGAGATGCAGAGCATGGGGTTAGGCCTGCAGGAAAGCTTAAAAAAGTGAAAAACGAAATGAAAAATGAAGTCGGCACGATACGAGCGGAGGTGAACGAGTTGAAAGGGATGTAAAAGAGTGTGGTCCGCGATGGAGGTGGGTAAGAAGGATGTGACAGGCGAAATAATAACGGTTGGACAGGAGGTAGACAAGTTAGGACAAGGGATGAAAAAGGTAAGGAAGGACAAGACCAACTAAGGCGGGAAACAAAGAAGGAATTGGAGGCCGTAAAAAAAGAGTGCAAAACGAGACACGAAGAGATGACTGAAATGGTTAAAGAGATGGGACGGAAGCCGAGATAGAGACGCAGGAATGGGAGTGCGACTGGACAGACATATAAAAGAGACAGAAGAAGATTAAATTGGTAAAAGGTGGATTGTAGAGACTCAAGGGAGGTAGAGAAGGTTAAGGACGACTTGGAAAAAGCAAAAGACGTGCAAGCACGAATGGAGGGGAAGGTAGAGGATATGAAGGTAGAGTTGGTGGACTGTGTTGAGACCCGGTGTAAGAGGCAGGATGGCCTCCTTATGGAACAGGGGGAGAGAATACGCTCCCTCGAGGCAGATCGTAACCAGGTGGGCCGGTGTCACTGAACGAGGTAAGGGGTTGCACAACGCGGGGGTGTCATGCCGAGTTTGGGGGGGCAGAGGCCACGGGGTCTCTTGCCTAATGCGGGCCCCAGTATGACTGTTCCTGCGAGTATGCAGAATGCGAGTCTGATGGCATGGGGAGTAGCAGGACGGTGCGGAGTGTGCACCGACGCAGACGGGGTAGTAAACTCCCGGGCGATGGCTCGGGCTCTGCGGGGGTAGGGCATCATTGGAATCTGGGGGTCCGTCCCTCCATGTGTCCCTCAGGGACTGGGAGGTGGGGTTCAGACCCGAAAGGCCAGAAGGTGCCACTGCCTCCGTATGATGGGAGACGACCTGAGGGCGTATTTGGCCCAGTTTCACTGCGTGGCCAGAGGCAACGGCTGGACAGGTGCAGGGCATGGCACAGCTCACGGCGCACTGCGCGGTGCGGCATCCGAGGTCTTGACCACGATACCCTTGGAAGGGGAACACTGGCAGACCTCTATTCGGCCCTAAATAACCGGTTTGGTATGGAACAGCAGAGCGAGCTTGTTAAGGCTCAGCTCAGTGGGCGCAAACGACACCCCCATGAGACGATGGGGGAATTGACGCACGATATTCGCCGCGCGGTGGGGATCGCACACGCGAATATGGCCGGAGTACCGGGAGGAGCTCGCCCTGGACCATTTTGTCCGGCGCTTGCGGGCACCGATATCGCGTCAATACTGACCACATGGCGCCCGGAGAACCTCCAGAAGGTGGCTGACAGCCAGCCCGTTGGGAGGCATCAAGGTTGCCGGCTGGAGGGGCTGGGCGACATGCAGTGGCAATCCGGCAGGTGGGCCCGTGAACAACGGTGCGCTGGGAGCCGGGGCGACCCTGGGCGACCAGGCGCGGTTGGAAAAGATGGTCCAGGGCCTGATCGACCGTCGGCTCGAGAGATCTAGGGAGAAGCGGTCGGGCCCAGGAAGGGCGGGGGATGAGCCATCAGGGGTACCCAATTCGGAACAGAGGGGGTATAATTCAGAGTACCGGAGGCACACACCTTACCAGGCAAACTGTTTTAACTGTGGCAAGGAGGGCCACTGCAGTGGATTGTAACGCCCCGCGCAGGGAAGAGCAACGGCCCCCGGATCACCAACTCCGCCCCGGGCCGATCGGAGTAGCCGGAGCTGGAACAGCCGCTCTCGCAGAGGCGCAAGGCTCACAGAGCCTTGCTGCGAGTATACGAGCCCCAGGCAGGGGTGGAAGACCCCCCTGCTTGGGGACAGGAAGTACTAGTTAGGAGGATGGGTTAGAGTTAGTGGACCGGCTTCATGGGGCATGGGTTGTACCTCATGGAGCCGTGGAATGGATTAGTTTGAGGATTTTAGTTTAGATTTAGGAATGGAATTTTTGGATTTTTGGAGACACGGACAGACTGGAAATGTGTAGTGGAGACGTAGCTAGCTACGTAGAGTAAATGGAACGTGCATGACTTTTAGGGATGACGAGGAGCACGAGTTAGTCAGGGATTTAGTTAGAAGGATGGCAGTGTGGAGTGTTGGTGTGAGTTGCGAAATGGAAAGTGTGTGAGGAATGAGTGTAGGACAGTGGGCCCAAGTGTGCGAGTGGAGCGAATGTGGTATGCATGTGCGAATGACTGGTTGGGGAGGAGTGATTCCCACCAAGTGACCCCGGGGTCAGTTTAATGTTAGCTAGTGGGTTATTCAAATTTACTAACAGGAGGTCGTTTTGTTGTTGGTGTCGAGAGAAGGCACGAAACCCGTTTGGAGGGGTGCAAGAGTTCATGGACCGGCTGGGAGCGTGGCTGTGGAAAGTTGAGTATTTGTTTAGTGGGCACCCCAGGCACCGGACTAGTCGGCCAGAGTAGGCCAAGGCCCAAGAGGGGCTGGGATAGTGTAGTGGGCACGGCCGACCCGTCGGAAACGGGACCCGTAGCGCCAGAATGCCACGGGGGCAGTGTAGTGGCACGGGCGACCCTCTGGAGGACCCGGGGCATCAACACGCCACGTGGGCATCGGAGGGGGCAATGCCAGAAAGGGCAACCCCCACATTTATAGGGAGCAGCTATGCTCGAGGCAGCCTGCGGGCTGGGGGTGCCATGGTTAGAGTTCGGCAGAGGGGGAGTTCCTGCCAGTTGAGCCACGCTGCCCAGCCAGGAAATTATGCGAGGGCACGTATGAAAATTTGAGGGCAAGGCCCAAATTTATAATGGACACCAACACAGGCGACGGGAATTATGGTTTTTAGAACCGATAGTTTTAAAGTGTGAGGCGTTTTTGGAAAGCCCGGGTAGTTTCAGGTTAATGAATGTTAGGGTAGATAGAAGATGTACCCTTCGCACCATCCATCCTTCGCTCGTTGTAGGCCGCTGGACTCACCTTGGTAGATCGCTGAACTCTGAGGAGGCCATTCTGAGGCTTCGTTGGGCCTCGAGACAGGACGCTAGCTCTCTCCTATTCCCCTCCAGAGAGGGAACGTAGGGTTGGGAGTAGGCTAGGTGGACATGATAGGCGAGCCGGACAAAGACAATAAAGGGGTTAGGGAGACAATTATAAAAGGGAAATAAAAATAAAGAGGGGCTAAATTTTGTTGTTTTGTGGCAAATTAAGGGAGCGGGTATGGACAGAGACAGGCAAAGGCGAGAGTGGGGGGGGGGGAGACAGTAGGCTTGGTCTGAGCCGCCTTCAGAGCGGCCGGCACACCGCACCCTCCAAACCTGATGGAACCACACCAGAGGCCGGCCAGCTTCACCTGTCGGCCTGTTGTGCTGCAGCGCCTGTTCTGCATGGACTTGCCTTGCCATGCTCGTTTGCCTGCCTCTGCCATGACCCCATGCCTGCTAGCCTTGTTTGCGTTTGCCCCTGTGTCCATCATCACCATGTGCGCCAGGAACATCCAGTTTGCAAGGACTGCTGCAGGCAGCCCGTGCATCCATCATGTCCATTTGTTTTGCGACCATCTCCATCCATTCCCTGCACCAAAGACTTTGCAACGACTTTTGCCTTTCCCCTTTCACAGATCACAAATCCTGGGCCATGGTTAGTGTAATGTAATAGATAAGTTAAGATTGTAAATACGTGGAACCCCACCTGCATGTTTGTTTTAGCACCGGCAATTTTAGTTAAGTTGTCCGAATGAGTCTGTGAGAGTTTGTTTAGTTAGTTACGCAGCGCATTAGGTTATTTATTTTTGGGAACCGTTTAAAGAAATTCGCACTCAGGGATCCGAAGGTAGAACGTACTAGGGGAAAACTTACACATGCTGGTCACACGAAAATTTGACGACTCGGACGAGTCTGTAAAAAGGGAGGGGTAGTGTTACGATTTGGAATTCAATTGCACACAACATACAGGTTCCCTTAGTCAGCTATGTCGATAAGTGCATGTTCCCTAGATAGCTCACCTTCCATTGTTTAAATGTTTTGAAATCGATTACATGCGCTGCGGATCGATTTAATAGTTAGGGAGCGAACAATGGAGACGTCCCTCCCCCTCTTCTGCGAAGAGGAAGAAGAACCCTGCGGTGACGTCAACAACTCCCTCCCACCGTGGTTGAGCGGGGGGTGGATCACGAGGCATGAGTCACGCGGGTGCGGGGGAGGGGGTGCAAAGATAAAGAGGACATCTTTTTCTTTGTTCGGTGGGAGTCCCGTGGTAGGGCTGAGTTCGTGGGCTGAGTTCGGGGAGTCCCGTGGTAGGCTGAGTTCGTGGGCAGAGTCCGTGTGTGGGAGTCCCGTGCAGAGTGTGAAGAGTCCTGTTCTGAGTCCCGTGTGCAGAGTTCGTGTGCTGAGTCCCGTGGGAGAGTAAGCTTTTTGCTTCGGAGAGAGCAGTCGTTCAGCAGGCCATCGGTCCTGCTTGGCTTGCTTGGCTTGAGGCCTTCGGAAGCTTTTTGCTTCGGCTGGCTCAGTGAGCTTCGGCTGCTGCTTTGATTTGGAAGGAACTTGAGCCAGTTGGTCGGCTCAAGCTGCGAGTGGAGGCTTCTTCTCTCTTTTCTCTTCCTCTTGGTTCGTGGAGCTTTTCGTTCTCCATTTTGTTTCCCGGCTTGGTGCGACGCATCGGCCTCTTCTTGGAGTTGGATCCTCGGGAAGCGACGATCGACAGGAAGGATCGGCGCCTCGTCTCACCGGCACGTGTTGAGAAGCGCGGGAGGATTCGCGGGAGCTCGGGAAGGATCGCGGCGATTGGATCCAGCTCGCTCTCGCTGGAGCCCGGGTCCGGACAAGTTGAAGACCACACGAGGTGGAAAGGTTGAGTCAAGCTCTGAGTTTCAGCTCACCTGTCCTCCGAGCTGGAGCTCGTGATTAAAGGCCTCAGCCACCGTTTCTTGTGTGTGTGTGCGTATGTGTGTCCGTGGGCCCGTCTAATAAGTAGGAACTGCTGTTAAGTGTAAATGACTGTACATAATAAGTAGACTGTTGTAGTTCTTTGTCGTGCTTTTGTTGCTTGTATAATTGCATACGTGTTTTGCCTTATTTAATTGCATACATGTTTCATTATAATAAATGTCCTTGTGTGAATGTAACCTGCTCATTGCGTCCATTCCTCATTCACTGAACATTTCGTGTGTTGGGAGTTAGAAAGCCGTTGGTTTGCCGTAATAAGGGGACATTTGGACCGACGGTTCTCGCGATTACGCGCTCGGAATCTCGCAGCGGACAAGCTCGCCTCGGCGGTTGTTCCGTACGAGTTCCGTCGAGGGTGGAATACCCGGTAGTGGATCACGTGGGTATTTAGGTACATTGAAGATTGCAATCGACCTACCCACGTGATCTGCCGATTGGCGTATTTCGGGTCTTGTACAAGGACCCGTCGCTCGAGTTATCCGGGCGGCGACTATATTCGGCGATCGGTCCGGCCGACTCGACTTGCGGCTCCGTTCAGAGCGGTCGGTTGGCGGCCGACCCCCGGCCGTAACAATATGTAAAAATACGCTGCGCAGACAGTAACCATCTCCGATTTTGAAAAATCCTCCTAGAAAAAAGTTATGACGTCAAAATATCTCCGCTAATGGAAATCGCCTACACCATTATCTCCGAAACTAGTTTGTTTCACAGCTACAGTTTTCATCGAAACTTCCTAAAACTTGGCATATATATGTAGAAATACCTTGCGCAGACAGTAACCATCTCCGATTTTGAAAATTCCTCTAGAAAAAAGTTATGACGTCAAATATTCTCCGCTAATGGAAATCGCCTAAAAAATTATCTCCGAAACTAGGCAAGCTTTTTGAATTCTGTTTGCGGGAATCGAACAGGGCATTAGCAGAGATGAATTACCGCACATATGATACATCACTATGACGTCATATCAAATTTTTATGACGTCATTCTATTTTTGACATTTTTGTTTCACAACCCAGTTTTCATCGGATCTTCATGAAACTTGCCATGTATATGCAGAAAGCCACGCGCAGGCAGTAACCATCTCCGATTTTGGAAATTCTTCCTAGAAAAAAGTTGAGTCATAATATCGCCGCTAATGGAAATCGCCTTTACCATTATCTCCGAAACTAGGCAAGCTGTTTGAATATTGTTTGTGGGAATCAAGCCGGGCATTAGCACAGATAATTAATAATTTATCGCAAACCTGATACATCACAATGACGTCATATTCGTTTTTATGACGTCATCATTAAGAGGACGAGGATCTTAGCTCATTCGAGCTTGTTTTTTTTCTCTGCAATTGCTTTTTCGATCAATGTGAAACTTTAAACATAAGAGTGAGTCCTCATGGAGAATATTTAATTGATAACTCTGACGTCATAGGTCAAATGGTATGGCAGCCATATTGGATTAAAAGAAAAACTGGACATCATTGAAACCGCTCAATGAAAAAAATTTAAACTTAGCATGTGTCAACTCCCCATGGGACATATTGGGTGATATCAATGATATCATCAGTGAATTGGCATTCTAATCATTATGGGTTGAATCCAAATCCTTATCTGAAAAATCTGAAACTTCATATATCTGATCTCCGACCTGATGTGTGAAGAATTAAATTTATGACGTCATTCGTCACGTGGTCTGCTGGCCATATTGGATTGAAAATAAAAACATGCAAAAATCTCTTCTAGAAACGCTTAACAGATCGATGTGAAACTTCATACATATTGTTACGGCTGTGGAAATTTGCAATACAACCAGAAGGTCCTCAGGTTAGATATATCGATAAGTTCATGTGTAGTTAGTCCACACCCGTTGTTTAGAGGGAATATGTGTGATTCATCCGGGCTGCGACGCTTTGAGTTACCATTTTTCTTTATCTATCATTATTTTGGACCAATCACCCCCAACAACCAAATCGCCACCACCACAACGCCCCCAAACAACTACACCAAACCGCACTACCTTCACCTCCACAACCCCACCCGCAAGCATCGCCTCACCCCCATTTCAAACGACGCCGCCAACAACCAACACCCACAGCAAAGCCCCCACCACCTTCGCCTTTCTCCTTCCACAACCATCAACCACACCACCTGTCAACACCGAACGTCGTGCTGTCAGGGCCCGTTCGGTGATGTTGGCGGAACGCGTCGAGCCGCGGTACAAATGGATGCCTTTACGGGAGAGGAAATCGATCAGGGGAGGTTCACGCCCCCTTTCCTCCGTCCAATGTGCGAGCGTCGGGCGGTGTGGCCCCGCCCCCAAGCGCGATGCATGTGGATTCCTTTTAGGAGGAAATTCGGATCAAGAGAGGCTCACGCCCCTTTTGCCCGACAATGGCTGACAATCGGGTGACGTGGCCCGCCTCCAAGCGTGATTTGATCCGCGAATTTACATACACGCTCCTCCCCCGGTCTATAAAGACGCGAGCACAAGGCGACTCGCGCCTGGTCGAGGGAAGACGGAGGTCGTCGTCGAGGTTGTCGTTGTTGGGTCGTGGTCGAAGTCGTGGAGTCTGAGTCGTGTGTTTGCGGGATCGGACGGCGAAGGGACGGAGCTCGGAGTTGAGGTCGAGGGACGAGTCCGGAGTGAAGCAGGGACGCGGAAGAGAGCTCAGGGGCGAGAGTTCGCCGGAGTCGGTGGTGTCCAAGGCCCCGCTAGCGGGACGGAGCGTCCGCCATTCCCCTCTCTCCACCCGAGCATCAACAATTCCCCCATCCGCGCTGAGATAGCGCCGGTAACCCGTCCGTTCCCCACCCACAACCGTGGTGTCGACGACACAACACGTGCTTGCGCAACACACGCCTAAGGAGCTCACCGACCAGCAGGGGCAGGAGTCAGGCACGTTCGCTGACATTGCGGCTAGCCGCCATCGCGCCACGAGGGCGCGGGTAAGACCCCTTCGTTTCGTGGACCTGGCCGCTCACCAGGTCCCACGTACATTTGGTCCACGGACCTGTCTGCCCCCTTGCCTATGAGGGTGGCTTTTATTTGCTTTTTGTGCAATGTGTGTGTGGCGCCAGTCTTTAAGTAAACCTGAATAAGTGCTTGTACATTGCTTTATTCGGTTTGAGCTCTGCGTTGCTTTCATTGCTTTGACTGTTATATGTGCATTCTTACTGTATGGCTGTGAATACGTGCTTGCCTTGTGTCTGTGTGTGGAAAAAAGTGCTTGTTAAATTGTGACCCGTTTCGTTGCGTCCTTTCCTTCATTTGAAAGTTCCATCTTGCATCACGGAAGGGATTGGTAGTGGGTTTAGACACCCAGCAAGTAATCTGAACCGTCGAGGTCGGCGATAACTCCGCTCGGTTATCCCTTAGCACGGAACGAGCCGCTTAAGCGTTCGTGTCTGGCGCGACCTGCGACGTGGGTAACACCTCGGTACGCTACCCGCGCGGGTACTTAGGTATATCGACATTCGCGATTCACTCTATTTCGCGCAGGTAGAATGCGGACTGGGTTGTGGTGAGGTTAAACCCCACCGTGACTGGCTCCTGGCGGTAGTTCCAGGAGGGTCACAACTGATTGTCGCGTCGGTGGGCGACGCGGTTGCGATTCGAGTTACGTGACCGATCGCACGCCGGCGGGCGCGAATTCGTAACAATATGATCGACTAGCCATGGGAAATGTAGTTTGAACAAAAATTCATATTCATCTTTATTGTTGAAATTTTGCCTTACTATGCACAAAAGTGGTCATTGAATATCCTAACAATCAATAATCAAAAAAGCTATGGATAATGGCAATGTATGTGGCATAATGAGGTGCATGGATGATATGGGTTGACGTGCCATAATTGCAGTGGGCTATAATAGTAGCGTGTTCAGTTAATGATGGTATTTTTGTTCACCATGAATGTGCGAGGCAAGACTATGCGCTCCACTGAGTGCCGTTCTAATTGTAATTTTGGGTGGGTGAACATAGTTCTAGGGTGAGGAATGAACACACACAGCATGTTCATCATTTGAGGAGAACCCCTTACAAACAGCACAATCACGATGCAGATTTGCGATATTCGATTCATTCAGGTGGTGGACAAAAAAAATGAAAACACCAACAGAATATCCCTTAGTAAGGTGTTGGACCACCACATGCATCCAGGACGGCAGGGAAACAACATGGCATGGAGTCAACAAGAGTCTGCAACTCTTCTGCAGGAATGTGGCACCATTCTTCCACAAGGAAGTCCTCCAATTCACGTTAGTTTGACAGAGGCGGAAACTGCTGTCTCGGGCGCCTCCATAAATAGTCCCACAAATGCTCAACGTGATTAAGATCTGGTAATCTGGAGGGCCATAGAAGATTGGTAACTTCGACCTCATGCTCCTCAAACCACACAGTGACAACACGTGCTCTATGGACTAGAGCATTGTTGTCCTGAAAGACACCCCTCCCAGCAGGGAAGAAATTCTGCATCATGGGATTTACATGATCACTCAGGGTGGTAACATAGTGCATTACATAAATCCTGCCTTATTGTAGAATGAGTGGACCCAGGCCATGTCAGGAATATGCACTTCAAACTACTATAGAACTGCCAGAACCTTTTACTGATTAGAACCAGGCACTCAAAGCTGTAGAGCTCCCTGGGCTGATGCCACACATCCATTCTTTGAGAACATGGTGAAGGATGACTCATCAGACCATGTCACATTCCTCCACTGCTCGGTGGTCTTTTTTTTTCCTTCAAGCGTATGCTCCTTACTCCACTGGACCTGCAAACTGGCCTTGCCAGGTGTTATGAATGGTCTGTGCACAGCAACATGGCTATGGTATCCCACCCTGTGAAGTTCTTTTCTAACCGTTTTTGATGAAACAGGATGCTCATGACCCACGTTGAAATCCGCACACAGTTTGTCCGCCATTACTCTCCTGTTTCACCTCCCTGTCCGGATTAATGCCTGTTGTCAAGTATGTGCTTCCGCCAACTGTTGCCCTTTGATGATGATGTCTTTCCTTCTTTTTCCCAGGCTGACATCATCTTCAAGACAATTCATCATGACACATTAGCAATTTTCACAGCCTTTGTCACCAAAGCACCTGCCAAACGCACACCGCTCAAAGTCACTGAGGTCTCCTCTTGCGACCATGCATGCTGGCTGTTAATACCAGACTCAAGCCACAGCCCGCTTATATATACATGGCAAGAGGACTGCTGGGAAGAGATTTGCATATATTGCACATGCCACCATGTACATGTGGCAGCCCAATAATTGCATGTATGTTGTATGGCCCATGTATCCTGGTGTTTGCATTTTTAGCTCACCAGGACTTTAGTCAGGTGAGCTTATGCCAATCGACAGTCAGCTGCCCGTAGGTGAGTGAGTGAGTCAGTCATCAGTCAATCAGTCCATAAACACTTCAGTCATTATCGCTTGAACCAAACACACGATTTTGATGAAACTTGGCCACAAGCTTCATATCTGATGCCAAACGAAGGTGTATTGACCGCATCGAAATCTGCGCTCATGGCGGGTCGACGGGGGTTTTTTTGACCCCCCCCCAAAAAAAAATAGGTATTTTGCTCTCTTCTCCGAAACTACACACACAATTTTGATGAAACTTGACCACAACATTCTTCACCCTTGATGTACCAAAGTTTATCAACTGCATCAAAATCTGCACTCATTAAGGGAGTCTAAGGGGGTGGGGAGGTTTGACCCCACAAAATAGATATTTTCTCTTCTCGGAAACTACACACACAATTTAGATGAAACTTAACCACAACCTTCATCACCCTTCATGTACCAAAGTTTGTTCATGGCATTAAAATTCAGGTCTAAGGGGTGTGTGGGGGGGGGGGGGGTTGAGTGACTGTTGCTCCTGATCCAGGTGACCTTCAGGACAGGCGGTCCTATTTTTCTTTTTTTTTTGTCCACTATCTGTACTTCAGCTACCGACGGTTCCTGCCAATATCAATGCACCCTCTGCTCCCAATGCATAGAGGTACCTATCCAACTCAAATTTGCACCAATCTCCTGTTTCTGTTGTCACTACCTTTCCAGGGAGACTATTCCATGTATTAACTACTCTGAGCAAAAGACCTCTCTCCATTAATGTCCTAACTTTTCTCTTCTTTACTTTCAGGCTGTGTCCCTTGGGCCTGTCTGTCCATTCTGCTGAAAAACCTTTCTGCACTTATTTTGTCCACACCCTTCATTACCTTAAACAACTCAATCAGATCCCCTCGTAATCACCTCCCTTATGATGTAGAAAGACCCATCTTTCAGCTGCTATCTCCTCATAGCTTAGTCTAGCTAGCTCCTAAATCAATCTCGTCACTCGATACTGAACCCTCTCTATGGCAAATATGTCCTTCCTCAGATGTGGTGACCAAAACTACCCAATATTCGATACGATTCCTTACTTAATTCCTGTGCAGTGTTAGAGATAATGTCATGGATTGTAGAGATAATGTAGTAATGTCATGTTGAGATAATGTTTTGGAGACATTATATCGTGAATATTGGAAGTTTGTATTCGGAAGCAAGAAAATAATGTTCTGGTCTTTAAATGGGTCTCAAAGTAGTTTACAGTTGGCGGAACACCTGGGAATGAGACTTGAAGCCGCTATCACCACATTACAACATATTGGCCCTTCCACTTTGTGAACTTAGAACTCATATCATCTATGGAATGACCACAAAAGAAGCAGTGGCTCTCAAAGTGTTCATTAAGCGACAACAGTGCTGACATCTTTATTTAAGCTTGGCCAGCTGCTTTTGAGTAATGATTGCAATCGTAATGGGTATGAAAGTACAAGCGAGGAGGTTGTCATTTACGGACATGATTATAAACACTCCTTTAGTTTAAGCGGATAAAGACTACTTCATAATTTGTAAAGGGCATCCATATATATATTGCAATTTAGTGATCTTTAATTTCTTACCTCCAGATAGTTAGCACTTTACACTAATATTTGGCAACAAAGTAATGGAGCTGCTTACAATGTCGTGTTGTAAAGCAGTACAAAGGAAAATTTAATCAAAAATGCTCCACTCATTCTGAAGTTGTGGTTCAATAATGGAAGGGTTTACACAAAAGTGGGGGAGTTATGAGGATGGGGAAATCTGAGGATGTTAGGGAGTGAAGGATATCATCATAAAGGGAAGGGCAATGGTTGCTGTTGTAAATAAGTCATAAGCAATTAATGGCACTGAAGAATAACAGATAGTTATACACTCCTTACTCAATGTAGAAGGACCAATGACAATGCAACACAATACAATACAATACAATACAATACCCAATGTTCATCTTCTTCTTGCATATGGCAGTTTGGCTGCCAGGAAGCTATCATTTTGTTGGGGTGCAACTATGCCACTGATGCTGTGCCCCTCTTCCAGTACACTGGTACTCATTTCACTGACCTCAGACGGATGACAGGCTGAGTCAACCCCACCTGGTATTAATTCAGCAGCAAACAGGGCTTGAACCCAAGCCAGCCACGCTGGCCACTCTAACCACTAAGCCAACATCAGGTTTACATATCAAATGTTAAAGAACAGTCACAGATACAGACTCGGTTGTTATAATGACTTTTAAGGGTTTGTGAAAATTTGATGAAAAATCCTTGCTGACAAAATTGTACATCCAAGTCTCATGCTAAGTTCCCACATGCTTGCTCGAAGCATATCCATGTATTTTCACGTCCGAGTTTTCAAGATTTCCCTTTTTCTTTGTCCGTATTCTATTTAGATGCAACAATGAAGCACTGGAGCAGTAGAGTGCACGAGATAACTGTGGCAAGAACACCTGATGGACGGATGCCCTTCTCCATCATTGGTGGCGCTCAAGTTGCTCGCTTTCCCTATGTGGGTGATACGGTGCCCGACATCCCGAATGTCGGTGGTTCCGTCCCAAAGTCTGGCCACATCGTTCTTGAGGCCAACGGAACACCCTTGGGGGGACTGACGAATCGAGATGTGCTTGCTATTATTGCCAACTGCTCTGAGCCTCTACGTTTGAAGTTCATCAAAGCTGGTGAGGTTGAAATATTCCAGGATTTTGAGGCTGCCCAAGCCATTGTGTAAAGGCTTTGTGCTATCATTACTGTCAGGCTATGATGATCAGAAGTTTGTTTCAAACTTTGCTTGATGCAATCTTAAAAAAATCATTTTCTGATAACGAACCTAATATCCTGCCTGCTATCTCAGTCAAAGTGCTGGCCTTATGAGCCTATTATTTTGAATGAAAATTCCGTTGCGAGGCGAAATGATAGCTCAGTTGCAAGGGTGCTCACTATTGATATGTATAGTCTCGGTTTGACCCCCGACGTGTTCAAAACCCCACTTAAAAACTACTGCTCTAATGCAATTCCTGCAGCGGGCACTATCTTCGAGCATGCCATCCTTTGGATGGGGCTACAAAAGCCATCTGTCCTATTTCATTTATGTTTTGGACATTAAAGATCCCACAATATCTCTCAAAAGGAGCAGTTAATTGTGTGCCATTACTTTGGCCAAATCTCCTGCTTAGAACTGTGAATGGGATGAAGATGTTCATGGTAAGAAAGCTGTTAGTATCTTAAAGAAAGGTAAGTCAATAATTTAAGTTGGTGAGGTTTGTTCGTAAAGATGAGTCATGATAGGCGAAAAGGCCTCCTATGTCCAAGTTTCCATAAAATTCACTTTTTGTGTCTTATGTTTGATAAATATTTACTAGTTCTTTCTTCCATGAGCTGTTTTAAGAGCAAGATTCACACAATTTGTTTTGATGGACATACTATCAGTTTAATTCTCACATTTTGTTTACTGTTGAAGATTCTGTGCTTAAAAGCTGAACAATACCAACCACTTCAAATGGAAACTTCACATATTTAAAAACACCGAACCTCGAAGGATGACAGGTCAGAAGGAATCCAAGACCCCCCACATACAACCTGGTATCTACTCTCAACATACCGAGTGGGCGTTTGAACTACAGGCATCCGAAGATCCCATCCACCACTGTCACCATTAAGCCAACACCAGGCATATAAAGATCATTGGCAAATGATTCCATTTGTGAATACAGATTACTCTGGAATGATACACAACTATGTTGCCATGATTAATATGGCAATGTAAAGATGGTGTTTAAGGAAGGAGCTATTTACATATTATGTATGCACCAATGGAGGAATTCTTCTACCCTCCATCCGAACCCACATCAAATGGTGTAAGTATGGCCTTGGGACCTCAATTTGCTCATTGCATCTTGCCACTACAATTTCCTCACAGGAAGCTGATGCTGAATATTGAGCTGTGCAAACACCCTTGTGATGTGTAAACATCAGTTATTAAACAAGTCTGCCTTTAAAGTAAAAAAAGGGGGGGGGATGTTTTTGTCTTATTCATGTGGCTTAAAATGTGAACAATAATTATCTCACTTGTCACGAACGGACATTGAACTTGTTTGTTCTGCTCAGCACTCGATCTATGTTTGCTTGGCATGTTAATCTTTTGAAAAACGCTGCCTTTAACCGGAAAAATTAGATGAGTCAGTTTCAATACTCCACACCTTGTTTCCCGTTGACTAGGAGACTACAAGGATTAAAGGTTAGCGGTAACACAATTTTATTCCGTGTGCGGTGGCACTCATCCATGCTCTTAAAAGTGTCCCGTGGTAATCATATCTCATTGAGACGGATCCGTATGATAAGCAAGGACCGCTGATTTTTATGATCTTTATTTTCACATGTAGTTGTATAGTTATCCTGTTGCAAGCACCTCACCACTATGCTTGTGGTGGAGGTCTGCCACAGGGCAAACGTAACCAATCAGCACAGACGGCGCTGCTATTTGCGCACCACTCCACAGACGAGTATTTAAATATTAGATGGGCGACTACAATCTGGAAACTGGTTTATGATCGAGACTTAGAGAGCACGAGTCCACTGACCCTTCTTCAAGCGAGAGTGGCCGAACCCGCTTTCCACACTGAGATTGGCCCCTGTGGGTCGGTGCGCGATGCAATACTACTATGAGTAACGCGAAGAACAGGAAAATACTTCAACAACACAAACAGCGGCACCTACGATCACATCATTTTTGACCGCGACTGCTCGTGCGAGGGGCATTTCCTCCTTCGCCAAGGAATGCCAAACCTATGGAGATTGTCACGTGTCTTCTAACCTATGCTCGGTGATCCTTTTAACTTGCTCACACAAATACATGGGTGGCCACTCACTGTCAAGTAAATACAGCAACCAACATAAACTATGACACGGTACACTATCTCACTCACCGTTATATAGTACATGGGTGTTGACACTTCCATCGGGGTTTTTTAACGTAGCAACTGGAGTCACTCTCACTCACTCCTGAACACTTCTCCAGTGGTAATCGCAAGCTACTTAAGATCGACTGGTGTCAACTCACTAAATACACCACACACCCAACATATACAGAGCTGATGATTCATACTATGCAACGTTATCGACACTATGGTGTCACTAACACACACTATAATGCAGTGTCTACGCATCGTAAAGAGTAACGGTGGATCTGTGCGATTCACTTTAAATACATGATGTTGTAAGCTAATCGCTCGAAGTTGCGAATAGTACATGTGTGATTCGAGTGTACTGTACTGTAAGCTTGATCATGGTGGAGTTCGTACATGCTACTGTTGAATGTGACATGTGCTGTCACTAGCTTGCAGTATGTGTCACTACATGGGTAGTGAGCACTGTGTGTCGATCGTAGAATTATCACTTGGTGTTGTAGGCCTGTACGTCGTGTCAGCACGTGTGGGTGTTCAAGGAGAGCATGTGGTATCAGCCACACACCTGTGAGATCTTAGAGCGAGGGATGATCATGAGCACTATGTTGGTCAGTGTGTGGCGTGTGGGTGTTCAGTGTGGTGTTGTGTGGTCAGTGTGTGAACTTGTTAAGTGTATTGACGATGGTGTCCACCTCACTCAAAATACATGGTAGTGGCTTAATGCGTCGATCGTGTGTGTTCTAATCTGTAACGATGTGTGGTTGTCACGTTGAGTTGTGTGCTACGTTAAATTACACCACCGTGTCATCTTAAGATACATATGGTTAGTTCGTAGCTTCGAGCTGTGAATATGAGTCAGTCACTCGATCGTTGTGAGTAGTATACCAACTGGTAATCGCTGTTGTCGACGTACACTACAAGGTATGCTAGCTTCACAACTGGATAATTTAACACAGTGTCCACGCTAAGCGAGTGCGATAAGTACATGGATCACTCACTAAATACATGGGGTTGGTTCGAGCTGGTGTCTAAGCTCGCGAGTCGTACCAGATATAGTGTCGGATGTGTCGATGATCATCCCGGCGTTGTGTATACATGGGTTGTGTTGTCGTGTGTGGTGTGTGTCAGCGTGTGTGGGTGGTGGGTGTCACGCACGTGTTGGGTGGTGGGTTCATCCGTGTGTGAGTGGGAGTCAGTGTGTGTGGTCAGTGTGTGCGTGTGTGTGTGTCAGTGTACATTGTTTCTGTGTGTGTTGTGTTGGTTCCCCGCTAGGTTCCGTTCGTGCAGTGTCATGTGTTGGTGTGTCACTGTGTGTGAGTGTGCACTGTGGTGGTGTCGTGTGTGTGGTCACTGTGTGTGTGTGTAGTGTGTGTGTGTGTCACTGTGTGTGTGTGTGGTGTGTGTCACTGTGTGGTGTGTTCACTGTGGTGTGTGTGCGAGTTTGCGTGTCAGTGTGTGGTGTGTGTGTGTGTTATCAGTGTCAGTGTGTGTGTGTGTGTGTCAGCTCGTGGTGTGTGCTGGGTGTCAGAGTCGTGTGTGTGTGTGGGTGTCAGCTCGTGTGTGTGTGTGTGTGGTTCAGTGTGTGTGATGTCAGTGTGTGTGGTGTCAGGTGTGTGGGTGTCAGTGTGTGTGGGTGTCAGGTTGTGGGTGTCAGGGTGTGTGGTGTCAGGGTGTGTGTGTGTGTTTGTGTGGAGGCGGAAGGGTGGGTAGTTAGGTGGGTCCATGAGACATTTCACTGGAATGTTATATGTAGAAGAAGTTTCG
>CM068954.1:163728174-163739469 GCA_035128595.1 Eptatretus atami | reverse complement strand
GTTGCCACAAAACATTGCTGTGTTTGATGTGTGTGATTGTGTGCGTTGTGAAGTGTTGTGTGTGATTGTGTGTGTGGTGGAGTGTGTCGTCGTGTGTGTGTGTGTGTTCGTGTCTGTTGTGTGTGTGTCAGTGTGTGTGTGTTCCACGTGTGATGTGTGGTTGTGTTCAGATCATTATAATCATCAGACTCAGTGGTGTAATGGTTCGAACGTCTGCTCTGAGTCTGGGAGGTCAGTGGTTAAAACCCCAGATGTCACCAACAAAGACTTTTAGAATGGTACGTGCTGCTTCCTTGCCTGACATTCAGCATTTAAAAGGATAAGAGCACGGACAATCTCCATAGGTTGGCATCCTTGGGAAGGAGGAAATGCCCTGCCGAGTGCGGTCAAAAAGGCAGCGCCATTGTTGTGACATTGCTGGTATCCAGAGTGCACTGGAAAGCGGCGACACTTCGCTGAAGCTCAGTTGCTGTGTTTGTCTCGTCTAAAAGTCCAATGTACATCTCATGTATTCATCTGTATGTCCATGGGTGTGTTGTGTAGCAGCTCCACCACAAGCTTTAGGTGCTGCAAAATAATAAATAAATAAATAAAATCAAAACACTTGCTTTATCAAAATCCGGTTTTGGTTGGTGATGAGAACAGAGAGGTAAATTTGTCTTATTTGATTCTCCTCGACGGATTGTGAATCATCTAATTAACATGCAAGCAGACATAGATCGAGTGCTGAGCAACAAACAAGTTCAATGTCCCGTTCGTGACAAGTGAAGATAATTATTGTTCACATTTTAAGCCACATGATATAGACAAAACATCCCCCCCCTTTTTTTTTACTTAAAGGCAGACTTGTTTAATAACTGATGTTTACACATCACAAGGGTGTTTGCACAGCTCATATTCAGCAATCAGCTTCTGCTGAGGAATTGTAGTGGCAAGTGCAATGAGCAAATTGAGGTCCCAAGGCATACTTACACACTTGAGTGGGTTCGGATGGAGGGTAGAAGAATTCCTCCATTGGTGCATACATAATATGTAAATAGCTCCTTCCTTAAACACCATCTTTACATTGCCATATTAATCATGGCAACATAGTTGGTATCATTCCCAGAGTAATCTTATTCACAAATGGAATCATTTGCCAATTGATCTTTATATGCCTGGTGTTGGCTTAATGGTGACAGTGGTGGATTTGGGATCCTCGGATCCTGAGTTCAAACCCCACTCGGATGTTGAATTAATACCAGGTGGGGTTTCCTCTGCCTGTCATCCTTCCGAGGTTGGTAAAATGAGTGCCAGCTTGCTGGTATCCTGTGTTGGAGTGGTGACCCCTCAAGAATTGTGCCCAATAGCCAAGGAGACTGCTTTGGCAGCACCAACGCTCTGCACAGAGTATGGTCCCAATGGATGGATTGCATCCTGATGTTTATCATTTTATATTTACAAGGCCTTTGCCATAAATCTTAGAATATGCAGAGAAAGACCATTACCCAAGTTTAATAAACTACCTTTTTGGTTTTGACATTTTGATTAAGAAATACATTTTGTCACGAGGGCGTTCATAGAACACGATACCCTGCGTAATGTTCAGGTACATAAAGGAGGTTCCTTGCTGTTCACAAGGGTTACATTCTTGAAAATCCCCATGAATTGCAAATCCGTAAACTTAGGAAGTAATGGGGAAAATAGCGTTTGGAACTTCAACTTTAAAATTTGTCCAAACTGTTGGGTGGTCACTAGACTACCCTTATTCTCAGGTTTTCCGTCTGTCTGTATGTATGTAATGGGACAGCTCTGGAGGCCAGAGGAGTCAACCGATTTTGATGAAACTTGACTGGTAGGTTCATACCAGGATCTAGTTGTATGCTTTTGTGCACCGTTGCTATGGACGCCACCGTTGCTTAAGGCGCTGTCACACCTTGACGATTTAGCCAGCGTATGCCGACTTATGAAAATTTTGTCTAAAACCCTGACACACGTCGAATACGTTATGGGTAAGTTTTGTATACGTTAAGAGCACGCTGAAAAACACTGCCATACGTCGTAGTACGCTGGCTTTCATCGTTGTACTTTGCGGTTGTCCTCAAATTTTAGCATGCTTGAAATTTTACGACGTATGCCAGCGTATGACTCACACGCTCCGCTACGCTGGCCATAAGTTGTAGGCACGTTTATGCGATCGTTGACACACGTCGACACACGTTACTTGTAAGTTACTCATAAGTCGAAACACGTCGAGGTAATGTTTTAGCGTACCCGAAACTTATTTATAACCTATGAGTAACGTGCTTTGAACCTATGTGCTATACCTCCAACGCATATTGACGTATGTAGACGTATTTGATTGACGTCTTCCGGACGACCACAGAACTTACTCAACGTGTTTCTAATTTACAGCTACCGTATAATGGCGTATTGGCAGCGTTTAAAAAAAAAAAAAAAACAATAACTTCCGATATTTCGTCACGTGCCATTACGTCACGTCCGATTGCCTCTTCAGTTTGCTCATGTCTTATTCTTAGTTCCTCCTCTGTGAATATTTCTGTTTGAGGATATTGTCACGTCGACGTCGAAACTTAAAAGCAATTGTCCGAATAATATTTAAAATTCGTGATAGACTAAAAAAAAAAATAATAAAAAAAACAACAACAACAACTTCAGATATTTCGTCACGTGCCTTCATGGAACCAGGGAGAAAAACATAAAATGTGCTTTGATGGAGAAAAATAAGTTTCGGGTATGCTAAACATTACCTCGACGTGTTTCGACTTATGATAACTTACAAGGAACTTGTGTCGACGTTGTCAACGATCGCATATCGTGCCTACAACTTATTCCCAGCGTAGCGGAACGTGTGAGCCATACGGCGAGTACGTCGTAAAATTTTCAGCATGCTTGAAATTTCACGACGTACGAACGTACCACGAAATATGACAGCATACTTCATCGTTTTTCAGCGTGCTCTTAACGTATACAGAACTTACCCATAACGTATTCGACGTGTGCCAGCTTGTTTCGACAAATTTTTCATAGGTCGGCATACGCTGGCTAAATCGTCAAGGTGTGACTGGGTGGTTGACACTTTCAATTTTCAGGCGGTTATGATTTAAATCGGCGTGCGGCAGGTTTTTAACAGGCTACGCCACGAGTTCGTCGGCGATACGTGCAGCGCGCTATGCCTAAGTTAAACTATCGTTGGGCATAGGTTGTGAACGCCGACAACAGGCTAAGCATTCCGTTGGTATAAGTTATCTATAAGACAACGAAACGTTCTGTGCCCGTTACTAATATGTTATGCATACGACCAACACGTTATGAATACGACCAAAACTTTAAAAAAACATCAAAATAATCAGCGTACGCCAACGTTTTACATACATTTTTATACGTTGCCATTGCTGGCTAAATCATCAAGGTGTGACAGCGCCTTTAGCAACGGGACTTTGAATTTTTGAAGACATCCGAAAAATATTTATATATTTTTTTTTTCGAAAATCAAAAATCGGCTTCCGCGCTTTTATGCGCACTCTAATCAACCTCTTTGTCAAAAAATTTCAGCCCGATCCATCAAAAACTGTATGACTAGTATGAAATTATATTACTATACTTTCACACCCCAATAGGCCATCAGCCGTAAGCTGTATCGTGCAGTTTCATTCCACTCATCGGGGGGGTAGACAAAACCTTGATAATATGATAGTATATATCCAAATACATACGTATCCAAAAGTTCTCCACTCAAATAGCTGCAGTTATTGTGTATTTTCATCTTGAAAATCGATGCATTCCCCGCGCTCACTCATTTGAATTTTCTCCACTCCGATCACGTGTGGGCCACGTGACGCCTCGACAGCCAATAGATCGGCTGACATCGTATGCAAATTACGTCAGACTGTCATGTGACCAGCTAAGTTGTCCAAGATGGCAGCTGATCGTGATTTTTGATGAATATGGCATGAGGACGCTCCCCCGTGTATTATTCACCAGGACAATGTAGCGAACGAAGAAGTCAAACGTTTACGTCTGTAAGATGGGATAAATGGAGAGAAAGTTTCAACAAATGGCTCGTCTTAGACGGTCACGAACGACGTTTAGCCGAGAGTGACGGCACGGGAGGACTAACTTCGATCATGGGCCTATTGTACCCGGAGTGCCGGTGTAAAGATTTCAAGCTACCCCCCTTTCAAGTTACCTCCCGGTAATCTGAAATCGATTTCAAGTTACCCCGGGGGTAGCTTGAAATCGATTTCATCCTCCCCCTACGATTTCAGATTACCCCCCTCAAAACATTTATTTATGTATGTTTATTTACAAAAATAGTAATTTAATTGATATTGAAAACTAATTAGGGAAAAACCATTGACTACATGACAGCCTTTAAAGGGTTTGCAATGAATTTTGATTTTATTATGAATGATTTATTTTAATATTGTTATTAATTGAAATCAGTATTTCTCATACAGTTATAGTTTTTGCCACATTTTTATGAAATCCTTCTTCGATATAGTTGATCCAAATAGACAAACTGGTATATTCTTTTAAACCAACGCAGACTATATTTACAATTATGGAAAAACGCAATAAAATCAATGTATAAGAAAGGCAATGAAAACAGCTTATTTTAATTCACAATTTAGTTGTGGTGGTGGTGGTCGTATGGCAGCTTAGCTGCTGGGGTAGCTATCATTTCTTGAAGCGCGACTGTGTCGCTGATGCAGTGCCCCTCTACCAGTACACACACTGGAACTGGTACTCATTTCGCCGACCTCTGAAGGATGACGGGCTGAGTCAACCCCCCGGTGCATTAATTCAGCGGCCGACGAGCTTGAACTCAGGACCCTAGGATCCCAAATCGCCACCCTACCACTGAGCCAACACCAGGCTATGCACTCAGCATGTCATCTTTCCGAGGTGCGAAATGAGTACCAGTTCAGTGTGTGTACTGGTAGAGGGGCACTGCATCAGCGACACAGTCGCGCTTCAAGAAATGATAGCTACCCCGGCAGCTAAGCTGCCATACGACCACCACCACCACAACTAAATTGTGAATTTAAAATAAGCTGTTTTCATTGCTTTTCTTATACATTGATTTCATTGCGTTGTTTCCATAATTGTAAATATAGTCTGAGTTGGTTAAAAAGATATACCAGTATGTCTATTTGGATCAACTATATGAAGAAGGATTTCATAAAAATGTGGCAAAACTATAACTTGTATGAGAAATACTGATTTCAATTAATAACAATATTAAAATAAAATCATTCATAAAAATCAAAATCCATTGCAAACTCTTTAAAGGCTGTCACGTGGAAATGGTTTTTCCCTAATTAGTTTTCAATATCAATTAAATTACTATTTTTTGTAAATAAACACATAAACAAGCAGTCATAGACTGGTACTTACGAAATCGTCAACTTGACCTCTGACCTTGTCTAATAAAAGCTGTCTCTAGAGAAGGTAGCGACGCAAACCAGAAGTTTCTACGATGATTCTGTACCAAACCATCAAAAATCGTAACGTCGCCCGAAGCAAAAATCTCCATTTCTCCACGCAATTATTTAATATTATTTTATCAAGGCACAAAACCGTAATATTCGCATCCACCAACAATCTTTACATAATCCGACGGCTTAGTCGAGTCAGGCATGCGACGATAACCTTTATTGGGATAAAAAATGACTTTTAAACACCATCTTTATCGAAACGTCAGCGCACACAGACGAAACACCTTTACATCAACCTCAACGACGTCACTCGACTGACGCGTCTGCTCGACGCCTGCACCACGTGACGAGCCGTGATGCGGCGAGTGAAATATTTTTTTATACAATCTTAAAACGTCTCCAAAACATCCGATTTTTACCAGAATTTCGACAACCCAGTGTTAAGCGTCCTAAGCGATCGTGAAAACCGAAGACAAAATTAAAATCGAAGTTAAAACGAACTCGTAACGTCAAACGAAGCAAAAATACTCCATTTCTCCACATGAATTTACGTAATTATGTTTAACCTCACTGTGACCTTGACCTTTGACCGATTTTGACCAAAATCTAAGCAGCGCTAGCCATCACCCTCCTGAATCACGTGGTGTAATTTGACATTGGTAGCTTCTTCCGTTTTCGAGTTATCGTGCCTACAAACAAACACACAACACACAAACACACACACACACAAACAAACAAAGCAGTCATAGACTGGTACTTACGAAATCGTCAACTTGACCTCTCTGACTCTGTCTAATGAAAGCTGTCTCTAGAGAAGGTAGCGACGCAAACCAGAAGTTTCCACGATGATTCTGTACCAAACATCAAAAATCGAATATTTGACCTCACTGTGACCTTGACCTTTGACCGATTTTGACCAAAATCTAATCAGCGTTAGCCATCACCCTCCTGAATCACATGGTGTAATTTGACATTGGTAGCTTCTTCCGTTCTCGAGTTATCGTGCCTACAAACAAACACACAAACACACACACAAACAAACAAAACACACACAGAGGATGGAAGTCATCAAGATTTCGTAAGTAATAAATGTTTTGAGGGGGGTAATCTGAAATCGTAGGAGGTAGGATGAAATAGATTTCAAGCTACCCCTGGGGTAACTTGAAATCGATTTCAGATTACCTGGAGGTAACTTGAAAGGGGGTAGCTTGAAATCTTTACACCGGCACTCCGGGTACAATCGGCCATGATCGAAGTTGGTCTCCCGCGCCGACACTCGGCTAAACGTCGTTCGTGACCGTCTAAGACGAGCCATTTGTTGACACTTTCCTCCATTTATCCCATCTTACAGACGTAAAACGTTTGACTTCTTCGTTCGCTACATTGTCCTGGTGAATAATACACTGGGGACATCCTCATGCAATATTCATCAAAAATCGCCGATCAGCTGCCATCTTGGACACTTAGCTGGTAACATGACAGCTGACGTAATTTGCATACGATGTCAGCCGATCTATTGGCTGTCGAGGTGTCACATGGCCCACACGTGATCCGAGTGAGAGAAAATTCAAATGAGAGAGCGCGGGAATGCATCGATTTTCAAGATGAAAATACACAAAACTGCAGCTATTTGAATGGAGAACTTTTGGTACGTATGTGTTTGGATATATACTATCATATTATCAAGGTTTTGTCTACCCCCCCCCCCCCCCCCCGATGAGTGGAACGAAACTTGATTTTCAGGCACTTTCTGAGCCACGGCTGATGGCCTACAACGTTTGCGTTGGGATTCCTAATGTAGGTTAGGGAATCGAACACAAATGATGAATGGACAGTTGCTCGTCATGCTGCTATATGGAACAACGAACGGCAAAAATGTCATCTGATGTGTTCTCTTATCTACATATATCAAATTCGCCTTAGTCTAGCACCACCCATGTCACTTACCGGCTTGTACCTTTAATTACCATGTTCCGTGCATTGTTTTCGTGCTATTTCTTTACACAAATAAAATAATTATTAAGAACATAAAATATCGTATTATTTTCTTGAGTTATGAAAATCATGAAACTTACTTTTAATAATAATGATGATAAACTTGATCAAATAATGTGATAGCGATGATGATGATGATGGTGATGATAAAGACAAATTCATGGAGATGATTATGGTGATGATGTTGGAGGGTTTGCGGGGGTTATTGTGTTGACTGTCCATGCACTACGAAAATATGGTATTTTCCAGGCTATCTGAATAAAACGTTCGTGTTGTTTAGGAGGCAACTGTTAGGCCCCCTTGGGTTCACAGGTCTGCGGGAGAGTAAAAAGACGACAAAGCTGGGGAGTCTGTGGAGAACCGTTTAATACCACAATGGCGACTGCAGCACAATAAGTCATGTGATCCACCTGCCAGACCCCGTATGATGCATGGCATCACTTCCTCTTTACCATTTGCCAAATTGAGGGAGTACCAATGCCGACTCCACACAACCATAGGAACAAACAATACATATTGTTAAGCAACGATGCGAGCTATGATCATGGCCAACAGCACATTCCAGTGAGGCCACGATTGTGGCCAACAGCACCCAAGATCATTAAGAAAAAAAATCCGGAAGTTTAGCGCTACTGAAGCAGTCTTACACACCAACCACCCTTATACACGGTAATAAGACGACATTGAGTCGCAGTTGAGGAGATGGAGGCTTTATTGATCAGTCCATCGCCTTAATGGCGGCCTCATCTTCACCTCGATGCACATGCCACTCTCTCTAATGCTGTATATCAATATATTTCATGGTTCTTGCGCGTATATGATTATGAAGGCAATGTGTTCTGTAGTCTTCAAGTGTATAATTAAATTTAAATATAGGTTTAAAGAGGTTAAAGGCTTACAAATAAATACATTCCAGGTTTTACCACCATTTTACCCAGTGTCTATAACACCACTCTATCTAACGTGTTACATTAGTTCTTCATGCCTGTTGTTTGTGTCATTTATAACATCCTTAAAATCAGCAAGTTTCATGTTTGGAATGATTTTCAATATTGTTTAACTGCCAGGCACAGGAGGAAAATATTATCTCGTGTATGATCAGAACTAATTCGGAGCCAAGGTGCGGTAAAACGACAGACTTTACTGCCGATTCATGTTCAAAATGACTGATTTATATAGATTGTTCCTTGATCATAAACTGATAAGATGGACGGACGGATGAACGGACATGAACCGATTGCTTAACCCCGCTTTTTGCTTCGAGTGTACGGGGTAACTCGAATGGCACTCGGTAGAGCACATACATCTGCCAGGCCGAACAGTTTACATTTTTTTTATCCCACTGATATGTCAGATCTGGATCCGGATCTTCACCAAAATTCAAGCAATTCGTCCTTGTCACACAACCAACCTGTTCACCAATGTTCATCCGAGTTCATTCCTAACTTTTTGAGTGATCCTGCTCACAGACAGAAGACAGACAGACAGACAAACAAAAGCGGTAGGCGACATGGGTGGTCGCTACATAATTGCATACTAGTCATACAGTTTTGACGATCGGGCTGAAAATTTTTGACAAAGAGGTTGATTATAGTGCGCATAAAAGCCTCGAAGCCGATTTTTGATTTTCGAAAAATATTTTTTAGGATTTTTCAAAAATTTCAAAGTCCCGTTGCTGGCAACTGGTGGCGTCCATAGCAGCGTGCTCAAAAGCATAGAACTAGATCCGGGTATGAACCTACCTGTCAAGTTTCATCAAAATCGGTTGACTCTCCTGGCCTCCAGAGCTGTCCATTACATACAAACATACAAACATACAGACAGAAGGAAAAAGTGAAAATAAGGGTACTCCAGCGACCACCCAACAAATGGGGTGAAAACCTTCAGTGGTGGAAATAACAATAATTATTTAAACATTTATATGAACATCTGAACAGACCTTCAGAGAATGTTTGTCTCAATAGATTGTTTGAAGCACTTCTCAAATGTTTCTTTAACAAATCTCACAAATATTTCAATTGCATTCCGAAAGCACAGCGAGGAATTTAATCATCAAGTCTTGTAACTCCCTCGCAGCTGTGCTTTTGCTTTTGTTGTTTTGCCAAACAAAACTGAGCAGCTTCTGCAAGCAGGTTCTATGATTGTTTGCAAAATCCTATGTCACCAGAGCTGACGATATGGAAAACTTCTGAGATAAATAAATTAAATAAACGACACGTGTGACGCCATTACAAGGTTTATGATATCGGTTGTAATGATTCATAGTCCCTTTGTGTTCTCATCAAGGCTGTCTTGTTTGCAGGCCGTGCTGTTCCCTATGATCTGCGTGTCTATCTGAATCGACGCTTTGCCACGGGCTCGATTGACCATGTGCTGCAGCAGAACATCAGAGACAACTTATATCTGCGTACTATCCCTTGTATGGAGTCACGACAGAGTTCTCTCTCTATAATTCTTGTACACAGTCACTACCACCTTAATGACTTACCAATACCTTTACGAAGCAACTAATTGGTCATATTGTTCCATTTCCTATATAGACTGGGGGAGAAGGGGTAAATTTGGAAATTCCATTTACCCCAAAAGGCTTACAGCTGCAACCATGATATATCTTCAGTATGGATCTAAACGCAATTGTAGAATTCTAAGTGTGTGCACAGCTCAGTGATGATGCATATTCAAAGAAATATAACAATGATGTTTTTTTTTCCACATATTTTATCAAACAAATCAATGACTACACTACAACAGCACTTGGTAGAGCGCATACCTCTGCCAGGCTGAACAGTTTATGTCTTGTATCCCACTGATAGGTCAGATCTGCATCTGGATCTCAACCAAAATTGAATCAATTCGTTTTATCATACACCAAAGATGTCCACAAAGTTTCGTCCGAATCCGTCCATAACTTTTTTGGCTATCCTGCTCACAGAAAAATAAACAGGGGTGAATACATAACCTCCGTCCACCTTCGGCGGCTGGGGCGATTAGGAAGGAAAGGCAAACATATTACATACTAAAATATTCCTCATGAAACAAACAATCATAGTATATGTATTTTATGTAGCAAAAGACAATTGCCAGACTAATGGCAGTTTTAAAGCAAATTTTTGGTTGAAAGATCCCTCGACTTGAAGAGGATTTTCATATCCGGTCACTGAATTCAACCAACCAATTATTTTTAAGGTCAACATCGACCAAAAGGTCAACATAGGCCCAAGGTCACCAACAAAGGTGGTATTTCTGAAATCCTCAATTTTCATCACATTGACTTGAAATTTGAAGAGGATTTATATTTCAGGTCACTGAATTCAACCAACCAATTATTTTTTAGGTCAACATGGACCAAAAAGTCAGCATCGACCAAAGGTCAACAACTTAGGTGAGATTTCTAAAATCCTCAATTTTCATCCGATCGACTTAAAATTTGAAGAGCATTTATATTTCAGGTCACTGAATTCAACTAGCGAATTATTTTTGAGGTCAACATAGACCAAAAGGTCAACATAGGCCCAAGGTCAACAACTAAGGTGGTATTTCAAAAATCTTCAATTTTCATCCCATTGACTTGAAATTTGAAGAGCGTTTTCATATCAGGTCAATGAATTCAACCACCAATTATTTTTGAGGTCCACATAGGCCAAAAGGTCAAAAGAGGCTGAATTAAAAAAAAAATTGTCAATTTTCATCCGATTCACTTGAAATTTGAAGAGAAGTTGCATATTTGGTCATTTAATTCAACCACCAATTATTTTTTAGGTCAAATTTGTTTTATGAATTTTTCAAGTATCATGCTTTGCATGACGTCTTCTTGTTTTTCTGTCTGTCTGTCTTTTTTGTCTGTCTGTTTATCGCCTAC
>CM068954.1:163687013-163726376 GCA_035128595.1 Eptatretus atami | reverse complement strand
TCGCTCGTCCGGCTGTCGTCCGGCTGTCCGTGCCGTGCCGTCCGTCGGGCGTCACATTTATAGCTGTCAGTGCGATAACTCATAAACTGTTCGCCATATCGATTTGAAATTTGGGTCACACATGAACCACCTGAAAAGGAAGAACCTATGATTTTGGGCGTGGCCGCATCCAAAGATGGCCGACTGGGGCGGCCATCTTGAAAAAGTTTTTTCGCCATATCGATTGAAATTTGGGTCACACATGTACCACCTGAAAAGGAAGAACCTATTGATTTTGGGCGTGCGCCGATCCAGATGGCCGACTGGGCGGCCATCTTGAAAAAAATGTTTTTGTAATAAATGGAAAACCGCTCATCTGATTTCAATTATTTTGGTTACTACGTTCCTCACCCTGGGGAACTTTTCGAGATGATGACCAAATGGTGTCTTGTTTCAATTCACCTCCCTCATTATCTGGAATATGTATGACCTTTTTCATTCAATGGCGGGGATTCCCCATCTCTGATGGTATATTTGTAATTGGAATCATATTTCGTGAGAAATAAAACACGAGGCATTACTTCCGTACCGATCCCGTACATTTATCGTGAACTACCCTACAAAGAATAACTGATCTTATACAAAACTTGTTTAAAATACATATATGAATGATTCAATATTTTCTGCAATAGCCATAATCCTTCCCGGACAATGTGAGAGTAAGCCTTAATAAAGGAAATGCAGTTTCCATGAATCAATTATTGGCCATAGTAAGCATATTGCACATAAAGCAAACTCACGATATCAGACTTGTCATATTGACAAGCAAATACAACCAGTCGCTTTGTTGATGGAAATATTTGGAGGAGGGGAGGGAAAAGAGAGGGAGGTGGAGAAGAGAGGAGTGAGAGAGAGAGAGAGGAGGGCAGGTGGAGCGAGGAAGAGTGGTGGAGTGAGGAGGGGTGAGGAAGTGGGTAGCCAGGAATGGGAGGAGAGCAACGTCTCACCACATGTCGCTATACCCTCCTGAGGGGGGGAGGGGGGTAGGATGGGAGAGAGAAGGGGAAGGGGTTGTTCTGGGATTTGAGGGGAAAAGGGGGGAAAGGGGTTTCGACTTGATTTGGTCGTGGAACTTGAGGGGAAAGGGGATGGGGGGATTTTGACTTGCATTTGGTAGGGGGGCTTGAGGGGAAGTGGAGGGGGTTGACTTGCATTTGGAAGGGGATTTAGGGGAAGTGGAGGGGGGAGGATGTCTGACTGCCAGGATTAGATCAGATTGAACGAAATGGGGTATGTTAAAATGGCACTTTCAAACGGTTCATATTAAACACCGCCTGGAGAAGTCCATGGGGTGAAGGGGGGATTGCTTTGGGTTCATACTAAACACCACCTGGAGAAGTCCATGGGGATGAAGGGGTGGCTTTAGGAGGATGTAAGCATGAGGGGAGGGGAAGGGAAGGAAGGGCGTTTTCTTCAATTGTCAAAAGAGCTGTCCAGTGTTTGTGCCTTTATTTAATTTCCCACACATTTTATACTAAAATGCAATAGCTCTACATTCGGCATCTCTTAACCGGAACTAAATTTCAAAATTGAAATTGCGGAATTGATCGAGCAGCAGTTCCACTGCTAAAAATTGTGTTCATTTATCCAATTCACACCTTCTTTGACACCCCTGCCTCTCTTCAACCTCTGGAGAGTTGTATGGTGGTGGAGGGGTTTGGGAGGTGTTAGCACAAGGGGGAGGGAAGAGGAGCAGCGTGAGGGGAGGGAAGGCTTGGAAGGGAAGGCACATGAGGGAAGGGAAGTCAGGGTGAGGGGAAGGGTCAGGGAGGGAGGGAAGAAGACAGTGTATTGGATATTACCAGGGCTATAAAATGCACCTAAACAGAAACGTTTTCTTTGTAACCCAAGGTTTCGATATAAAACCTGCGGAAGCATTAAAAACCATGCCATTTACCTGGCAAAGGCCTGCCTGAATGCATGCATACTCGTACATGCAGCGACATTTGCACCCTTACAGTCGGCTCACTCCGAATCGGATTTGTACATGCTACACTCTGGGGAAGCTGTTTTAATTGCAAAACTAAACTGTCAGTCCTTAACAGCCATCCATACACATTCCTCCAACCTCCTCAATAGTCCATGCTAACCATGCATGTGCACTGGCAATATACTCATCCTTTCACTCGTACACGTACGTGGATCTCACTGGCACACTCATTCTTCCTCATACCCCACACTACACAGACGTCCCACGTGGCTTCGGCACCATAGCACATCTGCTTCCTACATGCCGAAGCACATGGTTCGTGAGACAGCCCTGTAATCTCCACCACGGACAAGCACCATGGGCCGGGTGCGAGTGTGGTCTATGTGCCTGCAAAACTCACACACCCGCACACACGTAAGCAAGCATGCATGCATGCCCATCCCCCGCAGAGAGTACCTTTACAAACCCAAACCCCTCCATTTGTACCACGTCCATATGCGCTGTCTGTACCTACTCATGCTTGCAGCAACTTCCGGCTGCACTTCCAGATTGGGATACACCACCAGCTGGAAGTGCTCTCCTGTGGGGTCATGCGTGCCCTGCACGCATCTCCCCCATACCTCCCAATTCTTCTTGTGAATTCCGAACACGAGGTTCAATTGGAGGGGCACTTACCAAGTGCCTTAAGCACTCAAGCAAGCACAATTCACCAAAATGGTTGATAAGCAGCGCGTGGTTTGGAAAGCGATTAGCGATCAATCAAATAAACACCACCTGAATGTCAAATAATATGCGAATTGGACAAATGAACACCTCTTTACCAGTCAGAGCTCCGACTAAGGTAAATTCCGCAGTTTCAATTTTGAAATTCGGCTCAGGTTCCGAGATTCTGGAGCTTATCACATCGGTAAAATTAAATAAAGGCATGAACACTGGCGTCTCCATGAATTTATAAGCATTGTTCTGTATCCAGCAATCCATAGGTACATGAAGATCAGCGATCAGCAATGTATCCAGCGATCCGTAGTTATGAAGATCAGCAATGTATACAGTGATGTAGTGTATGACACTTTATCGTACAGAAACCGACTTGTTCCAAGGCAAAGATTTTTTGAGCTGAGTGGACAAAATGGTGGATAAGACCCTGATCTGAGCAAGCTGAACACAAGTTGACAAAAGGTACCTTTTCTGGTTTTACAGTAAATTATCTTCAAAAGAAGTGTTTAAATTTACCCAAACAGCCACTTTTCATTCCTGCATTCCCTTGGAGTTCCCTTAGTTTGCATGCAAAGTTTGGGCCGCAAGGATTCATGGTTTTGGAGTTATAGAGGAGAGACACTCACACACTGACTGACTGACTGACTGACTGACTGACACACACTGACATTTATTATTATTATAGATGTGCACATGATATTGAAATACAATGGAATGATGACCTGTAGAACTATCATGAGCTGTCTCAACATAAACTAATGTAGTCATTATCTGATGTTGTTGTTCCTCACCCCCAGCATCTCCAGTTGAGAGTTTTAGGATTACTCATTCATTCATGCATACACAACCAAAGGAACAAGGTAGTTGGTGCTTGTTGCATGTGCAGTGAGCTGAGGTGCACTTTTTCGTTTCACCACCACATTTCAATAGTTCTGTGCATTGGATGGTATTGGTTCCAACTGCATTAAAGTGGGGATTGGAGTGTCCATTGTCCATACTCCTCAGGAAGTGGAGAACAGGTTGTGCAATAGTTGCCTGGTGCCAAGTAATCATTTGATGCTGACATATTTTCAAGCGCAGTGTCATTGAGTCATGTGTCAGTGGCTGCTTCTCAGGATTGCTTTCAAATCTGTGGAACATCTGTGCGCAAAGTGAATCGATTGTTGTGAAGAAGAGGCTTTGACAACCAATATACAATAAACAGCAAATAGTTCTGCAACATGCAAAGCTTTATCTGTCTTTCAGTAAAATAATCAAGGAGCTCTGGTTCTGCAATGTTATAATTGTCCATGTTTATTTTGTACTTTTTTTCATATCCACTGAACTGCCTTGTTGAATCACATCAGTGATTGCATGAAAGGCACGCAGGTTTCTGATAAGATAGAGGTAGTAGGCACAGGGATGTACTGGTGTTTATTGTACCCCAGAATCTTTCCATATCCCTTCAGCTGTCTAATGATAGGTGAGAAGTACAGGTACATCAAGGTCCATGCTGCAGATTACAACTCATTGGAAATTATTTGAGACGCATCAAATGCATGAAGAACTAATATGGAACCGGCTTCTTCATGTTAGCGGAACAGGTGTTCAATGCAAGTTGCTGCTGAAGAACCACAATGTCAGGATTATCACATCCTCCTGCCACTAACTCCAATTTCTTGATCCTCCGTTAATTTCTCTGACTGCAACAAAATTATTTGGTGAGAAACTGGATGGCATTGACCGTATTCTCAACCATGTTGATGAAATTGGTCAGGATGCTGGTCGCTGGATATTCTGAAGAATCTGTATCAGCAAATTTCCTTCCTTTGTTGTATGCCATGTCCATGTTCCTGACTTTATTGTATTGGTTCGATATGAATCAACACTCACCGCTCTGGTGCATGATTATGAGTAGGGCCTGAAAATGACTTGGCAATTAGAATCAGTGAGGTCACAAACGTGTAGCATTCACTAGTTTACCAATGGCTTTGCACCAGGTCATGGCATCTACTACAAGTGGGATTACTGGTTGTCGTATCTCCTTCTCTTGTGCTTCAGCAGGTACTGTGTATGGGAAAGAGGACTTGTGTGCTTTCCTGAGGATTCTATCAAATGTAGCCAGTGACAAAGGAGCAGGTGCTAGCTCATGCCAAAGTGACAAAGGAATGTTAATTTCTCTACCACTGGCAGAGATATTCAAGATATCACCTGAACAGATCCAGGTCTGCCTTGATAGTGTCAGTTTGCCCAGATTTGGTGGTCATTTGCACAGTGTGAAGAGATTCAAATGTTTGGATTTGTTTTTGGAGAGAGTATCATTGAATTCTGCAGAGAGGTTCATGGGATTCCCTAATAAATCACTAATAGAGGGATTCATCAATAATCGTGCAAAAGTTACCATCCACAAGGAAATGCTTTGTTCAAGCATACCCAGCTGCAATCAGCAGTAAATTATAAATTCTTAGAGCATGACGTGAAATAATAAGCATTTCACCCATATAACAGCATGCAAATGAACAATCTTGATATGACGTTTATTTGATGATATTTGTGATACCGTTTACCAAGCTATATCGAGACATATTTATACAAATACACATATAGCATGGAAAATATTTCTCAACACGTTTCTCCCATAAGAGTTGATGTGAGTCTAAAGACTTTCCAACATTATTATGTCCTTTCAACTGCGTATCTAGGTCATATATAGTATGTACTATGGTATTGATTTCACCAGATCAGAAAATTCCAAAATAAATGTTATACTATTATATTACTGAATTTGTGATTGCATGACCATGCACATACTTAGAAATCTACAACCGGACAATGATAGTGATAGTGTGCGGGGTCCCTACCATATTATATCTGATTGTAGCTTACAAGAGTCAGAGTGAACCAACTTAAATGTAAGCCTTTTTCTCATTTTGGCCTACAGTCTAGTACAAGTTCAATGTGACATTCACTGTGTGGCGTCATTACTGTGTTCTAGCTCTCTTTTGGGGCTTGATGCTGTGGAATGGCAGGTCTAACCAAATGTAGGAAGCTCAAAGTTAGGCGCAAGGTCTACCCTTTAAGTTTCGGAGATTTTCCCTCTAGTTCTTCCTCCAACCCTCATAATGTTTTACCTTTTTCTGCATAGTGTGAACCCCTTCCTGTATCTCAATATCTTTTCACAGGTATGCAGTTAACTGAGACAAGAAAAAGGCCCGTGATTTTACTTTTTCTTCATGTGACTATTTTTGTTCTTTCTCTCTCTTGCTTTGTCTTCATTTTCCTCGAGAACAAGTGAGTGACAATTCGGCTTAGATAGGCAGCCGTGCAGAAACAGTTTGCTCATCAACATGGAAAAGTCCTGGATGGTTTGTCAGTATAAACCCACAAGGCTGCCCTATATAGCAGCTAATAATTCTGTTCTCTTATCGTTCCCAAGATGGAAAACTAAGAATGATTCTTTAATTTCTATCTCCTAGAATGTTCTTTTTTTTGCACTCAACTTCTACACTGTGTGAATTCCGTGTCTTTGGGAATGTGTGACAGCACAACTCGACCACCTCGTGAGGGTGAGGTCCCTGAGTGGACTACAACTTCATCTCAGAAGAGGAATTCTTATCTTGGAGCAGAGTGGTGCGCTGATGGAAACTGGAACCTATAATGTACATATTATATTCTCATTATCTCCTTGAGCAATAAATATTTGAGGCGATGGAGAAACTGTCCTAGATTTTCATCATCCCTCTGTGTGGCAATATTTAAATGCAACAGAATTCTGGTCTCTATGAAGGTAGTGTCGGTCTGCATCGGCGAACAAAATAAAGAATGTTTTTTGTCGAATAACGAGCAAAATAACCCATCAGAGTCGGGAAAAGCAAGCAAAAATACCTGTCCGTATGATGGGAAAGTTTAAGTTAATCTATCAATTTAAATTATTCAATGCACTTTAAAAAGGTTAATTGTGTTTCCAAAAGAAAAATCTGGCTTTTTCAATTTCAGACCAATTGGTCATCCGTTGGCCAAAAATTGCTTTCATAGTCACTAACCATCAATTTGTGGCCTCAAAACAGCTTCTGAATCCACGGCCACACAGCTCATCCCAGGCAAAAATGCTACAGTTCGAACATCGTATATGAGAGTATACTCTCATATAATGTAGTTGGTAACAGGTCCTACTACAGTAGTCTGCAGGGAATTGCTACAAGAAAAGAATGCCTGGGATGTTATTTCCTGCAAAACGTTGTATTCTGTACCCCGAGTATGGAGTTTGTAGGTTTTAAAAATGGCCTTACATAAGGAAAAGACCAGAGAGAAGAGAGAGAGAGATTAATTCACGTACATACATACATATATATATATATATATATATATATATATATATATATATATATATATATATCTGATAATACTGTTTTATCACTTTGGTAAACTATGCTCGGCTGACGTTTCAAGTCGTAGCCCTTCATCAGAGCAAGAGAAACATCAGCTACAATCATTTCGTTTGCTCGAGAATTTGCATTTCTCTATTTGAAGTCCATCCCATCCCTTATCCCATCCACTTACAAATACTTCTCAGTCACGATGGAATTTATATCGATGCAAAATGCTGGGATCACAATATAAAGGGTGACCTGTCACAATAATTCACCTGTAAATTTGTGTTTTTGTTGGATACTATAGAAGTTAGAAATGACGTCTTTAGAAAAATAGTTTGCTGTCTGTTTCCAACAATAATGTGATTCACATTTCAAAGTGAATCTTTGATTTTATCATGTATTCCATTTTGTCCATCAATTAATGCTCTACAAAGGCTTAAGTGACGGAAATGATGCAATGAAATACATTTGGCTTTAATTTCATGTTGTGTTAAAGTTTTATGAAACGAAATAACTTGTTTAATGATGACACTGTTAGTTTGTGAAACTCTCTTTGAACATCAAATATATATATGGTTGTTGTATCCCTTGTAAAGCTGAACACTTAAGGCATAATAGTTCACCATGTGTATGAACGTTGCTGCAGGCAAGATTCTTTCATCGCTCCCTTTCTCTCCTCATGACCTGTGGACAAAAAGGTCACTTTTATGGGACGCCAAAGCCTCCGGCTGACCCGCCCACTACCCTTCCACAAACGGGATCTGAACCACCCGGCCGAGGTCTCATTCAGTAAGCAGCATGGAGCATCGAGAATACATTCAGGCTCCATTGGATCAATGCCTCCAGAAAGTCCTCAAGGTTTGCTGCAACACTTAAGTCATTGATAGTCACTTGACCTTTCAATTTAACCATGGTCTTAATTTCAGTAACTATGACTTGTCTGTCTGGCAAGATGCTGCAGAGATAGTGCACTTGTCTATGTCTAGTCTTGGTTGATCACTTTGTAGTCTGGGTTCTATTCTCAAACTCATTATCCCACTGTTCGCTGATGTTTTACAGACAGGTGTTGCTTCAATCAATGTGTCATTCATTGGATGGATGTTAAGCTGTGGATCTGGTCTGCTAACATTGATTGCTGATGGATGTTAAACATCCATCTGTTCTTTGATGGAAGGTGAACGAATTATTGCCGGCCGCCTGAACAAATTCCAAATTCCTACCTGACTCAGTCTGGAGATGATGACATCACCTTTCTGTTTGCCCAAAAAATATGACCATGGCACCCCAACAATTTAGGGCCGTGGAATACATGATGATGATGATGATGATGATGATGTCTTCCATAATGTTGTACCACATTAAATATTTTTGTGAAATATATTTCAGTTATCCAACATATTTGTATAATAAAATATAATCTTAGGATTTATTTTGCGACTATTACAAAAAACAGCATATAATGAACATTAAATTATTCTGTAATAAATGTGCATATTATTTATGGGTACTTTAGGTCCTCTCCCATCTCTCAACTCCCACCAAATGTTGGGCTGGCCTGAATCGCAATATTCCATTTGAACCTCTGCTCAGAGATCAGCTGGACACCGAGTTCAGATTCTTAATACTGACATGTGTTTGTCCATGCTGCTGATGTCTTTGTAATTAATGTAAAGTACATGATATCTACTAATGTCTTTATCCATAAATGTAATTTATGTACAAGCTCCTCCAATTGGCCTGAGATCACGATAACAGAAATTTAAAAACAATGAAATTTCACAATCCCCCCAACCCCTCCCCCACCCAAAGCCTTTTTTTTTCATCTTAACCAAGTTGGCAATCAATGTGAGGAAAGTCTTACTGCATGTGGTTTAAAATTGTACATTTTTCACTTTTTTAAGTGTTGCGTAAGTAAATTTTCAATGCACCACAGTTTCGAGTGATAGAGAAAGCGTCTCCGAGATGATCATTACCGTGGGCTGTCAGGACTACATCCATCACACTCGGCATCCTTCGAGGCACCTCTCCCAGCCATTGGAGTGGCAGTCACGAGAAAGGGGAAACCTATTTATAGAGGTGAGAATTTCAATCCAACAAATGTATTAATACCATGATACATCAACCTGTGGCTGTTTTAAATAGTCATAATAACATGCACACAAGTATTTACATGTACACAAAGTATACCAAACTGAAGATCAATAGCTTGTCAAAATCCCTGACTCCATTCATCTGTTTTCTGTGCAAATATTTCACTTGTGATTGATTATATGAGGATTTATGTCATTCTGACAGGCAAATTTGAATGAGTTATTTATGTTGGAAAAGTATGCACATAAACAACTCAAGCACAATACGCTTTCAACAAAGGTGTGTTAATTCGATTGGAGAACTACCCATTGTCCTTCGATTCGAAAATACCTTCCTGGGTAACATAAAACGTGCCCTGCTGTAATTGGTGGCAAAGATTCATATTTGCATCATTTTACTTGTTTGCTGTTCTTATTGCCAACCGCCTCCCCTCCCCGACACTTCCACTCCACCACCAAATGAGTACACCTTTTAGCTGAAACGTCACGAATGGGCCTTTGGTTTCAATCCTAATTTCAGGAGTTGTGCCTTTTTGCTATTGGTTCCAATTATGCAACAAGAAGCCAAACATGGCAATTTCTTCCAATACTCATGTTTAAAGTTTAATACGACCAAAAATATCCCTGCACATAACTGCATCCGTTATTCACATTGCATTATTTTGAGATTTTGGAGACATCTATAAATTATTGGCTTTGTCATAGAAAGCAAAGAGTGGCTGTAAGTGGGATGTCCATCTGGGGATCGCAAGTAATAGGATAGCTCAGGATCAGAACAAGGAGATTTATTTCAATTTTCATCAATGATTTGGACAATCAGTTTCGAGTAGCCTCTAAATTTGCATACGACACAAAGGTTTAGGTAAGGTTGATGGCAGAGAGGGTGTGTGCAAGAGTCAAAAAGTCTTCATAAGTTTTATAGATTTAGCAAAAGATGGCAAAACATTAAAAACGTAAGTTGCTGGGAATGGGTAATGAAAATAGGGACTACATGATGCTCGGGGCAGCTTTAATGTACGACACAGGAGAATGATCATGGAGTATGCCGCATCTATACAGTACTGGGCAAAAAGTTGAGTTATTCCAATGATATTCATACATTTGAGTAAATTCCCATATATAATCAGTGATAAATCAAATTTGTTTATTATTGTAAATTAACAGCCTCTATAAATGCACGTGAAACAAACTGCTTTTATGTTTCTTTTCTGTTTTGTATACATCGTCAATGCTCTTGGAAGAGCGAGACAAGTACACTGAGTGGATCAGTACAAAAGAACAGTAGAGAGAGGGGGAAACACCAAAAGCAGTGTTGAAGGCAAGATAGAGGCAGACTTGGACAAACAATGGGTGGTGAGGAATGAGGGCAGGAGAGGATGCATGGGGGAGCAAGAGGAATACAGAAGGAAACTCTCAGGAGGAAAACGGAAATTTGAAGAAGAGAGAGTGGTGGGATTTCATAGTACTCCATCAAGATGCGGATGAAGGCCTTGTATGTGGATAGAGTCAGGTGTTCTCTGTTCCTCCTTGTTCCAAGTAAAACCATGTGGATCTCATGTCTAGAGTTTAAACATCAGTTAAACTTCAAACGGAGCCACCTCCGTTTGATGTTTAACTGATGATGACCATCTAATTTTTGTCTGTTTGACAGAGTCACCAGGCCAAGGCCTGGTTTGGATTGGCGCGACGCTTTGGTGTAGGACTGTGCCCAATGGGGATTGCGAGTGCTCGTCACACTCCACATGTTCGATTTCCCTGCGATCACATCATTGCCTTCTGGTTGAATGGTTTGCATTAGCAGGAACAATCGTCTGGTGCAGACGGATGGTTTTCTGTGCGGATTATGCAGTTTTACCGTGTGAGACATAATCCGCGGCGATGCTCACCATCAGTCAGAAGGCGTCTAATGTACATATAACTATATATATATATAATATACAATATATATATCCACATATAAACGTGCTGCGTGGCTGTCCCACCATTCATGATATATGTAATGTCGAACCCCGACATTTGCGGATTCATATTTGCAGACCTCACGTATTTGCGGTTGATAAAATGCACCTCTTCTACTATTGCGCTTTGTGCTTCGCATATTCGCGTTTTTGTGGGCGCAAAAAACATGTCTTCCATGAGCCGCATGCATAACCCAGTTCTAAAACATATCTTCATCAGCCACACATAGAGCAGCTGTACGTACGCAAAAAACATCTTTTCTATGAGCCGCATGCATGACCTGCTTCGACATTCATGGCCCTGTGCTTCATATTGTCACGGTTTTTCGCGGGCACATAATTTTTTGCAGTGATATAAGCGAGCTGCAGTGCCTGTCCCACAATTTGCACTATAACCTAGCTGTGCGGCATGTCCCACCATTTGTGCTATAAAGACGCTCCATCGTATCTACCAGCTTGCTGCGTAAGATATCATCCCCCACATGTGACACAATTAAAATGCTCCACCGCATCTACCACCAGCTGCTGAATATGTCATCACCCACGAGTTATGCAATTAAAATGCCTCACAGCATTTTACCACCAGCTAGGTCAGACTTTATCATCCGCCAACATCGCCCACAAACAATGGGCAGACGACATACCCCTCCACAGCAACCTACAATTCCCACATGACTACTTAGTGCAGCGTGTCCTGGGTCTAATCATTCTTCTTGTCCCGCTACCTTAACCTGTGTTTTGCCTCTGCGTTCGCTGATTGATCAAACGAGCTCCCAAGCACAAGACCAGTGCAGGAGATGCTCTTCTGCCAAGAGGCAGAAGAAAGTGATGCCTGAGCAAAAAGGTGGAGCTGCTGGACCGGCTTTCGAGAGAAGAGACTCACCCCTCACTCTCACTCTCAAAGCAACCATCCCACTCTTCTCCCTCCAAGCCTCCCTCTCACCTCTCTCAAAAATTCCCCCCTCACCTTTCCCCACCTTTCATCCCTCTCACTCATCCGTCTCAAAGTTGCCCCCCCTCTCATCCACTAAGCTGCCTCCTTCCACTGCCTCCCCCTCCATCTCTAACTCCACCTCCTCAAATCCTCAACTGCCTTCTTCCCCCTCTCTTGTCCCCCTCCCCCCAGCACCACAGAGCCTTTTCTCCTCCTCATTCGGCCCCCTCCCCTAGCTATTCTGCAATCCCCACACTCTTTCAACAACCCTCCTTACCTCCCCCACTCGTCCCTTGTCTACCCTCCCCCTCCCCCCCACCACCCTGCACCCAAAGCCTCCTCCCCTACTCTCTCATTAAAAGTGTGGACCTCAAATATCCGGGCGCTTCGCTCAAACCTTCAGATCTTTCATCAGCTGCCACTGACAAACCAGACATAATCTGCCTAACAGAAACTTTCCTCTCCCAAGACGTGTCTGCTCCCAAGTATCTCTCCCCGGTTACTCCCTCCTCCGGTGGACAGACCTGAGCCTCGTCCTGGTGGAGGGTTGCTCTCTCATCAAAGACTCTATTCCTCACTCTCCATGCACTGCCCTCACTCCCCACACCCCCAGGAATACCTCTGGCTAACGCTTCCCCTCCACTTCCACCTCATGTCTATATGGTACTGTACGCTCCACCTAACAGTGATGACTCCATCCACACCACTCCGAAAAATGGACCATCTTCTATCCTCTCATCCAAACTCTCTCTCTCTTGTGGTGACTTCAATGTCATCATGCAGTTTGGCTAGGTGTGGTACTCTCTCACTTGTCATGGCACCTCAGCAAAGTTTTCTGCGACTCATTGGGATCGCCTCAATCGTCAACTTCCCGACCCGGATCTCAACCAATGGTTGATTTTGATCAACCAATGGTTGGATCTGATTTTGACAAATTCCCTGACAATATCTGCTGCTCTCCTTTGCTCCAATCGGTTCTTCTACACGTCCTTGTCAAAGTGGACATCTCACTGGCTGTTATCAAGAGACCACCTCACCGCCGTCGAGTCTGGCATTCACTCAAGCCGACTGGCAGGTCTCCAAGCAGCCATCAAACTTATAGACTGGTCTCCTATCATACTTCTCAAACATCAACTCATCCTGGGAATTTTTCAAGAAACTTGCTCTCCCCTCATGCACAAGATATCCCCTCTCTCTTCATTGTCCTACCTACCTCCCGCCCTTGTTTACTGAAGCTTGTGGCGAGGCAGTTGTCCTGAAAACTTGCCTTTGCTTCATGGAAAGCAAACCCAACTGAGGCAACTCAGTTCCTTCCACAAAGCTCGGAACAAGTGTGTATCTACCCTCAGGAGAGCCAGAAAACAACATCTTTCTCATCTCAAGTCTGAACTCTCAAACCTCTCTCTCCTCAAAAATCCTGGTGGCGTTTAATCAAATCTGTTTGCTGGTGTATGTTCCCCTCCCATCCCTCCCTTACCTCAAATGGCCGCGCTGCTGATACCGCACGTGAAAAAGCTGAATGCTAAACTCGGTGTTTGCTGCTAAATCTGTGTCTAAACCCATCACTTCTCTACCCACCTTACCCAATCGCACCCAACTGTCCCTGGACTCTGTGTCCTTTCTCCTGACAAGGTGGAGAGCTTGCTTTCAAACCTTGACTCAGATTCTGCAACGGTCCAGACGCCATCAGCCCCACGTGTCCTCAAAGCCTGCTCTCTGCTCTTGCTCAGCCTCTTCTGTACTCTTCACCCTCTCATTTGCTCAAGGTCATCTGCCATCTCTGAAAATCTGCAACATCACTGCCCTGCATAAAAAGGTGCAAAAACAGATCCCTGCAACTCAAGACCAATCAGCCTTCTCCCAATCATCAGCAAGGTTATGGAACCATCATCGCTCAGACATTAAATCCTTCCTCTTTCTCCACTGGCTTGATTACCGATCATCAATTTGGTTCACAGACCAGGTCACTCTACCCTGGATATGCTGCTTGTGCTCCCCTCCATCAATGGATGGAGGTCCTCAATCCAGACAGAAATCCGAGCCGATCCCTGGACATATCACGTGCTTGACACAGTCTGGCCCCTGCCCTACTCACCAAACTCTCTTCCCATGGTATCCAAGGCCATCTCCACTCATGGCTCGGTGCCTTCCTCTCCTGTGCAGGTCAACGTGTGCCCTAAATGGAGTTCTTCATCCCCCCCTTCCTGTCCAGGCTGTATTCCTCAAGTAGCGTTCTGGGCCCGTGTTCTTTTTCTGGTTTCATCAACGTCTCTCCGACTCTCTGGAAAATCCTCTATATCTCTTTGCTGATGACTCCACCTCTGCCGCACCATCTGTCATCCTCAGACCGCAAGCAGCAGCTTCTCGCTCACTGCAGATCTGGATAAAATCACAAACTGGTCCACACATGGAACCAGTCTTTCAACCAGACAAATCTCACACTCTCACTATGTCTCTTCGAAAGACCGTTTAGAAACCCCCCATCCACTTTCTCAACAATCCTCGGGAAGAAGTCTTTTCTTCAAGCTTCTGGGCTCACTATCTGCCATGATCTTTCCTGGGAAAGTCACATTTCCAACCTCGCCTCCAAACCAGTCGCCGACTGGGAATCCTCCGTCGTGCAAAGTCCTCCTCGGCCCTCTTGAGCTCCTGACCACTTACAAAGCTTTTGTCCGTAGCCTGATGGAGTACTGCTCTCCTCCCTCTGGGCTGGTCTCCGCGCCTCCCACCTTTTCTCGGCTTCACGCTGTCGAAACCAGGGCATTTAGGATCATCGGATTCCCCCAATGAAGCTGTCTTTGCGGCCTCTCCTCAATCACCGCAGTTGTCGGTGGTCTTTCTGTCTTCTACCGTCTCCTCTCCAGCCTTGCCCCCCCCCCCCTGCTCTCTCTGCGATTTGTCCCACCACATTTCCACAGGGCGCCAATGGTCCGCCAACCCCCTTCTGTGAACTACAAAATCACGAATCACTGCTCAACCTTCAGCTCTTTCATTCCTCTTTTCCCCGTCTTTGGAAGAAACTCCCCTCACATCTAATTCTTTCCCATTCTTCTCTCAGGCTTTCAAAACGCTGTTCACCACCACCTCTTATCATCCCCCATCCAAATCCTCGATCTTTTCTACCCCTGAAATCCAACCAAGCCCAGTTCCTTCAATTCCCCTGCTTTCCTTCCTGAAAGTCCCTGTAATGTCCATCGTTCTAATTCCTATGGTTCCCCTCCCATCCTCTTCCCTTCCACAGATCCCTAATGTGTCTGTTCCCACTGTTTGTCCCTCCCACTCCGCTCCCTCTTGTCACCATGCCCCTTGCTGTGCGTTGTGTGGTTAGCTCTCACTACGAGCTCGACAAGGTAAGTACAAAAAAAAAACCCTTCTGCTCTCTCTCCCTGTCAAGCTTGGGTACCCAGACAGTGTTCTCGGGACCTACATTACTATAATCTTCACCAATTGACTCCACTGACCTGAAATCCTCTTCATTTCTTTGCTAATGATCCACTCTCTGCCCGTGACATTCTCATCCTTCTGAATAACAGGCTGCAAGCCCTTCCCTCTCTCAGATACCTTGACAAAATCATAAATTGGTCAACACAACTTGAATAATGTCTTTCATCCTGAAAAATCCTTTCTCTCTTTCCTCTTTCCTCTCTCGACCAGTCTGGCAACCCTCCTGCTATTTTCTTACAACGTCTCGAGGAAAGTTCAGTCTTCAAACTTCCTGGGTTTCACTATCAGCCATGATCTCCTTTGCGCAACCACATTTCATAGTTGGCCTCCAAAAGCAGATGCTGTCTGGACCATCTCCGTCAGCAAAGTCCTTCCTTGCACACTGAGCTCCTATCCCGCCTACAAGACTTCATCTGCAGCTTTATGGAGTTTCTGCCCCCCCCCCCCCCTTTGGCTGGCTCCCTGCTTCACATCGTGCTCAGCTTGATGCCTGTGGATACGAAGGCTTCATAGATCATTGGCAATCTCTCAATGAATGAAGAGAGCTCTATGGGCCATCATCACTCGCCCTCACCGACATTCGGTTCTCTTCTGTCCTTCTTCTGCCTCATTTTGGGTCTTGCACCCTCGTCCTTCCCATGCTCTTTTCCCCCCCCCCCCCCCCCACAAGTATTGCAGGACTCATCGCCAAGTCCACCAGCAACCCCTCCTGGTGAAACTTGCCTACAATCCAGAACTACATGCTCATCTCCACTCCAATCATTTATTCGCTCTTTACCTGTCTGTGGAAACACCTTCAAACACTCTCCTCACATCTCATTCTTACTATCCAGGTCTCAAGACAGCTGTTATGTCATCCCCCATGCCAAAGCCATGATCTTTCCTGCACCCAGTAACCATCCTCACCCGCCCCCCCCAGCAAAATTTTGCGATGAATCCATGTTTCCACCCTTGTTGTGTCCCCTACCCTCATCATCCCTGCCTCCCTGTTTGTACATTACCGTCTACACTTCTCCCTCATCCCTCTGTTCGGCTTTCCCCTTTCCCTCCGCTGTTCCGTTGCTTTTGTGTCCTGGTATGCATGCTCTGTTCCTACTCTTCCACGAGTCTTGACCACGCATGAAAAAGGATAAGAATAGGCAAGTAAAGATGATGGAACATGATTAACACAAAGGCTAAGAATTTGGAATTTAACACTACCGGAATTGCACATGGCTTTCAACTTTTTGTTAATGTCTTCTTAATAAGCGTAGATACAATAATTGTCTTCCCCTGATGAACAGTTTTCAGGCATTACTTTCGTACCGATCCTCGTACATTTATCGTGAACTACCCTCTACAAAGAATAACTGATCTTATACAAAACTTGTTAAAATACATATATGAATGATTCCAATATTTTCTGCAATAGTTCCATAATCCTTCCCGGACAATGTGAGAGTAAGCCTTAATAAAGGAAATGCAGTTTTCCATGAATCAATTATTGGCCATAGTAAGCATATTGCACATAAAGCAAACTCACGATATCAGACTTGCATATTAATGACAAGCAAATACAACCAGTCGCTTTGTTGATGGAAATATTTGGAGGAGGGGAGGGGGAAAGAAGAGGGAGGTGGAGAAGAGAGGAGTGAGAGAGAGAGAGAGGAGGGCAGGTGGAGCGAGGAAGAGTGGTGGAGTGAGGAGGGGTGAGGAAGTGGGTAGCCAGGAATGGGAGGAGAGCAACGTCTCACCACATGTCGCTATACACTCCATGAGGGGTGGGGAGGGGGGTAGGATGGGAGAGAAGGAAGGGAAGGGGTTGTTCTGGGATTTGAGGGGAAAAGGGGGGAAAGGGGTTTCGACTTGATTTTGGTCGTGGAACTTGAGGGGAAAAGGGGATGGGGGATTTTGACTTCATTTGGTAGGGGGGCTTGAGGGAATGGAGGGGGTTGACTTGCATTTGGAATGGGGATTTGAGGGGAAGTGGAGGGGGGGAGGATGGTCTGACTGCCAGGATTAGATCAGGATTGAACGAAATGGGGTATGTTAAAATGGCACTTTCAAACGGTTCATATTAAACACCGCCTGGAGAAGTCCATGGGGGTGAAGGGGGGATTGGCTTTGGGTTCATACTAAACACCACCTGGAGAAGTCCATGGGGATGAAGGGGGTGGGCTTTAGGAGGATGTAAGCATGAGGGGAGGGGAAGGGAAGGAAGGGCGTTTTCTTCAATTGTCAAAAGAGCTGTCCAGTGTTTGTGCCTTTATTTAATTTCCCCACACATTTTATAACTAAAATGCAATAAGCTCTACATTCGGCAATCTCTTAACCGGAACTAAATTTCAAAATTGAAATTGCGGAATTGATCCGAGCAGCAGTTCCCACTGCTAAAAATGTGTTCATTTATCCAATTCACACCTTCTTTGACACCCCTGCCTCTCTTCAACCTCTGGAGAGTTGTATGGTGGTGGATGGGTTTGGGAGGTGGTTAGCACAAGGGGAGGGGAAGAGGAGGCAGCGTGAGGGGAGGGGAAGGCAGCATGGAGGGAAGGGCAGGAGTCAGGGTGAGGGTAGGGAAGTCAAGGTGAGGGGAAGGGAAGGGAAGACAGTGTATTGGACATTACAGGGTATAAAATGCACCTAAACAGAAACGTTTTCTTTGTAACCCAAGGTTTCGATATAAAACCTGGCGGAAGCATTTAAAACCCATGCCATTTACCTGGCAAAGGCCTGCCTGAATGCATGCATACTCGTACATGCAGCGACATTTGCACCCTTACAGTCGGCTCACTCCGAATCGGATTTGTACATGCTACACTCTGGGGAAGCTGTTTTAATTGCAAAACTAAACTGTCAGTCCTTAACAGCCATCCATACACATTCCTCCAACCTCCTCATAGTCCATGCTAACCATGCATGTGCACTGGCAATATACTCATCCTTTCACTCGTACACGTACGTGGATTCTCACTGGCACACTCATCTTTCCTCATACCCACACTACACAGACGTCCCACGTGGCTTCGGCACCATAGCACATCTGCTTCCTACATGCCGAAGCACATGGTTCGTGAGACAGCCCTGTAATCTCCACCACGGACAAGCACCATGGGCCCGGGTGCGAGTGTGGTCTATGTGCCTGCAAAACTCACACACCGCACACACGTAAGCAAGCATGCATGCATGCCCATCCCCCTGCAGAGAGTACCTTTACAAACCCAAACCCCTCCATTTGTACCACGTCCATATGCGCTGTCTGTACCTACTCATGCTTGCAGCAACTTCCGGCTGCACTTCCAGATTGGGATACACCACCAGCTGGAAGTGCTCTCCTGTGGGGTCATGCGTGCCCTGCACGCATTCTCCCCCATACCTGCCCCAATTTCTTCTTTGGTGGAATTCCGAACACGAGGTTCAATTGGAGGGGCACTTACCAAGTGGCTTAAGCACTCAAGCAAGCACAATTCACCAAAATGGTTGATAAGCAGCGGCTGGTTTGGAAAGCGATTAGCGATCAATCAAATTAAACACCACCTGAAGTGTCAAATAATATGCGAATTGGACAAATGAACACCTCTTTACCAGTCAGAGCTCCGACTAAGGTAAATTCCGCAGTTTCAATTTTGAAATTCGGCTCAGGTTCCGAGATTCTGGAGCTTATCACATCGGTAGAAATTAAATAAAGGCATGAACACTGGCGTCTCCATGAATTTATAAGCATTGTTCTGTATCCAGCAATCCATAGGTACATGAAGATCAGCGATCAGCAATGTATCCAGCGATCCGTAGGTATGAAGATCAGCAATGTATACAGTGATTAGTAGGTATGACACTTTATCGTACAGAAACCGACTTGTTCCAAGGCAAAGAATTTTTGAGCTGAGTGGACAAAATGGTGGATTAAGACCCTGATCTGAGCAAGCTGAACACAAGTTGACAAAAGGTATGCCTGTTTCTGGTTTTACAGTAAATTATCTTCAAAAGGAAGTGTTTAAATTTACCCAAACAGCCACTTTTCATTCCTGCATTCCCTTGGAGTTCCCTTAGTTTGCATGCAAAGTTTGGGGCCGCAAGGATTCATGGTTTTGGAGTTATAGAGGAGAGACACTCACACACTGACTGACTGACTGACTGACTGACTGACACACACTGACATTTATTATTATTATAGATGTGCACATGATATTGAAATACAATGGAATGATGACCTGTAGAACTATCATGAGCTGTCTCAACATAAACTAATGTAGTCATTATCTGATGTTGTTGTTCCTCACCCCCAGCATCTCCAGTTGAGAGGTTTTTAGGATTACTCCATTCATTCATGCATACACAACCAAAGGAACAAGGTAGTTGGTGCTTGTTGCATGTGCAGTGAGCTGAGGTGCACTTTTTCGTTTCACCACCACATTTCAATAGTTCTGTGCATATGGATGGTATTGGTTCCAACTGCATTAAAGTGGGGATTGGAGTGTCCATGTCCCTATACTCCTCAGGAAGTGGGAGAACAGGTTGTGCAATAGTTGCCTGGTGCCAAGTAATCATTTGATGCTGACATATTTTCAAGCGCAGTGTCATTGAGTCATGTGTCAGTGGCTGCTTCTCAGGATTGCTTTCAAATCTGTGGAACATCTGTGCGCAAAGTGAATCGATTGTTGTTGAAGAAGAGGCTTTGACAACCAATATACAATACAACAGCAAATAGTTCTGCAACATGCAAAGCTTTATCTGTCCTTTCAGTAAAATAATCAAGGAGCTCTGGTTCTGCAATGTATATAATTGTCCATGTTTATTTTGTACTTTTTTTCATATCCACTGAACTGCCTTGTTGAATCACACTCAGTGATTGCATGAAAAGCACGCAGGTTTCTGATAAGATGAGGTAGTAGGCACAGGGATGTACTTGTGTTTATTTGTACTCCCAGAATCTTTCCATATCCCTTCAGCTGTCTAATGATAGGTGAGAAGTACAGGTACATCAAGGTCCATGCTGCAGATTACAACTCATTGGAAATTTATTTGAGACGCATCAAATGCATGAAGAACTAATATGGAACCTGCTTCTTCATGTTAGCGGAACAGGTGTTCAATGCAAGTTGCTGCTGAAGACACCACAATGTCAGGATTATCACATCCTCCTGCCACTAACTCCAAGTTCTTGATCCTCCGTTAATTTCTCTGACTGCAACAAAAGTTATTTGGTGAGAAACTGGATGGCATTGACCGTATTCTCAACCATGTTGATGAAATTTGGTCAGGATGCTGGTCGCTGGATATTCTGAGAATCTTGTATTCAGCAAATTTTCCTTCCTTTGTTTGTATGCCATGTCCATGTTCCTGACTTTATTGTATTGGTTCGATATGAATCAACCACTACATCCGCTCTGGTGCATGATTATGAGTAGGGCCTGAAAATGACTTGGCAATTAGAATCAGTGAGGTCACCAAACGTTGTAGCATTCACTAGTTTACCAATGGCTTGCACCAGGTCCATGGCATCTACTACAAGTGGGATTACTGGTTGTCGGTATCTCCTTCTCTTGTGCTTCAGCAGGTACTGTGTATGGGAAAGAGGAGCTTTGTGTGCTTTCCTGAGGATTCTATCAAATGTAGCCAGTGACAAAGGAGCAGGTGCTAGCTCATGCCAAAGTGACAAAGGAATGTTAATTTCTCTACCACTGGCAGAGATATTCAGATATCACCTGAACAGATCCAGGTCTGCCTTGATAGTGTCAGTTTGCCCAGATTTGGTGGTCATTTGCACAGTGTGAAGAGATTCAAATGTTTTGGATTTGTTTTTGGAGAGAGTATCATTGAATTCTGCAGAGAGGTTCATGGGATTCCCTAATAAATCACTAATAGAGGGATTCATCAATAAATCGTGCAAAAGTTATCCATCCACAAGGAAATGCTTTGTTCAAGCATACCCAGCTGCAATCAGCAGTAAATTAATAAATTCTTAGAGCATGACGTGAAATAATAAGCATTTCACCCATATAACAGCATGCAAATGAACAATCTTGATATGACGTTTATTTTGATGATATTTGTGATACCGTTTTACCAAAGCTATATCTGACATATTTATACAAATACACATATAGCATGGAAAATATTTCTCAACACGTTTCTTCCCATAAGAGTTGATGTGAGTCTAAAGACTTTCCAACATTATTATGTCCTTTCAACTGCGTATCTAGGTCATATATAGTATGTACTATGGTATTGATTTCCACCAGATCAGAAAATTCCAAAATATATGTTATACATATTATATTACTGAATTTGTGATTGCATGACCATGCACATACTTAGAAATCTACAACCGGACAATGATAGTGATAGTGTGCGGGGTCCCTACTATGATTATATCTTGATTGTAGCTTTACAAGAGTCAGAGTGAACCAACTTGAAATGTAAGCCTTTTCTCAATTTTGGCCTACAGTCTAGTACCAAGTTCAAATTGTGACATTCACTGTGTGGCGTCATTACTGTGTTCTAGCTCTCTTTTGGGGTGCTTGATGCTGTGGAATGGCAGGTCTAAACCAAATGTAGGAAGCTCAAAGTTAGGCGCAAGGTCTACCCTTTAAGTTTGCGGAGATTTTCCCTCTAGTTCTTCCTCCAACCCTCATAATGTTTTACCTTTTTCTGCATAGTGTGAACCCCTTCCTGTATCTCAATATCTTTTCACAGGTATGCAGTTAACTGAGCACAGAAAAAGGCCCGTGATTTTACTTTTTCTTCATGTGACTATTTTTTGTTCTTTCTCTCTCTTGCTTTGTCTTCATTTTTCCTCGAGAACAAGTGAGTGACAATTCGGCTTAGATAGGCCAGCCGTGCAGAAACAGGTTTGCTCATCAACATGGAAAAGTCCTGGATGGTTTGTCAGTAGTAAACCCACAAGGCTGGTCCCTATATAGCAGCTAATAATTCTGTTCTCTTATCGTTTCCAAGATGGAAAACTAAGAATGATTCTTTAATTTCTATCTCCTAGAGATGTTCTTTTTTTTGCACTCAACTTCTACACTTGTGAATTCCGTGTCTTTGGGAATGTGTGACAGGCACAACTCGACCACCTCGTGAGGGTGAGGTTCCTGGAGTGGACTACAACTTCATCTCAGAAGAGGAATTCTTATTCTTGGAGCAGAGTGGTGCGCTGATGGAAACTGGAACCTATAATGGTACATATTATAATTCTCATTATCTCCTTGAGCAATAAATATTTGAGGCGATGGAGAAACTGTCCTAGATTTTCATCATCCCCTCTGTGTGGCAATATTTAAATGCAACAGAATTCTGGTCTCTATGAAGGGTAGTGTCGGTCTGCATCGGCGAACAAAATAAAGAATTGTTTTTGTCGAATAACGAGCAAAATAACCCATCAGAGTCGGGAAAAGCAAGCAAAAATACCTGTCCGTAGTGATGGGAAAGTTTAAGTTAATCTATCAATTTAAATTATTCAATGCACTTTTAAAAGGTTAATTGTGTTTCCCAAAAGAAAAATCTGGCTTTTTCAATTTCAGACCAATTGGTCATCCCGTTTGCCAAAAATTGCTTTCATAGTCACTTTACCATCAATTTGTGGCCTCAAAACAGCTTCTGAATCCACGGCCACACAGCTCATCCCAGGCAAAAATGCTACAGTTCGAACTATCGTATATGAGAGTATACTCTCATATAATGTAGTTGGTAACAGGTCCTACTACAGTAGTCTGCAGGGAATTGCTACAAGAAAAGAATGCCTGGGATGTTACTTCCTGCAAAACGTTGTATCTGTACCCCGAGTATGGAGTTTGTAGGTTTGAAAATATGGCCTTACATAAGGAAAAGACCCAGAGAGAGAGAGAGAGAGAGATTAATTCACGTACATACATACATATATATATATATATATATATATATATATATATATATATATATATATATATATATATATATATATATATATATATATATATATATATATATATATATATATATATTTATATATCTGATAATACTGTGTTTATCACTTTGGTAAACTATGCTCGGCTGACGTTTCAAGTCGTAGCCCTTCATCAGAGCAAGAGAAACATCAGCTACATATCATTTCGTTTGCTCGAGAATTTGCATTTCTCTATTTGAAGTCCATCCCATCCCTTATCCCATCCACTTACAAATACTTCTCAGTCACGATGGAATTTATATCGATGCAAAATGCTGGGATCACAATATAAAGGGTGAACCTGTCACAATAATTCACCTGTAAATTTGTGTTTTTGTTGGATACTATAGAAGTTAGAAATGACGTCTTTAGAAAAATAGTTTGCTGTCTGTTTCCAACAATAATGTGATTCACATTTTCAAAGTGAATCTTTGATTTTATCATGGTATTCCATTTTGTCCATCAATTAATGTCTCTACAAAGGCTTACAGTGACGGAAATGATGCAATGAAATACATTTGGCTTTAATTTCATGTTGTGTTAAAGTTTTATGAAACGAAATAACTTGGTTTAATGATGACACTGTTAGTTTGTGAAACTCTCTTTGAACATCAAATATATATATGGTTGTTGTATCCCTTGTAAAGCTGAACACTTAAGGCATAATAGTTCACCATGTGTATGAAACGTTGCTGCAGGCACGATTCTTTCATCGCTCCCTTTCTCTCCTCATGAACCTGTGGACAAAAAGGTCACTTTTATGGGACGCCAAAGCCTCCGGCTGACCCGGGCCCACTACCCCTTCCACAAACGGGATCTGGAACCACCCGGCCGAGGTCTCATTCAGTAAGCAGCATGGAGCATCGAGGAATACATTCAGGCTCCATTGGATCAATGCCTCCAGAAAGTCCTCAAGGTTTGCTGCAACACTTAAGTCATTGATAGTCACTTTGACCTTTCAATTTAACCATGGTCTTAATTTCAGTAACTATGACTTGTCTGTCTGGCAAGATGCTGCAGAGATAGTGCACTTGTCTATGTCTAGTCTTGGTTTGATCACTTTGTAGTCTGGGTTCTATTCTCAACTCAGTTATCCACTGTTCGACTGATGTTTTACAGACAGGGTGTTGCTTCAATCAATGTGTCATTCATTGGATGGATGTTAAGCTGTGGATCTGGTCTGCTAACATTGATTGCTGATGGATGTTAAACATCCATCTGTCTTTTGATGGAAGGGTGAACGAATTATTGCCGGCCGCCTGAACAAATTCCAAATTCCTACCTGAACTCAGTCTGGAGAGGTGATGGACATCACCTTTTCTGTTTGCCCAAAAAATATGACCATGGCACTCCAACAATTTAGGGCCGTGGAATACATGATGATGATGATGATGATGATGATGTCTTCCATAATGTTGTACCACATTAAATATATTTTTGTGAAATTATATTTTCAGTTATCCAAACTATTTGTATAATAAAATATATATCTTAGGATTTTATTTTGCGACTATTACAAAAAACAGCATATAATGAACATTTTAAATTATTCTGTAATATGAATGTGCATTATTATTTTATGGGTACCTTTAGGTCCTCTCCCCACTCTCTCAACTCCCACCAAATGTTGGGCTGGCCTGATCGCAATATTCCCATTTGAACCTCTGCTCATGATGCAGCTGGACACCGAGGTTCAGATTCTATATACTGGACATGTTTGTCCATTGTCTGCTGATGTCTTTGTAATTAATGTAAAGGTACACTGATATCTACTAATGTCTTTATCCATAAATGTAATTTATGTACAAGCTCCTCCAATTGGCCTGGAGATTCAACGATAAACAGAAATTTAAAAACATGAAATTTCACAATCCCCCCAACCCCTCCCCACCCAAAGCCTTTTTTTTTTCATCTAAACCAAGTTGGCAATCAATGTGAGGAAAGTCTTACTGCATGTGGTTTAAAATTGTACATTTTCACTTTTTTAAGTGTTGCGTAAGTAAATTTTCAATGCACCACAGTTTCGAGTGATGAGGAAAGCGTCTCCGAGATGATCATTACCGGTGGGCTGTCAGGACTACATCCATCACACTCGGCATCCTTCGAGGAACCTCTTCCCAGCCATTGGGAGGTGGCAGTCACCGAGAAAGGGGAAACCTATTTCATAGAGTGAGAATTTCAATCCACAAAATGTATTTAATACCATGATACATCAACCTGTGGGCTGTTTTAAATAGTCATAATAACATGCACACAAGTATTTACATGTACACAAGTATTACCAAACTGAAGATCAATAGCTTGTCAAAATACCCTGACTCCATTCATGCTGTTTTTCTTGTGCCAAATATTTCACTTGTGATTGATTATATGAGGATTTATTGTCATTCTGACAGGCAAATTTGGAATGAGTTATTTATGTTGGAAAAGTATGCACATAAACAACTCAAGCACAATACGCTTTCAACAAAGGTGTGTTAATTCGATTGGAGAACTACCCATTGTCCTTCGATTCGAAAATACCTTCCTGGGTAACATAAAACGTGCCCTGCTTGTAATTGGTGGCAAGATTCATATTTGCATCATTTTTACTTGTTTGCTGTTCTTATTGCCAACCGCCTCCCCTCCCCGACACTTCCACTCCACCACCAAATGAGTACACCTTTTTAGCTGAAACGTCACGAATGGGCCTTTGGTTTCAATCCTAATTTTCAGGAGTTGTGCCTTTTTGCTATTGGTTCTCAATTATGCAACAAGAAGCCAAACATGGCAATTTCTTCCAATACTCATGTTGTAAAAGTTTAATACGACCAAAAATATCCCTGCACATAACTGCATCCGTTATTCACATTGCATTATTTTTGAGATTTTGGAGACATCTATAATTATTGGCTTTGTCATAGAAAGCAAAGAGTGGCTGTAAGTGGGAGGATGTCCATCTGGGGGATCGCAAGTAATAGGATAGCTCAGGGATCAGAACAAGGAGATTTATTTCCAATTTTCATCAATGATTTGGACAATCAGGTTTCGAGTAGGCCTCTAAATTTGCATACGACACAAAGGTTTTAGGTAAGGTTGATGGCAGAGAGGGTGTGTGCAGAGTCAAAAAAGTCTTCATAGTTTTATAGATTTAGCAAAAGATTGGCAAAACATTAGGAAACGTAAGTTGCTGGGAATGGGTAATGAAAATAGGGACTACATGATGCTCGGGGCAGCTTTGTAATGTACGACACAGGAGAATGATCATGGAGTATGCCGCATCTATACAGTACTGGGCAAAAGTTTGAGTTATTCCAATGATATTCATACATTTGAGTAAATTCCTCCAATTATAATCAGTGATAAATCAAATTTGTTTATTATTGTAAATTAACAGCCTCTATAAATGCACGTGAAACAAACTGCTTTTATGTTCTTTTCTGTTTTTGTATACATCGTCAATGCTCTTGGAAGAGCGAGAACAAGTACACTGAGTGGATCAGTACAAAAGGAACAGTAGAGAGAGGGGGGAAACACCAAAAGCAGTGTTGAAGGCCAAGATAGAGGCAGACTTGGACAAACAATGGGTGTGGTGAGGAATGAGGGGCAGGAGAGGATGCATGGGGTGGACAAGAGGAATACAGAAGGAAACTCTCAGGAGGGAAAACTGGAAATTTGGAAGGAAGAGAGATTGTGGTGGGGGGATTCATAGTACTCCATCAAGATGCGGATGAAGGCCTTGTATGTGGATAGGAGTTCAGGTGTTCTCTTGTTCCTCTCTTGTTTCCAAGTAAAACCATGTGGATCTCATGTCTAGAGTTTAACATCAGTTAAACTTCAAACGGAGCCACCTCCGTTTGATGTTTAACTGATGATGACCATCTAATTTTTTGTCTGTTTGACAGAGTCACCAGGCCAAGGCCTCTGTGTTGGAGGCGACGCTTTGGTGTAGGACTGTGCCCAATGGGGATTGGCGGAGTGCTCGTCACACTCCACATGTTTCGATTTTCCTGCCGATCACATCATGTGCCTTCTGGTTGAATGGTTTGCATTAGCAGGAACAATCGTCTGGGTGGCAGACGGATGGTTTTTCTGTGCGGATTATGCAGTTTTACCGTGTGAGACATAATCCGCGGCGATGCTCACCATCAGTCAGAAGGTGCGTCTAATGTACATATACATATATATATATATATATATACATATATATATCCACATTATAAGCGTGCTGCGTGGCCTGTCCCACCATTCATGATATATGTAATGTCGGACCCCGACATTTGCGGATTCACTATTTGCAGACCTCACGTATTTGCGGTTGATAAAATGCGACCTGCTTCTACATTTGCGGCTTTGTGCTTCGCATATTCGCGTTTTTTTGTGGGCGCAAAAAACATGTCTTCCATGAGCCGCATGCATAACCCAGTTCTAAAACATATCTTCCATCAGCCACACATAGAGCAGCTGTACGTACGCAAAAAACATCTTTTCTATGAGCCGCATGCATGACCTGCTTCGACATTCATGGCCCTGTGCTTCATATTGTCACGGTTTTTCGCGGGCACATAATTTTTTTGCAGTGATATAAGCGAGCTGCAGTGCCTGTCCCACAATTTGCACTATAAACCTAGCTGTGCGGCATGTCCCACCATTTGTGCTATAAAGACGCTCCATCGTATCTACCAGCTGCTGCGTAAGATATCATCCCCCACATGTGACACAATTAAAATGCTCCACCGCATCTACCACCAGCTGCTGAATATGTCATCACCCACGAGTTATGCAATTAAAATGCCTCACAGCATTTACCACCAGCTAGGTCAGACTTTATCATCCGCCAACATCGCCCACAAACAATGGGCAGACGACATACCCCTCCCACAGCAACCTACAATTCCCACATGACTACTTATGTGCAGCGTGTCCTGGGTCTCAATCATTCTTCTTGTCCCGCTACCTTGACCTGTGTTTTGCCTCTCGCTTCGCTGATTGATCAAACAGAGCTCCCAAGCACAAGACCAGTGCAGGAGATGCATCTTCTGCCAAGAGGCAGAAGAAAGTGATGAGCCTGAGCAAAAAGGTGGAGCTGCTGGACCGGCTTTCGGAGAGAGAGAGTGGGCCTCTGTGTGCAGACTGCATGGAGTAAAAAATCCACCATTCGCTACATATGGAAAAATGAGAAGGCGATCCGAGAAAGTGTGGAGCGAGCTTTGTACCAAGCACCAAAGTGGTCACCCAGGTCTGGGACATCATAAATAAAGGATGGAGAAGGCTCTCAACATATGCATGGAGGACAACTCGCAGAATAATACGCCTTTAAGTGGACCTTCTTTCACGCAAGATTGATACATATGTATGTGCATCTGGCTGGCTGGGTGGTGCTAACACAAGTGATGCAGGTGCGGCTATGAGTGATGCGCTGAGCAATGGTGTACGAGCAGCTTCCTGTCCATTCCGAGTGAGCAGGGGATGGTTTGACCACTTTAAGAAGTGGTACGGTCTCGCAATATCAAAGGTGAGCATGCCTCTGCAGACCAGGAGCGGCCAAAACGTTCCCTGCTCAACTCATGAAGCTCATGAGAAGAAGGGGTACCTGTCAAAGCAGCGGTGTTCAACACTGACGAGACCGGCATGTTTTGGAAAGATGCCAACACGAACTTTTAGCTTGAAGCCCAAATGAGAGCATCAGGGTTCAAGGCCACAAAGTACTGGGTATCTTTTTCTGTGCAAATGCAAAAGGGGATTATATGACGAAGCTCATGATGCTGTACCATTCCCTGAACACGCATGCTTTCAAGTGCAAGAACAAACACAAGCTGCCCATGTTTTTGATGGTCAACAGTAAGGTGTGGGTAAAGGCAGCAATTTTCATGGACTGGTTCCGTAACTGCTTCATCGCTCAGGTGGAGAAGTACCTGGCAGAAAAAAAAAAAAAACCTTGCGTTCATGGTTCTCCTGCTCATCATAACACTCCTGGCCACCACGGGGACCTGAAGGTGACTCACCCAAACGTTCAGTTGGTCTTTCTGCCACCGAACACCTCCCTGATCAAGGCACTCGACCAAGGGGTATCTCACCTTTGAAAACATACTATACCTGCCACACCTTTCACTACATTTGGATGCGATGACCAGAGCTCACCATCAGGCACTGTTGAAAGAGTTCAACATAGCAACTGCATCGGCGCCATCGCTGGACAAGGTTAGAAACTCCATCATCAATGCTTGCTGGCAAAATCTGCCCACAGGCAGTGAAGAACTTTACAGGCTTTCCCACACATAGAGGAGAGGCATGAAATTTCCAGGTTGGCACGGCAGGTGGTGGGAAGGTTTGAAGACATGGAGCTGAGGAGGTGCATGATCTTATCGCCTTGCATGCAAATAGCTCACCGAGGAGGATTGGGACACATTACCAAGGTTTCTGAGGAGGAGGAGGAGAAGGTGGGCAGTGATGAGGAGGAAGAGGTTTTGAGGTCCAACCTCGTGTCAAGTTCTGTTGAGGTGCTGAGGGACATGTGGGTAATTGCTGACAGGCTGCAAGACTCAATTTGGTCATGGAGAACTACTCAAGTTCAAGAGAGGATTGGATGATGCGATGCTCCCATACAAGAGCTACATTGAAACTGCTGCAATCTGCTAGGCAGCTCTCGTCACATTTTTTTTTTCACTTGGTCCTCCACCTCAGGAGCATCAGCATCCTCCTTCCTCCCCTCAGTGCACAACTCATCAGCACCCTCACCTGCATCATCTTCAGAGGAGTTAATTGAGTTCACTGGATTTTATTTAATCATCATCATCATTTGAAAATCTTCGTGTGTTTTTTGTAAATAAAAATTTGAAATGCTACCTGCTGTTGTTTTATGCTGGTTTTTTTTCTAAGCACTTTTTATGAAACTGTAATCGTGTGCATTGGTGGTTGAAAAAATTTTAAACTTAAAAATTTCCCCTATGATCAGGAACCCTGGTAACTATCCCCCTCTTTCCATTGAAACAATGCCCCCCCCCCCCCCCCCTTACAATGTGACATTTGCGGCTTCGCCACTCACGGAATTTTCCAGGATGTATCCCCACGAATGTCAGGGTGCAACAATGTGTTGTGTATATTGTCACACACACAACACACCCCAACCCCACATCCCATACCCATGGCTACCCCCACTGTTCTCCTCCCCATTTCCACTTTCACCCTTTTCCCTCAGTGAAGTTTAAGTAGGTAAACTAATGGATTGAATTAATGTGGTGAGTATAAAGTGCAGGTATGATCGGCCAAATTTGAATCAAATGTCTTTACGTATATCCCTGTAAAATAGTGTAGCACAAAATTGCAATAATATAATCTAAGGCCAAGGTGCAGTTTTCACATCATGAATTCATAATCCTGAATGTCCCATTCGTTTCCTAAAACCTGCTCTGCTGTTTGTTGCACTTCCTTCCTCTGCCATTTCACCATGACCTGTATTTACATAAGTCATCTTCCATCTGCTTGGAATCAGACAACATCACAGCATTACATTGAAAATGAGGTAAAATGGATCCCTTAACTTCAGGCCAATTAGTTTACTTCGAATCATCAGCAAGTTCATGGAATCCATCATTGCAGTTGACGTAAAATCATTTATTTTCTCCAACAGCCTCATCACACATCATCAATTCAGATTCAGACTGATCACTCTACCTTGGACATGCTGTTCTTTACTCTCCAACAATGGATGGAGGGCTCAATATCAGATGAGATCAGGACTGTCTCCCTGGATATATCTCGAGCTTTCAATACAGTCTGGCATCCTGCCTTGCTCTCCAAACTGTCTCTATGGAATCCAAGGCCAACTCACTCTTGGATTACTGACTTCCTCCCCTCTCGTAGACAACGTGTGGCTCTCAATGCAACCTGTGGCTTTGAGACTTCCGGTTCCGGGTTTGGAGCGTCGAGAGGTTCCTTAGGAGCACTCTGCTGACGTTCTCAAAGTTAAGTTTCCGGTCGTTATTTGTCCGTTTTAACTGTTTAATTTTTCACCTACATGTTACTAGTGTGTTCCTAGTTCGGTTTTTGTTTCAAAAATCGTGCTATTTGTGAGTTTTTTGTCGACGTTCTTACCGGGTGTTTGAGGCCTAGGCCTTGGCGAGGCTTGAGGCCTACCGGTTTCCCTCGGTGTTCGATCGTTTTTTTTTTGTTGTTTTTTTTCTCCTTACCTTCAATTTCTATCCTCCCCACTTCCTAACGTCCCCCATTCTCCAACTAATCTCTCTTTTTATCTTTAAAAAAATAAATAAATAAATAACACAACGATACGCTAAACTTTCTCCGTTCATTCTGCTTCTTCTTCTTCCTCTTATTCTTCTCCTCTCTTCTCTTCTTCCTCCATTTTCTCTACAAAACTTCCATGACTAATCTGTTGAAACTCTCTCAAACATTATATATATAACAAAAACGATCTTATAATGCTTCATCTTCCTCTCTCACACATGTGGTACTCTTTACTGTTTCATAATGCATGACTCTTCTGCATTTTAACAGAGTGCCTCATTTCGACTCTCCCTCATTCCTTGCCTAAAAATCAACCGTTACAGCGTTTTTCTCTCTATTCTCTGAATTCGCCTTTATTGCATCCATCAAGAATTGTGTTAAATCGCATCTCTGACCTAAAACTTAAAAAAACCCCAGTTTGCTATGAATATTCGTTTTCCAACACCCTTCTTTTTTTCCAACTTCAGTGCAACTCACCCTCACTCTACTCTCACAAAGCACCATCCCACTCTTCTCCTCCAAGCTCCCTCTCACCCTCTCTTCAAAAATTCCTCATTTCTCCCACTTTCCCCTCTCCCATCGTCTCAAGAGACGGGTTGCTTTTTTTTATTTTACTTTTTATTTAATATTTTTTTTGTTCTTTCTTTTTTATTTTTTTTTGTTTTGTGTTTTTTTTACCTTTCATTCTCTTATATGTCTCATTTTAAGTTGCCCTCCCTCTCATCCACTAAGCTGCCCGAACGCCCGTTCTACTTGCCACCGCTCGCCCTCGCCACCTCCCCTGGCGCAGTCCTAGTCTGCTATGTTTGCACTGCCCTCCCACCTCCATCTCTTCACTCCATCCTCAAATCCTCAACTGCCTTCTTCCCCCTCTCTTGTCCCCCTCTCCCCAGCACCACAGAGCCTTTTCTCCTCCTCATTCGGCCCTCCCCTAGCTATTCTGCAATCCCCACACTCTTTCAACAACCCTCCTTACCTCCCCCACTCGTCCTTGTCCTACTCCTCCCCTCCCCCCCACCCCTGCACCCAAAGCTCTCCTCCTACCTCTTCATTAAAAGTGTGGACCTCAAATATCCGGGGCTTCGCTCAACCTTTCAGATCTTTCCATACAGGCTGCCACTGACAAACCAGACATAATCTGCCTAACAGAAACTTTCCTCTCCCAAGACGTGTCTGACTCCAAGTATCTCTCCCCGGTTACTCTCCTCCGGTAGGACAGACCTGAGCCTCGTCCTGGTGGAGGTGTTGCTCTCTTCATCAAGACTTTTCCTCACTCTCCATGCACTGCCCTCACCCAAAGGTATCTCCCTTCGTACTCCGCTCATCCAATGCCATCCACTTCACGCTCCACTACTCACTACTCTGGCTACGCTTCCCTCCACTCCACCTCATGTCTATATGTGTACTGTACGTCACCTAACAGTGATGACTCCATCTACACCTCACTATCCGAAAACATGGACCATCTTCTATCTTCTCATCCAAACTCTCTCTCCTCTTATGTGGTGACTTCAATTGTCATCATGCCAGTTGGCTAGGTGTGGGTACCTCTCTCACCTGTCATGGCACCTCAGCAAAAGTTTTCTGCGACTCATTGGACTGCTCAATCGGTCAACTTCCCGACCGCATCTCAACAAATGGTTGATTTTGATCAACCAATGGTTGGATCTGATTTTGACAAATTTCCTGACAATATCTGCTGCTCTTCCTTTGCTCCAATCGGTTCTTCTGACAGTCCTTGTCAAAGTGGACATCTCACTGGCTGTTATCAGAGAACCACCTCACCGCCGTCGAGTCTGGCATTTCACTCAAGCCGACTGGCAGGGTCTCCAAGCAGCCATCAAACTTATAGACTGGTCTCCTATCACTACTTTCTCAAACATCAACTCATCCTGGGAATTCTTTCAAAGAAACTTGCTCTCCCTCATGCAACAGATTTATCCCTCTCGTCTTCAGTTGTCCTACCCTACTCCCGCCCTTGGTTTACTGAAGCTTGTGGCGAGGCAGTTGTCCTGAAACAACTTGCCTTTGCTTCATGGAAAGCAAACCCAACTGAGGGCAATCTCAGTTCCTTCCACAAAGCTCGGACAAGTGTGTATCTACCCTCAGGAGAGAAAACAACATCTTTCTCATCTCAAGTCTGAACTCTCAAACCTCTCTCCCTCCTCAAAATCCTGGTGGCGTTTAATCAAATCTGTTTCTGGTGTATGTTCCCCTCCATCCTCCCTTACCTCAAATGGCCGCACTGCTGATACCGCACGTGAAAAAGCTGAATGCCATAACTCGGTGTTTGCTGCTAATTCTTGTGTCCTAAACCATCACTTTCTCTACCCACCTTACCCATCGCACCCAACTGTCCCTGGACTCTGTGTCCTTTTCTCCTGACAAGGTGGAGAGCTTGCTTCAAACCTGACTCAGATTCTGCAACCGGTCCAGACGGCTCAGCCCACGTGTCCTCAAAGCCTGCTCTTCTGCTCTTGCTCAGCCTCTCTCTGTACTCTTCACCTCTCATTTGCTCAAGGTCATCTGCCATCTGCTTGGAAATCTGCAAACATCACTGCCCTGCATAAAAAAGGTGCAAAAACAGATCCCTGCAACTACAGACCAATCAGCCTTCTCCCAATCATCAGCAAGGTTATGGAATCCATCATCGCTTCAGACATGAAATCCTTCTCTTCTTCCAATGGCTTGATTACCGATCATCAATTTGGTTTCAGACCAGGTCACTCTACCCTGGATATGCTGCTTGTGCTCTCCATCAATGGATGGAGGTCCTCAATGCCAGACAGGAAATCCGAGCCGTATCCCTGGACATATCACGTGCTTTTGACACGTCTGGCACCCTGCCTACTCACCAAACTCTCTTCCATGGTATCCAAGGCCATCTCCACTCATGGCTCGGACTTCCTCTCCTGTCGCAGTCAACGTGTGGCCCTAAATGGAGTTCTTTCATCCTCTTTCCTGTCCAGGCTGTAGTTCCTCAAGGTAGCGTTCTGGGCCCTGTTCTTTTTCTGGTTTTCATCAACGATCTCTCCGACTCTCTGGAAAATCCTCTATATTCTTTGCTGATGACTCCACCCTCTGCCACCATCTGTCATCCTCAGACCGGCAGCAGCAGCTTCTTCGCTCACTGCAGATCTGGATAAAATCACAAACTGGTCCACAACATGGAACATGTCTTTCAATCCAGACAATCTCACACTCTCACTATGTCTCTTCGAAAGGACCGTTTAGAAACCCCCCATCCACTTTCTCAACAATCCTCTGGAAGAAGTCTTTTCTTTCAAGCTTCTGGGTCTCACTATCTGCCATGATCTTTCCTGGGAAAGTCACATTTCCAACCTCCTCCAAAGCAGTCGCCGACTGGGAATCCTCCGTCGTGCAAAGTCCTTCCTCGGCCTCTTGAGCTCCTGACCACTTACAAAGCTTTTGTCCGTAGCCTGATGGAGTACTGCTCTCCCTCTGGGCTGGTGCTCCTGCCTCCACCTTTCTCGGCTTCACGCTGTCGAAACCAGGGCATTTAGGATCATCGGCATCTCCCGCAATGAAGCTGTCTTTGGGCCTCTCACTCAATCACCGCAGGTTAGTCGGTGGTCTTTCTGTCTTCTACCGTCTCCTCTCCAGCCTTGCCCCCCCCCCCTGCTCTCTCTGCGTTTGTCCCCACCACATTTCCACAGGGCGCTCAAGGTCCGCCAACAACCCCCTTCTGGTGAAACTACCAAAATCACGAATCACTGCTCACCTTCATCTTTCATTCTCTTTTTTCCCGTCTTTGGAATAAACTCCCTCACTCTATTCTTTCCATTTCTCTCAGGCTTTCAAAACAGCTGTTCACCACCACCTCTTATCATCCCCCATCCAATCCTCGATCTTTTCTTCCACCCACGCTCATAATTCCACCAAGCCATTCCTTCATTCCCTGCTTTCCTTCCTGAAAGTCCCTGTAATGTCCATCTTCTATTCCTCATGTTCCCCGTCCCATCCCTCTCCTTCCACAGATCTCCTATGTGTCTGTTCCCCACTGTTTTGTCCTCCCATCCCCCCCTCTTGTCTCATGCCCCCTTGCTGTGCGTTGTGTGTTAGCTCTCATACGAGCCTCGACAAGGTATACAAAAAAAACCTTTCTTCTCCTCTCCCTGTCAAGGCTTGGGTACCCAAGACAGTGTTCTCGGCCCTACATTACTCATAATCTTCACCAATGATCCCACTGACTGAAAATCCTTTCATTCTTTGCTAATGATTCCACTCTCTGCCGTGACATCTCTCATCCTTCTGATAGACAGGCTGCAGCCTCTTCCCTCTCTTCAGACCTTGACAAAATCATAAATTGGTCAAACACTTGGAATATGTCTTTCAATCCTGAAAAATCTCTTTCTCTCTTTCTCTCTTTTTCTCTTTCTCTCTCGACCATCTGGCAAACCCTCCTGTCTATTTTCTTAACAATCGTCTCGAGGAAGTTCAGTCATTCAAACTCCTGGGTTTCACTATCAGCCATGATCTCTCTTGCGCAAGCCACATTTCAAAGTTGGCCTCCAAAAGCAGATGCTGTCTGGACATCCTCCGTCATGCAAAGTCCTTCCTTGGCACACCTGAGCTCCTATCCGCCTACAAGACTTTCATCTGCAGCTTTATGGAGTTCTGCCCCCCCCCCCCCCCTTTGGGCTGGCTCCCTGCTTCACATCTGCTCAGCTTGATGCTGTGGATACGAAGGCTTTCAAGATCATTGCAATCTCTCATGATGAAGATGAGTCTATGGGCCTATCACTTCGCCATCACCGACAGTTCGGTTCTCCTGTCTTCTTCTGCCTCATTTCTGGTCTTGCACCCTCTGCCTTCTCCATGCTCTTTCCCCCCCCCCCCCCCCCCCCCCCCCCCCAAGTATCTGCAGGACTCATGCAGTCCACCAGCAACCCCCTCCTGGTGTGAAACTGCCTAAATCCAGAACTACTGCTCATCTGCACTCCACTCATTTATTCCTCTTTTTACCTGTCTGTGGAACCACCTTCAACACTCTCCTCAATCTCATTCTTACTTCCAGGTCTTCAAGACAGCTGTTCATGTCATCCCCCATCCAAAGCCATGATCTTTTCTGCACCCATTAAACCATCCTCACCCCCCCCACAAAATTTTGCTGATGGATCCATGTTTTCCACTCCTTGTGTTGTCCCCTACCCCTCATCATCACCTGCCTCCCTTGTTTGTACATCTCCGTCTACCTTCTCCCTCATCCCTGCTGTTGGCATTTCCCCTTTCTCCTGCTGTTCCCTTTGTTTATTGTGTCCTGGTATGCTCTGTGTCCTAGCTCTTCCACGAGTCTTGACCATGCATGAAAAAGGAATAAGAATAGCAAGTAAAATGTGGAACATGGATTAACAGCAAAATGGCTAAGAATTTGAATTTAACACTCGAATTGCACATGCTATTCATAACTTTTTTTGTTAATGTTCTTCTTAATAAGCGTAGAACAAAATTGTCTTCCTGATGACAGTTTTTCAAAAAGACCGTTCAAGAAAAGACTTTCATTGGTACATTACATGCATTGTCTTCCTTTTCAATGCTCGCAAATATAGAGACTCCACACAGATTGAAGGTCCACCCACTTTAAATGCTTGTATAATGACCTTTCTCAGTCGTGACTTATGCTGCACATTTAGATAACTATACCATAGGAAACCAAATTCAATGACAAAACACTGATCAGCAAGGAATCAGTCAATATCTGCACCCTGCGTGAGCTAACACCAAATGAATTCAACTTCCTGAAGAGGCAATCTTTGCATTGATTTATTGGACACAACATCGATCTTTCATCGAAAGTTAGCGTATTACAGATAATAGTGTCCAGGTGTTTGAGTTTATTCATGATTTGCACCTCGTCACCATTTATGGTTGCAGGTTCATGATCGTTACCTTTTCTGAAATCCAAAATCACTTATTCAAAAAAAATAAAAAAAAGAACACTTATTCAATGCGTCAATCTCATCAAGATATGATACAAAGACCGATTGATCAGAAAGACAGTCAATAATTGTGGTAATCATCCACATACTTAACTAGAACGGGCACTCGTAGAGCGCATACAGTACCTTCGCCGCAGCCACTAGTTTGAACATGGCATGAGAGTGAAATGAGGAACTAAAATTCCACTAAATCGAATCTCTCGGACATTTTGGAGTTAATTTGCTGTAAATCAAAACAAAATTGACAATTTAATCGCGAAAAAAACGATTTTGACCTTTTTTGACCTTGACCTTAACCTTTGATCCGATCGCTCCCAAAATCTAATCGATTTGTCCTCTCTGTGATGCCAAACACATCCACAAAATTTCATGCACATTCTGCGAAGTGGTTTTTTGTGTAATGTTGTCCACAACGCTTCCCAATCAAAAACTCCATTTTGGTGACCCCTTGACCTTTGACTTCCACAGACTAACTAGGGTTGCAAACACTATACCATACGCTATATCAGTGGATCGGGATTTGAATACTGAACATTATTGGATGTGTAAATCGGAACAAAATTGACACTTTAATCGCAAAAAAAACGATTTTACCTTTTTTGACACTTGACCTTGACCTTTGAGCCGATTGCTCCCAAAAGCTTCGCCTGGCGTCCTTGAGTAACTGCACATCATCTCTGAAAATTTCATGCGAATTCGGTCCAGCAGTTTTTGCGCAATGTTGTCCGCACACATATTTACCAATAAATAAATACACAGTTCAATACAATACCTTCGTCAAACGAAGTTTGCGAATGGTAACGAACGAAGTTGCGAAGGTAATAAAGTTACACACTTCTTTGAGAGCCAACACATCCATTGGTAGTGTTACGGAAATGGCCCTTACGGGAATACTAAATATAGAAATTAGCTCAGTTCCCCCATTAAATTCATGTATAGATAGGTTGTGTGTATAAGGGACGATATATTGTGTTGTCGGGAGGTGTAACAGACTGTTTTCGTTTCGTGCTGTGGTGGTGAACAGAGAGATCGCTATTATTCCTTCCTCATCCGGAATAGCCCCTCCCAGTCGGCTGAGAGGAGTGGCTAGAGCGAGGGGTGTGCCTGGACAGAGTGACGTGAAGGGAGGAGCCTTTGGGCAGGGAGTCGCCGAGACAGACGTGTGTCGAAGGAGCTCGCGTGTCGAGGCGAGAGAGAAAAGAAATAGGCAGTGGTGAATCGGTCGGCGGAGAAAGCGAACCTGCACATCGATTCACCTCACGACTCGAAGAAGAAAGGGACGAAAGGAGTGCTGTGTGTGAGGAACGGCCGGGTTCGAGGCGTGCTCGGAGTCGCTTCGAAACGAGCGAAACGAAGGAGGGCACCGCGTTTGGTCTGCCGGGAGAGACGCTTAAACCGACCTGCACGTCGGTGATTCGACCGAGAGAGAACTGACGGGACGAAGCGGGAGTCGGCTTCGAGGCGGGAAGGCCGGAGAGGATACGCCGGAGGTCTGACGGTCCTTGCTCACCTCACGGCTCGACACTTGTGATCCGCCTGCGGAACTCGGACCTCGACTGGACCTTGTATGGAAACAGGCCAGGCCGGGATTCGTGTGCTGAACCTGGAGAGAGATCGGCGACTCTCATCGTCGACGTGGCGCGGAGCCGGAGCCGCTGAGGAACCGCGACGCGGTGACTTGGGCGGGAGCTGAGTGCTGCGCCCATTTCTTGCTGCGACGTTCGAGCGGGAGTCGAACCGTGGAAACCCGCTGGTTTTTACGAGCGACCTTCGTGCTTTTGGACACGGTCCCTCGTTCATCTCTCTCGTG
>CM068954.1:163672863-163683869 GCA_035128595.1 Eptatretus atami | reverse complement strand
ACGGGCAAAAAACTCGCTGGACGGATTTTCGACGAAAACTTATGGTGGGGGATTAGTTATGGTTCCAAAAGGATCATGCCATTAGATTTGGACTTGGTCCAAAGTCCAATATGGCCGCCTTATGGTGGCCATTTGAAATATTTTGAATTTTTGTTTTTGCATATTCTACATGTTTTTAAGTGAAATTCCAACCAAAAAAAAAAAATTTGTTAGAGAAAAAAAAAACAAAATTATGCAACTTTTTTTCAAAAAATTTCGATTTTATTTGAAAAAATATTTTTGAAATCTTTTTTTTTTGCTTCGCAACCAACCTCTGTTTGCGATTGAAGGGTTCCTCCTGGCTTGCACTCACCTCCCCCTGCTCTCCAGTTACTGCGACTAACTGTGGGCTTTTCTCTATATAACTAATTCGGCTTTCAGGGCGGTACATGACGCTGGTTTCATATCTTCAGTCCGCCATTGAAAAACAGTCTCTCATGTTTTCCATCACCTCACTGCCGACCACCAACACTCCTGCAAGCACAAGTTGGCGTAAACACACTGAGCCATGCCTTGATCTTGTCTTGGTTCACCCTAATGGTCCTTCAGAGTCGTTGCGAGGATTTCCCAAGCACCTCCCGCAATGTCCGCAGCCCGTTTCCACCTGCTTTAAACCATTCCTGAAAACCTTCCAACCTCATCAGCAAGGGTGACTGCAAGGACGCTTTCTTCTGGTACACACCACCTGAAACTCACTGGGTGACCGTTTTTCACTCATAATGTGGCTTTAAAAAGGCTAAGCATAAATAATGTGTGCGTGTGGGAAATGCAAAATGGCGACGCGGGGGTCTGGGTAACGGGAAGGCAACAAAAAAAAAAAAAAAAAAAAAAAAAAAAAAAAAAAAAAAAAAAAAAAAAAAAAAAAAAAAAAATCACGTCACTCGCACCTTGGTTTACATTTCGTAAAGTCGTTCCACGCAACACAAAACTGCTTTTTGCTGAAACAAGTGACTTATTGTTGCACAAAAAGGTTGTTAAATGATCAACAACGTTTCCAAAACTGAAAATAACGTATAGCAGGACGACGTTACAGCGAGGACTCACCGTCATGGTAAAATATATCACGCTTGTCGGACCCAATTCGATTGAGACACACATGCGCTTGATTACGCATGTGGCCAGCAAAACACCACTCACAAACATAAAAAAAACAAACCCACAACATTAATAAGTAAGGAATCTTTTATTAATACTATGTAAGGAATTGACCGTTTTTTTTTTTTCCTTTGCCAACGACCTGGACAATTCAGCTTGGTTCTGTTCTTTATCTTTTTTTTTGTATACCTTGTCGAGGCTCGTATGCAGAGCTTAAAAACACAACGCACAGCAAGAGGGGGCATGAGCATGAACAAGAGGGCGGAGAGAGGGAGGGACAAAACAAGTGGGGAACAGAGAAATTAGGAGCATCTGTGGAAGGAAGGGGATGGGGCGGGAACACGGGGAATTTACCAGAATGACATTACAGGCGACTTTCAGGAAGGAAAGCAGGGAATTTGAGGGAGGTGCGGTTTGCGGGTGGATTAAACGGCGGGTAGAAGAGATCGAGGTTTTGATGGCGTTTTGGATGATAAGAGGTTGCGTTGGTTGAACGGCTGTTTGAAGGCCTGTGAGGGAAAGAATGGGATGGAGAGAGTGTGGGAGTTTATTCAAAGGCAGGAAAAAAGAGGAAATGAAAGAAGTGTAAGGTGCAGCAAGTGATTTCGTGATTTTTTGGGTAGTTTTACCAGAAGGGGATGCTGGCGGGACCTTGAGCGCCCTGCGGAAATATGGGGGGGGGGGGACAATCGCGACATTAGGCGGGAGGGGGGGGGCCGAGACCAGAGAGGAGACGGAAGAGACAGAAAGACCACCGAACCTGCCTGCGGTGAGAGAGTTGAGGCGGCCCAAAGATTCAGCCTCACCGTGGGAAAGATACCAATGATCCCAAATGCTTGATTTCCCATCAGGCTGCGGACGAAAAGCTTTGTATTGTGGTCAGGAGCTAAGGTGCGGCCGAGGAAGGACTTGCACTGATGGAGGTTTCCCAGTTCGGCGACTAGATTTGGAGGTCAGGTTGGAAATGTGGCTTTCCCAGGAAAAGATCTATGGCAGATAGTTTAGACCAGAACTTGAATGAAAGGGACTTCCTCCAGCGGATTGTTAGGAAAGTAGATGGGGGCGAGGGGGGTTCCAAACGGTCCTTTCGGAGAGACACTTCATTGTAGCTTCGACCATTTCAGCCCATTATTCTGTCCAAATAGTGGATGGTGGGTCAAATCAGTGGATCAACACCTCGGCTGTGTTCCGTATAGTCATTCCATCCTTGGCAATTCAATCTCACGATTCACACTTATGCTTGTACCTTTACCTCAAGGTCAGCGCCGTACTAATTGTCATTCCGGTTAACATTGTTTCGGCTTTAAGACCACGCAAATTGGCTCATATGTCTGTCGATTTCAATTATTGTCACCATGCAAATTAGCTGGGTGTGGTACGTCTCACACCAGCATGGTACTTCAGCAAAGGACTCTTTGTTTAATTCCTTGAGACCGACTCGATCTGGTGAACTTTCCAACCCGGAATTTTTCCAATGGGAAATCCGCCCTTTCTGGACGTTGATGATGACTAACTTCCCACAAATATCTTCTAATCTTCCTCTTCTCTTCTTCCAATTGGTTTATCTGATCATGTTGCTTGTTGAGAGTCCACAATCTCTGGCTATCTCGGAGAGCTGCCTTAATGCTGGTAGTCTGGGCAGTTCACTTTAGCAGTTTGCAGGACTTGCATAGTCGCCATCTCTCTCGGGAATTGGTCTCATATCTTACCGCCCCTGATGTTAACTTCAGCTTTGGGAATATTCCATGGAATCCTGCTTTCTTTCTTCTGCAACAGATCATCCATCTCGTTCTTCAGTTATCCCACCATTGTTCCCCACCCATGGTTACACTGGGAATAAAGTGATGAAAGCAGTTGCTCCTGAAACAAACTTGCCTTCTCTTCCTGGAAAAGCAAACCCAACCCAAAGGCCAATCTCCGGCATCATTCACCAAAGCCAAACAAATACAATGTGTGTCACTCTTTGTTTATTTATTTATTTATTTATTTTATTACACTTCAGGACTGGTCTTCCTTTGTCTATAGTTGCTTTAAAGCAACCTTACATTCCCCTTCCTGGAAGGCAAATCCGACCAACTTTCAGATGATTCTGCAAAGGCCGCAACAAGTGCCGTGTCTACCCTCAGGAAGAAGCCAGAAAACAACATCTGTTCATCCTCAAGATTTAAACTTTTCAAACTTGTTCTCCCTCCATCGCAAAACCTTAGTGGAGTCTTTTGGTAAGTCTGTCTCCGGAGTATTGCTCCGTCCCCATCCCTTCCTCTCTTGAAATGGCACCACAAGCTGACTCTCTTTTGAGAAGATGAATGCCTCAATTCTGTGTTTGCTTCCAAATATTTGAGTCCCCAACCCTTCACGCTCTGTCACACCCTACCCAGTCACATCCAACTGCTCCTGGAACTTGTGTGTTTGCACCTGATTAGGTGGAGAGTTTTCTTGGCAACCCTCAACTCAATTCTGCAACTGGCCTGGACACATCCAATCATGGCATTCCTAAAAACCTATCGTTCCTGCTCTTGAAATTGGCACCACAGCTGACTACTTGGAGAGATGAATGCCTCAATTCTGTGTTTTCTTCCAAATTTTGAGTCCCCCCAACCAAGGCTTTCAAGATAATGAGGAATCTTTAACGATGAAGCTGGGTTGTATGGGACCTATCACTTCTTCCATCACTGCATAGGTCGGTGCTCTCTCTGTTCTTCTTCTGCTCACTTTCTGGACTTTGCACCCTCTGCCTTTCCATACTTTGGCCCTGTCAGGTATCTGCAGGAACACGCGGTCCACTAACAACCCATTCCTCGTGAAATGCTGAAATCCAGAACCACTGCTCACCTCACTCCATTTATTTCTCTTTTTTTTTCCCACCTAGTGGACCCACCTTCCATACTTTCTTCAATTCTCATTCTTCCCTCCAGTGTCTTCCAAGACAGCTGTTTCACCACATCTCCAAAGTCATCCCCATCCAAAACCATGATCTTTTCTTCATTTGTTAAACCTTCCCACACCCCTTCCAAAAACTTGCTTATGTATCCATATTGCTCCACCCTTTTTGCGTAACTGCAATCTGCCAATTACAGTTCCACCCAAACAGTCCACTGCAATTCTGGACAACTATCTCTTGGTGGGTGCACATCATTACCTGCATCCCTCGTTTGTTTGTCTCCGACTTGCTTTTCCCTCCGCCCTGCTTTGGTATTTCCCCCTTTTCTCCTGCTGTTCCCTTTGTTATGTTGTGTCCCAATAGTTCTTGTCATAACTCTTTCCACGAGCCTATACCTTGTTAAAAAAAAAAAAAATCAATGCCAAATTCAAGAAGCAATGCCTTTTCAGCAAGGATGGTCTGAGGATAGACCGCAGTTCCCAAGTGCTAGGCTTGTGGCTGATGACCATTATCTGTTACAAAAGACTTTTTACCAGAAGAAAAAGAAAGCCAGTCCACATTCTTGGATAAGTCCTTCAAGAGGCCGAAACCGGAAGCAGGGAAGAGAAGCCACAATTTAGTCTCCACTTCTAGTTTTACCTTCGTTTCATATGCGGACGGAGATGAAGACGAACCTGCTCTTTCTCCCCCCCCCCCCCCATAACTTCAACCACACTATAAAGCAATCTGCGGCAAACATCTCTGTTTGCGTGCCATGTTATTTATATTTAATGAATAAAAATAACATTTAAATATTGTACCAATTGGTACATGCATATCAACTTTGTATTTCTTTTTATAATGAAAGATTATTTCCGAGTTAGGTCCCAAGGAATGTAACTAGCCTTATACATGGGGGTCCTTAATGGGGAAAAAAAAGGGAAAAAAATGGTTTGCTTTAAGTCGCGCTTTCCAGGAAACGCAATCCTGACGTTAACCGTGGCCGAACGTTTTGTCCAACTAACTTCCTTGCTTGAGGGTTAATGTATTTATCCTATATTTTCACATTTCTTATTGCACATTCCCTCCAGAACAAGGGACAATGCTGTTTCACATTTCAATAATCATGCACACCTTACCTTTCAGATTACGGTGGCATTACCCAGCATGTTCCATTTTGCTTACCACTGATCGATCTTTTATTCAAATACAGAAAAACTGTCTTTAACGGATTTCCCACGAGTTCTACTGCACCTCCCAAGGAACACCGGAAATGTTTTCAATATTGATTGTATTTGAATCTTCTTCAATTATGTCCTTATACTTGTTTTTGTATTTATTAATTCCATTGGTGGCCATTTTGGGAGCTTTAAAAAGACCTTAATCTGCTAACAGCTAACTGGAGCTCCCGTGTTAGCATTTGATATGACTTCACTGTTTTTAATCTATTGAGAAGCTTTGTGCTGCACATGGTTGCTCTTTGTCCTGAATGTTACCTTCCGTTCACTGAGGCGTGGACGGAGGTTATGTTTTTTCACCTGTCTGCTTGTCTGTTTGTGAGCAGGATATCTTAAAAAGTTATTGGATGCGATTCGGACAAAATTTGGTGGGAAGGTTTTTAGTGAAGATCCAGATTACGAGTGTTGTTTGAAATTTGTGAGTTTGAAGTTAGTGATTCTTTCACCATTGAGGAGAATTAGTGCAGAAAAACGGATTTTTTTTTTTTAAAAGACATGGTGTCTTCAACGTGTTGGATTATTGACAAAACTTGGTGTAGATGAGTTGCGGTTCATGGCAAGAAACAAGGCCGATTAGATTTTGGTTCAGGTTCCGATGCAGATCCCTCCCATTGGTGGATACAAACCATAAACTGTTCAGTTGGTGGAGGTATGCTCTCTACCAAGTGCCATTCTTATTTTCACCTGCAACTGTACTATGGAAGAGCTTTTCTAGGAAATCTGTCAATGAAAAGACATTCGTACAATGTTGAATGGAAAAAAGCATCTCATTTGTCAAACAATTTGCGTGTGAATTTATTAGCCCGTCCCCATGCAGCGTCGAGGACGGGGTTGAGCAATTCACATCTGTGTGTCTGTCTGGGCCGTTAACTTTTTTACCATTTGAACTTTTATCAAATTTTTCAACAAAGCTTTATATAAGAATACGGAGAAGGAAAATATTAATAATTTGGTTAAAATTAATTTTCAATTGTTCTTATTATGATTATTATTTCTTTCACCTTTTTTGGCCACTTTTTATTTTTTCTCTGTCTTTTTTTTAATCAGCAACTACTTGTTTCCACTGACACAAAATTTTCGGGTATGAATGACCCACCCAGTGTGACCACTTCTTGGCTTTTTTTCACAAGTCTTAGCTATTCGTTGTTCACCTTGCATTCTTGGTTTTCTATAGGGTTTTCTTGGCGTATAGGTTTTTCTATTATCATCGCTTTTCCGAAACCTTGTGAATTCTTTTGGCTTTTTTTCATTGGCTCACTTTGGCATTTATGAAAATGAGAGTGTCACACTGGACACCCTGATGAGCAATGAAAATACCATTGACCATTCAGTGGTGTGTTTTTTGTCATCAAATCTTCAACCAAACCTTATTATAGAGATTGTGGAGAACACGAATTAATAAGATGTACAATTTTTTTTTAACTGTCATTTTCACAAGTTCTGGTTTGAGTTACAAAGCGGGGACGCGACTGAGCTTTGATTTTTGAGATGCTTTCTTAGTTATTATTAATACTAAATGGAACCCGTTGCATTGCTTGCGGGGATACCGATCTTAAAAAAAAACAGGATAAAAATTAACTTTCACCATTTATAATTGTGCGAATAAGTTATTGAAATATCAGCTGCTTTTTTTTTTCATATCCTTTTCTCACCTGTGTTGCAAGTAGAGCGATCTGCTTCGTGATTGCTTACAAGGCGTGTATAATCAGCGTTTTCTCACCTCACTCAAATATATCATACTGTTTGCATATTGATAAAAAGATGGCCGATCAGAGCACGTGTAGGGGAACCATTATTGCTTGATTAGTAGGTATCCCCGATTAGGGACAAATGTTGCTTGGCCAAGATGCAGTCAGGCAGGGAATGGATGAACAGGAAGGGACGGACGAGGCATGCAAGACCGAGGTCTTTTATAGTCATCAGATTGAGTTTGTAGGTTAATACAGATTGAGTTGTAGGATGTTAATTTTTATTTGAAAAAACAGGACTAAAGTAAGACTTGGTGTATTCCTTTTTTTTTTAATCTCTGCTATTTTGGGGTGGAAGTCATTTTGAAGCTGATCAAACAATATAAACCCATCATTAATTTCCAGTAAATAATCAATTTAAAAATCTAAAGGTGTTTTTTTGCACCCTCTCGCATATATTGATTTATTTCCTGTTTCATTTTTCTGGACCCAATTCAGGACTCATACATGTGCAAGGACAAATGACAAAGAAAAGGGGGCTGGATATGACCTATGGGTTATCCTCACTGTCTGCTGGAGTTTCCTGTTCCCAATGTAAAGAAAGCCATGTTCATTGAAATCTTTCAGTTTTTCAGTTTGGCAATATATAATCTAAAGTTTGCTCCATCATCCAATTTTTGATCTTTGCAAAGGACTTGAGATCTACGTTATCATAAATTTTATTATCCAAGGAAATTCACAAATTGCATGGTCACTGTGTTGTGGGTTGAGGTCCATATTCGTTGGCGTGTGGCTGACTTTAAACTAGGAAGTGAGTCCCTTGAAGTTGGCCAAGGTCAGAAAGACTTAGCTGATGGATTGACCCACAAACTGCGCACTGGTCGATGCATTAATCGTGGGAGGTAATGTTGTTTAATTAAGCTCATAGACATATCCACATAACTTGGGAATATTTCACGAACACATTCTTACTATCATCCGTAGCACTTGGGCACGTCCAGGTCTCAGGGCAGATTGGTTACTTCAAACCTTCAGCACTTCACATACATCAGCAACGGTGGCATAACGTTGGTGAGTTCTCAAACCGTTCAAACAGATCCAGCCAACTTTATCACTCATCTGCGTAACTTCGTTGCTAAAGCGTAGTTTACCACTTGGAATCCTAAAACCAATTGGGAATCCATGCAATGAAGCACAAGGGGTCTTCCTCGCACAAAAATATATTTCACCACCCAAAGCCTCACGTAGCAAGATCATTGGCCTCGATTTTCTAGGATGCCAAGGGAATCACACTGATTGACCATAGGCCGCAACCACAGGGATATTAAGGCCCGTCTCATGTTAAAAATTTCCGTTGGCCATGAAAGGACTACCACCGAGGGATTGTTAATTCAAGATGCACTCCTCTTTTACAACACTCCTTGTGCGTCCATGATTGTGCAGACTCCCATTGTGAACTTGGCTTTTGAGCATCTGGAAAACATACCTGTGCACGGAAGGACTATGGGCGAGAAGAGTGCAGGAATGTCGGAAGAAAGATGCGGAAAATAAAAGGGAATGAATTGTGTGGGAGAATAAGCAATATATAATGCAACCATTTGTTTTGGCGATAGCCCTTTAGATGGTTTCATTGTTTAAGGGAAGTGCACTGCAAACATGACTTCTATTTTGTCCGGGTAATCTATGAAAGAGCATCAAATGCAGGGAAAAATAAATTCTTAGGACAAGAAAAACTTATGACATCGTTTTTTGGAACTTATGACCAACATGTGGATTTTCACCCTCCGTGTGATAAAACATTGAAAAACAAATACTCAGATGGCAACACCAACCAGCGTGCCTCCAAATGCGGTTCAAAAGTAATTATTTTGATGATAAACATGCAGTAGGTACGAAATATAAATTACTTTGGCAATAAGGTATGGTTTTTTTTATTTTTTAATATACAGGTCGAGGCTCAGGAGAGAAGAGAGAGAAGAGAGACGCCAACAGCAGCGTTTTAAGGCCAAAATAGAGGGAGCCATGGACAAACAATGTGTGTGGGGGATTGAGTAGGTGGACAAGATGGATACAGAAGCAAAAACTGTTCAGGAAGGGAGAAACTTGGAAATTTGGCAGGAAAGGTGATGGGATTAATGGTATAGAAAAGTATCACGTTGTGGAAATTATCTATATATTATTATTAAATTTAAATTTTACATCTTTCCCACTATTTATTATTATCTTTCTCATAATGTTGTACTTTAAAACCTTCTGCAAACTAATTTTAAAATCTAAATTGAACCTTATTTTCACTTCCTTTCTCATTGATTAAAAACTTTCCTAATAATATCAATGAAAACAACTCAAACTAAATCCTTAAATCCTTTAAAATACAATTCCTCCCCCTGCATCATTTTCATTTTTTCATATAATTCTTCCACATCTCTTTCCTTTTTTATAAAATCATCTTCTAATTTTATTTAATAAACAGAATATCACTGAGTTGATATAAATATTAAAATAATAAATCATAAATAAAATAATAAATATAATATGCAAATTAAAATAATTTCATTTACAATAATTTCTCCTCTCCTTCTTTATTTCCGTTGTTAACCCTTTTTAGATAGACACCTTATCCCTATTCTTAATATATAACTCTTTACTCATAAACATTCCTCACAAAAAATAAAATTAAAGTAACATCCTTCAAAAATATTCCTTCATCTAAAATTTTCATACCTACAACTAACCCCCTCTCTATCATGAAAAATGTCCTTTAAAATTTTATCTTTTTTTCCTTCATCTCTCTTCATCTTACTTTTTATTTCTAACCTTTACCTTACCATCATATATACAGCCTTCTTCATTTGCTATCTCATCTCTATAAATTTCTCATCTTCTTATATTTATTCTTTCCTAATATCTTTTATTCTGCATACCACTTTTTCCATATCACAATAACAATTACTTTTACCAACTATCTTAATTTACACTTTCCTATATAACTTTCTATATCAATTTCATCAAAGCCACCCTCATCTTTCTAACCTTTATCTTCCCTCCTCTCTAACTATTCTCCATACCTCCATTTCACCATTATTTCTTTTTTCATCTCTCAAACATATACTTCTACTCTTCTCTCTCATTATCATCTCAAAATCTCAATCAATCAATCTTATCCATCTCCCTAACATATTCTTCTCATTTACACCACCTGTCCTCTCTCTCTCCAATCTCTCTGCCTTCCTCATACAAACTTTCACCTATATCTAACTTCCTCTTACTCACTTTCATCACTTTCCCATTCTTAACCCTCTCCTTTCCTTCTCCACTAAATCATTTCCTAAACTAATTCTTTATTTCCATTCTTGTTCCTTATACCAAATACCTATCTGATCTCTAAATATTCAATATACCTCCACATTTCAATTACTCCATCACACTACATCATATCACACCATATCCTTTCACTTCATAACTACATTACTACCCCTCTATAAATGAACTTCTTCAATCCTTGACCCAGCAGTATTGGCGGTGGAGGTTTTGCACTCTACCGAGTGCTCCCCCTCTAGTTTCCATTGTTTTTTTTACACCAAAGTGGTTGCTATTTTTTCACTATTTTCCTGGACTTTGTTTTTTTATCCCAGATTTGTAGCTATTTTTTCACTATTTTTCCGTACATTGTTTGTTTTACAGTTTACACCAAACTGGTTGCTATTTTTTCACTATTTTTCCCATTGTTTTTTTTACACCCAATTTGCTGCTATTTTTTTTCACCATTTCCCTGGACTTTTTTTTTACACCAGATTTGCTGCTATTTTTTTCACTATTTTGCTGTACATTGTTTGTTTTACACCAAAGTGGTTGTTATTTTTTCGCTATTTTCCTGGACTTTGTTTTTTACACCGAATTTGCTGCTATTTTTTTCACTATTTTTCTATACTTTGCTTTTTACACCAAAGTGGGGTTTCCCCTATTTCTTTTGTTCAAAAACTGCCTATCTATAGCATATTTTTCTCCTATTTATTTCCTCTTGTTTTTTTTTTTGAAAGATGTATAGCATATTTTCTCCTATTTATCCTGTTTTTTGAAACTGAC
>CM068954.1:163627411-163648433 GCA_035128595.1 Eptatretus atami | reverse complement strand
GCAGGGTTTTATAAATATTTAAATGGATTTCTGTAGAACGTCTAATGATTATATAAGAACACACATTGCTCTGTAGGGTTTTATAATATATTTAAATGGATTCTGTAGAACGTCTAAATGAATTATATAAACACACTGTTCTCTGTAGGGTTTATAAATATTTAAATGAATTATTATTAGAACACCGCATTCTCTTTGGGTTTTTATAATATTTAAATGATTTCTGTAGAACGGTCTAATGAATTATATAAACACAATTCTTTCTGTTGGCGTTTTTATAAATATCCTAAATGGATTTCTGTAGAACGTCTAATGAATTATATAGAATGCACACGTTCTCTGTAGGTTTTATAAATATTTAAATGAATTATATAGAAACGACGCTATTCTCTGTTGGGTTTTTATAAAATATTTAGAATGGATTTCTGTAGAACGTCTAATGAGTCTATAGAACACACATTTCTGTAGGGTTTTAATAATATTTAAATGAATTATATAGAACCCCATTCTTTGTAGGGTTTTATAAAAGTATTTAAATGAATTATATAGAACACCCATTCTCCTGTTGGTTTTTAAATATCTTAAATGGATTTCTGTAGGAACGTCTTAAATTAATTATATAGAACACCCATTCTGTCCTCGTTGGGTTATTATAAATATCTAATGGATTTCTGTTAGAACGTTGAATGAAGTCTATATAGAACACACGTTCTCTGTAGGCGGTTTTATAAATATTTAAATGATTTCTGTAGAACTTCTAATTAATTATATAGAACACACATTCTCTGTATGTTTTATAAATATTTAAATGAATTTTAGACATCCATTTCTGTTGGGTTTGTATAATATTTTAAATGGATTTCTGTAGAACGTTGAATGAAGTCTATAGAACACACATTCTTGTAGGTTTTATAAATATTTAAATGGATTTCTGTAGAACGTCTAATGATTATATAGAACACCCTTTCTGTTGCGTTATATAAATATCTAAATGGATTTTCTGTAGAACGTTGAATGAGTCTATAGAACACACGTTTCTTCTGTAGGGTTTTATAAATCTTTAAATGGATTTCTGTAGAAACTTCTAATTAATTAATATAAACACACATTCTCTGTAGTGTTTTATAAATATTTAAAATGAATTATATAGAACATCCATTCTCTGTGGGTTTTTTATAATTTAAATGGATTTCTGTAGAACGTCTAAATGGAAGTTATATAGACCAACGTCTTCTGTAGGGTTTTATAAATTATTTAAATGAATTATATAGAAACCCATTCTTCTGTTGGGTTTTTATAAATATCTAAATGAATTTCTGTAGACGTCTAATGAAGTCTATAGAACACACATTCTCTGTTAGGTTTTACTAATATTTAAATGGATTTCTGGTAGAAAACGTTAATTTAATATATATGAACCACATTCTTGTAGGTTTTATAAATATTTTAAATGGATTTCTGTAGAACGTCTAATTATTATATAGAACACCATTCTCTGTTGGGTTTTTAATTAATATTTAAATGGATTTCTGTAGAACGTCTAATGAATTATTTCGAACACACGTTCTCTGTAGGGTTTTATAAATATATTTAAATGAATTATATAGAACACCCATTCTCTGTTGGGTTTTTTATAAATATTTAAATGGATTTCTGTAGAACGTCTAATGAAGTCTATAGAACACACGATTCTCTGTAGGGTTTGATAAATATTTAAATGAATTATATAGAACACCCATTCTCTGTAGGGTTTTAATAATATTTAAGTGAATTATATAGAACACCCATTCTCTGTTGGGTTTTTTAAATATTTAAATAGATTTCTGTTAGAACGTCTAATTAATTATATAGAACACCCATTCTTCTGTTGGGTTTTTTATAAATATCTAAATGGATTTCTGTAGAACGTTGAATGAAGTCTATAGAACACACATTCTCTGTAGGGTTTTATTAAATATTTAAATGGATTTCTGTAGAACGTCTAATTGAATTATATAGAAACCCCATTCTCTGTTGGTTTTATAAATATCTAAATGGATTTTGTAGAACGTTGAATGAAGTCTATAGAACACACATTCTCTGTAGGTTTTTATAAATATTTAAATGGATTTCTGTAGAACTTCTAATTAATTATATAGAACACACATTCTCTGTAGTGTTTTATAAATATTTAAATGAATTATATAGAACATCCATTCTCTGTTGGGTTTTATAAATATTTAAATGGATTTCTGTTTAGAACGTTAATGAATTATATAGAACACACGTTCTCTGTAGGGTTTTATATAAATATTTAAATGAATTATATAAGAACACCCATTCTCTGTGGGTTTTTATAAATATCTAAATGGATTTCTGTAGAACGTCTGAATGAAGTCTATAGAACACACATTCTTGTAGGTTTTAATAAATATTTAAATGGATTATATAGAACATCCATTCTCTGTGGGTATTTTATAAATATTTAAAATGGATTTCTGTGAACGTCTAATAATTTATAGAACACACATTCTCTGTAGGGTTTTATAAATCATTTTAAATGGATTTCATAGAAACGTTGGAATTAATTATAGGAAACACCGCATTATTCGCTGTAGAGTTTTAAATCAATATTTAAATGGATTTTCCATAAAAACGTGAATTAATTTGTTAGAACAACCGACCTCTCCTCCAGAGTTCTATAGAATTTGATTAAGGTCCAAAAATAGATTAGTATTGAGTTCTACTGAAATGGCTATTGAGTCTGCAGAATTTCTATAGACATTTTTTATTGAAGGAAAGGGATACCGGCAAAGATAAAAAACATGGCCTATACACTGGAGTTAGGCGTCATGCTGATCAATATGTATGCAAGTCTGGATGCAATCAGTCCATAACTAATAGGAGTAGCATGACCATAACAAAACAAGAAAGCATGATCATTGCATAGACAATACTTGCAAAATCCATAAACAAATTTGACCTGTCAAAATAATTGTGGTTGAATCAATGATGAATATGCAACTTTTTAGAAGGTTTGATTAAACATGCAACTACCATTTATGTATTCCCGCGCGATGAGGGCTGAGTTTTTTGGGTCTCCCCATTATCACGAACAGGCAGGTGGTGGTCTTTCTATCTTCTACCATCTCCTCTCCGGTAATGAATTTACTTTTCGCACAATAAGATTCACGGTTAGCATTGGTCTCAGTTAGATTATATAACTCAGGGCGTTTCCTTAGAAAGCCGGTTACCGGCGACCCGCAGTCTGTTACTCAGAGAAAAAATGTTCAAAGGTCCGCCGCCTACTTACTTCAGCGCAATTTTTTTCGATTTTAAAAAAAAAATTTTTTTTTTTTTTGTCCACCATCGGACGAAATCTCTACATCCCCCTGTTTTGAAATCGAGAAATGGAATATGGTTTTCCTTAATGAATGCTAGTTATGTACACTATTATGTACACTTACTTCAGATTGCTCACTGTACTCCATCCATGTGCAGTATCATCTCCCCTATTAAGACTACAGCACTAAAGGTATGGCCCAAATGTTGCTAAAATGACTCTTTTAAAGTGCTAAGATACTCCATCTTCCAGACACCTTTGGTGTGCCAACGATGGCCTTTTAATTAATGAACCTTGTTTAAAAGCTGCTTGAACTAACTATTACGTATAGCTGAATTTCGTCAACCAGTCAGTCAGTCCAGTCAGTCATGATGTTAATTGCAACTACATCCAAGTACAGGCCCTAACCACTTGTTTTGGTGGACGTTTTCCACCAAACGGCATTGATGAATATGAAACTATTTCATGTCAGAAATCGTGCTTAGAATGCATCTCCAGTCATCTAGGATCTTCCGGCTTTACCAGGGCCCTAAGTGGGCCCTGACCGCGGCCATACCCAGCTGCGCTCGCTTTGCTCGCAATGATGGTACCTGCTACTCTTTTTAATGGTTAAGCCTCCTACTCCAAGAAATAAGGAAACACCCTGTAACTGCTTGAAAACTGTTGCTAAGAAGAATAACTAAGCTAAAAGCTTGAATATGAGCATTGCATCCAAAATAGTTGATGAGTCAAGCTGGACAGAAATACTAAGCTAAAAGCTTGAAATGAGCATTGCATCCCAAATAGTGTGATGCAGTCAAACTGGAGACCCTTTACAGATAAATCCAAGTATTCAATGGACTATATAACTTACAATCGCAGACGGTTGGTTGTCTCTATGTCTTATATCACTTCATTTCTGTGCTTGTTGCCCTCTGCTCTTTTCCATAGCTGTCCACTCCCCTCCACACACAGGTTTCTGCAGGGCTACACATGGTCCACCATCAACTCTTCTGGTCAGACTTTCAAAACCAGAATGTTGCCACGTCCACTCAGTTCGTTCATCTTTCCCACCTCTGGAACCAACTTTCCACATTATCTTCATCTCATTCTTCCCTCGCAGGTCTTCAAAACCAGCTGTTTCACGCACCATTTCAGATCAATCCCTATCCAATCCATGTCCTTGTCTACCCCGTTAACACACGCCTCCCTCCCTCCCTCTTTAGCTCACCTCTTCACCATATTTTAGTTTGTCTCCTCTTGCTTGCCCTCATTTCCTCCCGCCAACATTCCTTATTTCTCAGCATTCCCTCTATTTTGTCCGTCAACCATGCTGTTTCTGTGCCACCCCCCTCTCTTTCTCTGTTCTTTTGTTTTTTTTCATCCTTATCCATCCTATCTTTTAACTTCTTGCACAGCTTTGACTTGTACTACAAAACAATTAAAAAGAGCATGAATTATTTCGACAACAATTAAGCAATTGTTTGAAGGTGGAACATTCACGTGTAGGCATAACTCCAAGCTTTGGGGTGGCATTATCAGCCCATCCGATGTCAATGGATCTACAAAAAAAATTGGTGGCACCTTGACGTCGACAAATGCAGGGGAGTTCTGATCCCTCAGAAACACAATCCTCAGAGAAATTAATATTCCATGATCCCAAGGCATTTAAGTTAAATGCATTAAATGGTTTGTTCAACAGTGTAGAGGTTCTAGAGAAACACTCACACCATGATTGGCCTCAACAAAGTCCAGATAATGACATTATTGAGGCTGACATGTGCTATTGTCATCTTCTGATGAGTCAGCAAAATTAGTGGCTGACAAAATTATGTGCTGACAAAATTAGCTGACTTTCAGAAGATGGACAATAGCACATTGCAGCCTCAATAATGTTCATTATCTGGACTTTGTGAAAGGCCAAGTCATGGTGTGATGTTCTTCTAGACTCTACACTTTGAACAAACGCGTTTAAGTGCATTTACTTATGCTTGGGTCATGGAATATTATTTCTCCTGAGGATGTCCAGCGCTCAACCGCGTTCAGTCACTTCGCTGATGGCAGTTCAGCCACCATAACCAATATCTGATATCTGCATGTCAGTAGGCGATGGGGCTGAATGCCAGATGCCTAAGCGTCTGTATTGCGGGATTTCTAGTAAGATTGGCGGTGCAGTTAGATGGGCGTTACGTCTGGGATGTCGTTATTACGTTACTCTAGTCGCTAAGGCTAGCCGTTTACGGTGTGTATTATTCATGACTACATGAGAATTCATTCATTTTTGCAACTTGAATAAAAAGACATGCATGTCTGATCCTTGGGAACATAAAGCAAATTCATAATATGGTCCAGTGGTCCTATTTTTTGGGGCAAATTAGGTGCAGCGTATATCGAAAATTAACGCTGGGTTGTGAACAGTAAAATATTAGAACCACTGACTGTAGCTTATCTGGGCCTTGACCTAATGTTGTTCCTCAAATTTGGTAGCATTCTGAACTGAAGGGTCTGGAGAAAAGGTTAGAAGGAATTTATAGCAATTTTCCCCAAAAATTGACAGTCTGTTCGTTTTGACACTTTCTGGTCCAGCGATCGGCAGACCTCCGGCAATTAACATTATGACCTCTGTCCTAATGTTGTTTACCAAATTTTGGGTAGCTTCTGACTGGAGGTCTGGAGAAAAGATTTTTGAAGGAATTTACCGCGATTTTCCAAAAATTGACGAAGGCGGCCATTTTGACCACTTCCGGTCACGTTGATCGGCATGACCTGGCAGTTATCATCCACACCCTTGCTCTGATGTTGTAACCCAAATTTGGTAGCATTCTGACTGGTTGAGTCTGGAGAAGCAGATTTTTTGGGAAGGGATTTACTAAGTCTGCTATTTTGACCTACATAAAGTCAGTGACTGGAATAGCTTGCAATAGCCCGGTTACCAGTCAGGAGCGGAACCTTGCTGCAAATTTAACCGGATCAGCCGCAGCGGTTTGGCCAGAGAAGTCAAAATAGGAGATGGCCGATAGGACAGATGGTGCACGTGACAATTACCTTATCTGGAAATTACAATTCCAGATAAGGGTAAAATATTTCTGGGAATAAAGCATCTGCAAGGAATGACTGTCATCAACTGCATTACTGACTGCAACATATACAAGTTTTGTTGTTCACTACCTTTCAGCGAAGTGACTGTTCAATGTTAGTCCTATAGATATCTTGCTGTATTGTCCTTTGTCTGGATCTTACGCGTCTCGAGAAGCTAAAACATAAAAAATATATAACGCTCGGAATTACATTCATTGTTGCTGACATTTCCAGTACAGATCTTATTGATGGCGAAATGAAAACCAAAGGTCTTTTTTGAACATCATATCTATGATCATATCTTTTCGGGATATGAATTGGACCTCTGGCAATGTGTCAAGGCTCTGATTCATGGCGGAAATTAATGTGTTTCAGAGGAAGTAGATTGATGATTCCTGAGCCAATTCCTCATGAACAAAAGAAAGTATGAACATTGGACGAAGGCTGTATATGTACAGATAACTAATCCATTATGGAGACAATGCCAATGAACTCTCAAGAAGAGAGAAATAAAAAAAAATAAGAAGTGAGGGTTGCTTGAGAGATTTAAGAAATGCATTCTACCTATAGGTGAGCCTGGTGAATGTGTTCACAGAACTCCCTTATGGATGGGAAAGGAATTGATGACACCAAAGCATGGCACTTTTATGTGGAGTAAGTGAGCTATCAAACGTATTATGTATCAAAAAGTTGCTTCATGTGATTATTACTATTATATTTGAATATATGTGATGTGCTTGAAGCATAGATTATAGCTAACCTGTTTATTGAATCTTTCCAATTTCTTCTCTTTCTTCACTTTCCCTCTGCCACTTGCTTTTACGGCCTGGCCTCTCACCATTCCTTAACCATTCTGCAAACACTCATTGTGGCTGCGTTCATCCCTGTTATCCCCATTTCCAAGCCACCTCAATAGAAAAGTACACAGTTTGAAAACCAGTTTTCTGGAAGCAAAACGCCTAAAGAAGTCAAAGCCCACGGAGGTACATTTTCTTCATTTATCTGATGCGGTCCATATTCCTGTGTTTCTCGGACAATGCATGAAAATGAACATGAAAGGTGTTCGGATTTTGTCTGGATATTCTTTAACCTCTCGACTTTCTGTAAGATATATGCAGGAGTTGTTGTTGGGTACTCAAAATGTGGTTCACTATGTTTTCAACAGTGTCACATACAGCTTTGAACATCTCCGTTGTCTTTCCTTATATGGTGGTCTTGCAAGTCTTTCATCTGTCATAGTTGAATCGGTCTTTCCCGCATTGTCTCAACTGTTATGTTGTTATTGGCAAAATTAATACGATTTGCATCAATACATTATCATGATATTTATAGATACAAGAATGGTGTGCTTTTCATGTCCCTGAAAAATCAGAAATTCGATGGGGTCATCCCACAATGTATAAAAGTTTTGGGATTTTTTTAGACATCAGGAAAACTGGATTTCATTGAGCGAACACAAGTGCAATTCAAACTACTTATACGATGTTAGCTTGTTACATATTCACTTGAGTGAGTTGGGAGAGAAAAGTCTTTTTGTTATTTTCATTTATCTCTTTAAAAGTTACCCGAGGCAGCTCCTCATACTTTCAAATGAGATTGAAATGAAAACTGCTCTGGTTGGTTTATGCTGTACATATGTACAGGTAGTGCGAGAACAAAAATGGAAAACTCCAACGATAAAGTCACTTAATAGGGTGATAGTGCCACCATCGAGCGCCAGACTTACGCCTGTATGTGCGCGTGGCATGGTGTCCACCAGCCGTCCTGAATTCTGCGGAATGCAGCACCATTCTTCCAGGAGAAAGTTCAATTAACTCACAACCTGTATTGATGGAGGTGGAAAACGCTGTCTCAGGAGTGTCGCCAGTAATATCACACAAATACTTATTTGGTTTCAGACCTGGCTGACTGGAGAAAAGAGGAGAGGGGTGGGAGAGAGAGGGAGAGGGGTGAGAGAGAGGGAGAGGGGTGGGAGAGAGGAGAGAAGGAGAGTGGTGGGAGAGAGAGGGAGAGGGTGGAGAGAGGGAGAGAAGGAGAGTGGTGGGGAGAGAGAAGGAGAGTGGTGGGAGAGAGAGGAGAAGGGTGGGAGAGAGGGAGGGGTGGGAAGAGAGGGAGGGGGTAGGGAGAGAGGGAGAGGGGTAGGAAGAGGGAGAGGGGTAGGAGAGAGAGGCGAGAGGGTAGGAGAGAGGGAAAGGGGTAGAGAGAGGGAGAGGGGTGGAGAGGGGTAGGAGAGACGAGAGTGAGAGAGCGGTGGGAGAGAGGGAGAGAGGGGTGGAGAGAGTAGATTGGGAGAATGGGAGAGAGGGAGGAGGAGGGAAAGTTGGGTGGCGAGAGAGAGGAGGAGAGAGAGAGAGAGATTGGGTTGGAGCATGAAGGGAAAAGGGAGTGGAGAGAGAGAGAGGGGAATTGTGGTGGGAGAGAGAGAGAGAGAGAAGATTGGGTGGGAGTGGAGAGAGAGAGAGGAAGAGAGAGAGAGAGAGATTGGGGAGGGAGAGAGAGAGAGAGCGTTGAGAGAGAGAGAGAGAGAGCATTTGGGGTGAGAGAGGACAAGGGGTGAGAGAGGAGTTGGGGGGGATGGGGGGGGGGGGGGGGGGGGGGGGGGGGGGGGGGGGGCAGGAGAGAGGGGAGGTGGAAGTGTGGAAAGGGGAGAGAAAGGGGATTCTCTGCAGATGTGACGACCAATTTAACGTTCATCACCAGAAACGGCGCTGACATTTGATGATACCCTGCCGTGACAAACCCGGGATGACAGTTTATTAGCTGGGTTGGGATTTGGAAGCCAGATTTAGACAGCTAAGAGGTGAGCCGTTGTACTCTCTGCTATCCTGCCATGAAGTGGCAAATTCATTGCTTTGTTAACGACACATTTTTTTAACTCATTGTAATCATTCTAATTTATTTTGCCTTCTTAATGCTGGAGCTGTCCACATGGACTACTGTGGCCGTGGTATCACCATGGAAGGTTTGTAGAGATCGAATCTTTGAAGAGCGTCCTAAGGCAGCACTCCACGACAAACAGTTGAAGAAACGAAAACTTAAAGAAACAAAATGTTTAATTTTTATATGTATTTATCTATGCAGAAGTGACGGGTTACATATAATGAAAGAAATTCGTACAAATGAGAAAATTGTCAAAAATAATTGCACATTTCTCAGCAAGCCATCCACCGATTGACGCACCCCAAAACAATCGCGGGGCCAACACAGAGTACCAGATGGGCCCTGAAACTTTGTTCAAGTCGAATCAATATACAGTAATTCAGTGACAGTGCGAATATTGTACAGCATTCACCAAGTGTTTGAAAGCAACTTAGGAAGCACTCCACTGAAAAACCGGTCATAAGAAACTGCTGGATTGGCTAAGCCATTAGCGATGACAATCCGTATATATTAAAACACCTCCCGGAGACGCGCCGCGAAATGTGAAACTATGTCCAATTGACAAATGAGACAACTTAATTTTTTTTTTTGCAGTCAGAACTGCTGCTAAATTCATTTCTTCTTCTGGAGGTTAAATTTTGTTAATTCGGCTTGGTTTAAGAGATTGTCGAGGTTATAGCATACGTGTGAAATTTAATAGAAGCCATTGGATGCTTGGGCCGTCTCCAGGCGTTTATTATAGCATTGTATCAATGACACAGCAATTCTTTGAAAGGTTGGACGATCAGGCATTCGATGATAGTGAGGGAAGTGGGAAAAATTTTATTTTCATGAAGAAATCGTTACAGGCCTGTTCCAAGTCAAGGCCATTGCTGAGCAAGCGTGAAAAAAAATGGCAGCTTAAGATCTCTGCGAGATGACAGGAGGGTGAACCAAGAATTGGCGCACCACCATTTTTGAATAAGGCTTATTTTGGTTTTTTTGTTGAGCAACCCTAAATTATTTCAAAAGGGGGTGTTTAAATTAACCCAAACATCAATTTCTTCTTGCACCACCTTGGCATCCCTTAAGGTATCTTTCCAAAAGTTTGGGCCACCCTAAAATTTTAAGGTTTGGAGTTAGGGGAGACTTGACAGAACGCGACTGAGCAGATGGAGCTGACAGATCACCTGCCATTATTATATCTGGATGAGAACAAATTTTGTGTACGTTGCATGTGCTTCATTTGATTAACCATTTTGTCAAAATTGAGGCCGCTTGAATAGAGGCCAACCATTTTTAGCTCATCTGGGATTTAGGTCTCAGGTGAGCTTAGTGTGATCGTGCACTGTCTGTAGAGCAGTCAGTCCGTTAAACTACTTCAGTCATTATCTCTTTGAACCACATACACAATTTGATGAAACTTTTCGGTCCACAATTCTTCATACTCTGATGCTGAACGAAGGTGTATTTTACGCATCAAAGCTGCGCTCGTATATGGGGTTTACGAACGGGGGTTTTTTTTTTTTTTTTGTTTTTACCTGCCCCAAGCCCCCCCCCCAAATGGATATGGCCTCTCGTCTCCAAAACTATCGGCATACATTTCGATGAAACTTGACATCACAACGCTTGATCACCATGATTGTCACCAATAGTTTCTCAATCCCACAAATCTTGCACTAAATTAAAGACATCTTATGGTGGTGTTTTTGACGGCTCCAAACTAGGTATTTTGGCTCTAATTCTCTCAAACTACACTCACAATTTGATGAAACCTAACACAACACCTTCATCACCTATGATGTTCAAAGTTTTATTTTCACAGATAAAAATGTCATTGTCTTCGGGGTCCTGCGAGAGGCTGGAGTCGTGTTGCTCCTGATTTTCATGGTTGAACGCCAGAACATATAAACTGCGGTCCTATTTTTTGTTAAGGCATTTTGCAGTAGCAATTTGGTGTAATGCTGAATATGGAAGAAAATAATAATTTTTTTTAAACTTCTGATCTACCTCACTAGATGTGTGATGTAACAAGATTGATAAGCACCTGGGATCCTTTCTTGTGCACGCTTGCATTCTGATGAGACATTTCATCATAGACACTCTCAACACCCATGGTTTCGATCTTGAACTCATGATTGTACACCTTGATAGTTTTGACTCTTGGCAATTCAAAAACATGATGTGACTCGTTTTTTATTAGGCGCACGTTACATTAATTGAGCAGGCTTAGGTCAAAAGTACCCACTTGTTTAAAACTACATGGATTAATTATGTGAATTATAAAGTCATATGAGACTTTGAGGCAAATGAAAGAAAACATTCCTTTTGCAGTCATCTCCACGGACAAAGAGACGGTGAAGACTCATCTGGAAATAGGCCTCGGTGCTCGCAGTACGAATGATCTTATGGAGCAAAGACCGTGAATTTTTAGGTATGTATACTTTTTTTACCTGCTCTGTGCATTTTTTTTTCCCAATCGTGACAATTTCCACACAATTCATTTACTGTGGTCTTTTGTAGCTTCGCATGTACAAAAGTTGACCATTGTTGGTGCTCCACTGACCTCACAAAATTTGGCAGTTTGGCGCGAGCTAAAAATTTGAAATTCCCTACCCTGTTACCAATAGATTAACTTCTATCATTTTGCCCTGTTAAGGGGCCATTGGAGTCTTACAAAAGTGCTGTTTTGCTGATGTGGAAAGCTGTTTCTCTTGTTCTTCCACAGGCACCCTCTCCATTGGTAGCAGGCTTTGCTGCAGCCTTACGTGGTGCTTAGCTGTCACAGCACTTCTTCGTAAAAACATCTCGGGATTTTGGAATCACTGTAGTCGGGGGAGATTCTCCTGGAGAACCTGTGCAAGTCCGAGGGTTTAGTGCGAGGGAGGTCCTGCACAGAAGATGGACATATGGTACCTGGTAAGTCTATGACTCTATTAGCTACTACTACTCTACTACTACTAACTTTCCGCATGTTCCAATTTAAACCACCTTCTTGTGTAGCGGCCAGGGGGAAAGCTTTTGCGGCAAGTCTTTCAATGATCTGTCTGGCCAGGCCTACATCGACTGAAGGTGATTTAGGAATTTGGAATTTAGCCAGTATGCCTGACCAATAACTCACCTATTCTTCATGAAGATGAAGTGGGATTTTTAAATATTCCACCAAGTAATTCTAGCATATGGACACCATCCGAATGTCCCTCTGGGGGATGGTGCATTTTTATGATGTAACGCTTCTGGCTTGTGAATCACCAATGCAACAGTTTATTGTCAGAGCTAGATTCACAAGCCGACCCAGTGCTGCAAACTTGAGTGTTGCAACGACCTCTGTTGGCCGTCCTACTTGTTACCAGGTGAGTACTGTATCTTCACACATATAATCCGCACCCCGGGTGCACTGCCCACATGGAGAAAAGTGCTCTCGAAAATCTCAGGCATGTATAACCTGCACACGGGTATACCCGCAAGCCAGATTTCCTCTGCGCACATGACCGGGAGATACGGAATCACCATATTTACAGGGGCAGCCAACATGGCTTTGTTGTCAGGACGCAATGAATCGACTTTTCCAAATCATACTGCGGTAATGTCCAATTGAACGATTAAAATGTCAATTTCAAACTCGTCCTCGCCTCCAAAGCCAGTCGCCGACTGGGAATCCTCCGTCGTGGGCAAAGTCCTTCTCGGCCCACTGAGCTCCTGACCACGTTACAAAGCTTTTGTCCGCAGCCTGATGGGGTAATGCTCTCCCCTCTGGGCTGGTTGCTCGCTGCCTCCAGCCTTTCGGCTTCACGCTGTACGAAAACCAAGGCATTTCGGATCATTGGCATCTCCCGCAATAGGCTGAGTCTTATGGCCTCTCACTCAATCACCGCGGTTGGTGCGGTGGTCTTTCTGTCTTCTACCGTCTCCTGCTTCGCAGCCTCGCCCCCCCCCCCCACTGCTCTCTCTGCGTTTCTCCCCACCACATTTTCCAGGTGCTCAAGGTCTGCCACCACAACCCTTTCTGGGGAGGGTTTGTTTTTAACTGAATTTCTGCAAGTATGGATTAATCCGATGAGTGCGAAATTCCATATAGCTATATACGTTATATTGTTCCCTGGAATTGTACCAGAGGAAGTTTTGGCACCAAAGGTCAAATCCTTGCCTTTGACCTTTATAAGTTCACAAAAGGTCGAATTTACAAATTTGTGGAATCGAACGCGGGTTTTTGACGCTTTTTGGACGAACTACCTCAATAAGCTATAGCACGTTATCCTGTTCTTATTTTAATGTCCACAACATTGTTTTGTGACCTTTAAAGTTTGCAAAGGTCAAGATTTTTAAAGTTGTTGAACGAAACCGGGTTTTCGACATTTTGCAGCTAATAACTGTCAGCTCGTACCACATCAATGTTGAATCATTTTTATAACTTGGTCAAACTTTATCACATTGTCTCATCTTGACTTCTGAAACCAATCTACATCGTCAATACCGTTGCTCGTGAACCAATCGTCGTCTTCAGACGTTGTGAACATCCGCAATCTCTGTGTGTGTGCCTGTGTGCGTGTCTGCGACCTGCTGTTTCTGGACCACGCACTGGTCCGATCTGATTGGAAACTTGCCAGGAATAATTGCTGGGGACCTGAGGATGTGCCTTTCAAGGTTGATATTAATCAGGACAAGCAGGTTTCGCGCAAGTTACGGCGCATTTATTTGCCAACCGCAAATGAGCAAGGACACGGTGTCTATGACAATCACTATTGACGTCACAATTCTTTTCTTTATTTATTTATTTATTAATTTTATATTTTTTTTTTATTTTTTTTGCACGATTGACGTCCAAATTGCTTTTCTTCGTTTGATATGAACGTCACAATTGACGCTGGGGACCTGAGTAATGTGCGTTTTCCAAGGTTGATATCGTTCCTTGACTGACTCGTACAGTTAGGGCAGCACCTACGGGCAGATGCACGCGTACGGGCCGCACTAGTTTTAAAAATGAACAAGGGTACGTTTTCATAATGAAATTAGTCATGATTAATATTTGACGTTCTTAGGTTTTTAAAAAATGTCCTTTTATCTGCATTTTTGTATGTGCCTGTATCCTGTTGAGATGTCCAGGTAGTGTGTTCAGTTACCAAGCAGTTTAGCTAGCGCTTGGCAGCCAGTCGTTCCTATATCAACGGTTTTCATGCATTGCTTGCTTGAATGCAAAGCCACTTGGCAGCGCTCTACAAGAAACTTCAAACTAAACACAGAAACTACACTGGTAACTAATGGAGGGAGGGAAATGGGGTGGGGTGAGAGGAAGGACCTTGGTGTTGTCCCTGCTAGTTATATACATATGAGGTAAATTCAATAATTAACAACCTCTTGTTTCTCTGCTGTATGCGGTGTGTTTTGATACCTGTGTGTTTGTTCCTTCCCTATATTCTTCATCCTTCGTGTAGACCTCTGCTGCGTTCAATGTGACATTGTCACCGTCCTCTGTCCACCCTCAAAGCTCTTCCATGAGCCTTGAATCTCACAAAAACAGTTTTTTTGTTTAGGTAACATTGTTTAAGCCTCATTTAAATCTTCATTCTTGGACACAAGTTTTCTAAATTAGAGGCACATTAAAAAGAAATTATTTTAAGGTGAACAGGTGTTTAAGCCATTCATTTATATCTGTCGATTCTTGACACAAAGTTTTAAAATGAGAGCACTTTTAAAAATTTTTTTTTTTTAAGGTAAAAGTGTTTAAGCATCATTATAAATCTTCATTCTTGGACACAAGTTTTTAAAATGAGAGGCACCGTTTAAAAAAAAATTTTTTTAAGGTAACGTGTTTAAGCCATCATTTAAAATCTTCATTCTTGGACACAAGTTTTTAAATGAGAGGCACCGTTTAAAAAAAATTTTTTTTAGGTAACATGTTGTTCTAAGCCATCATTTAAATCTTCCATTCTTGGACACAAGTTTTTAAAATGAGAGCACATTTTAAAAAAAATTTTAAGGTTAAAAAAAAATTAAAGCATTACAAATTGAGGCATGTACTTTTACGTCAAAGGATGAAAACGTGTAAAAATTCCCACATGCACTTTGGGTGCGATGGGTATGGTTTAAAAATAACATGCATCTCACCTATAAGGTGAAAATACATGACATGGTGTTACAAAAGAAACTGCTTTTGTGCTTCATTCGTACATAAATAATAATTCTTATGATGCATCTTTTGGCCCGATCTGTAATCTTTATGCTACATTGTATGAGGTTCTTTTGAGAAATTATTTTGATTTCCATAACCAACACTGCATGGTGATATCCAGACTCATTGATCAATAAACTGGAAACTTTCAACCTCCTCCTGATGCAATTAAGCTTTTGCCTCCATTTTCTTCCATGTTCACCAATCCCTAGGAGATGTAATCAACATGGTGGATGGGGAGTGTGTACTGGTCAGAACCCAGTAGAGTGGTGGACCTTCTAGCGAACAGCACAATTGGTGCCGACTGTTCGCATTGATTTCTGGTGTGTTGGTTATCCGTTCGCCATTGACTAATGACTCATGAACCCCAGCTCCAGGTTTGCCAAATACTGTCCTGATCTCTTTGGATATGAACTCCCCTTTGTATCCTTTTTGACACAACCTATGACTCCTAGTTCTAGCATGGCATCCTTACGCCAGACCCAAATTATTCACCACATGATGAGAGATGCAACATGCAGCAATTAGACTGGACCAGCATATGACTCACTTCTCAATTATATGATCCATTATAAATACATTCATTCCAGTGAGCACGCCCAAGAGTTTATGAAGGTCTCTCCAGATCGTGTGAAGCTCACCCTTCAAGGCAACCTTTCAGCCCATCGCTTGAGCACGAGACCGCAAACAACCTTCACAGAGGATGAGAGTTTGCAGGACTCTGTCCTCAGCTCTGACCCAGGCTGGTGGGAGTCTCTGTTGTGAAAGGTAGGTTCCGGATTTACGTTTTCTTAGAAAAGTTTTCTTAAGAGAGCTTAATGCAGGTTACTTCACACCATTGTTTTATTCTGGCAAACACCTGTCTAAGGTAGACATTAGAGCAGACTATTATCGTGGTTGTATTATTTTATGGTGTATTTGACCTTGGGAATTCATTAATGAAGGCTAGAAGGGCATTCAACAGAGCACATACTCCGCCATGCATGCCTGCATCCACGAGAACATATCGGCCCAATACATTTTTTTAAATATCATTTCTAGTAGTATCAATTTTTTTGGCCCTATCTCACTCATTTTGAAGAATCACTTTAAATAAATAAATATTCTCGTATCCAGATCCGGATTCGGAATCTTCACCAAAATTGATCAATTCTCCTTGGCCACACAACCAACACATCCCAAGTTTCGTCTGATCCGTCCACAAAACTTGTTTGAGATTCGTGCTATACGTGCTGTATATATCGTTTTGGCCGCTTCTCTCAATGGTGAAGAATCACTTTAAACATCTAGTAGTCGGATCAGATCGGATCTTCACAAATCTAAGTCATTTGTCGTTGTCAACACCGAACCTGTCGACAACATTTCATGTGGCTGCCGTCCCACAAACTTTTTGAGATATCCTGTACACAGAAAGCAGTCAAACGAACAGAAGGGGTGCAATATCCTCCTTCGGTGGCTTGAGGTAATAAAAAATGAACTACAGTTTCTTTAAATAAGTTGGTAAACAATATTGAAGTGTATATATGTATACTATTGGGATTACTAGGTGTCTGAGTTCAATCCTGCTCAGCCGTTTGAAATTGATACCAGGTGGGGTTGACTCAGCCTGGTCATGCCTTCTGAGGTCGGGCAGATGAGTACCAGCTTTCTGGGATGATTGAGCCATTTGAGTATCCTGTGTCGGATGTGGCGACGCCATCCAGGAATTGTGCCCATAGCCCAGGAGGACTGCTTTCGGCAGACTGATGTTGTTACAGAGGTATGGGGTCCCAATGGCATGGAATATCGCTGTGCAGTGTCTGTCCTGTGTTGTCACTGACTACTCCTTCAGACGCGCTGTGAATGTAACAAACTTCTGGGATGCACCTAACCCTCCCTTAGGTATTTTTGTGTCTAAAGGTATTTTTTTGGAAAAAAAAAGTTATTTTTTTTTTTTTTTTTTTTTTTTTTTTCTTTTTTTTTTTGACAATTTTTATTTTTAATTTAAATCTTCAACTTCAATTTCCTTTATAAAAATGTAACATTCTGAATCTTACAAATTAGATTTGCAGAATAAATGTTTCAATTCTGCTTGGTGTAAAATCCAAGATAACATGGCAGTTTTTGTCTCACTGTTGCGCACGTGTGGTGACGGCGAGCGAGCGAGCCAATCACAACTCGGATAATATAGCAAGTGGTTTGTGTTTTTTTACAAAATAGCTATCCAATACGTCAGGCCATTTATGTGGGGCATTTTGTTACATGTGCTGGAAGACACATAAACCACTGTACTTATTTGAAAAAACCTAAGTTCAGCAACCAAAACATTACATATGGCCAAGACCATCCTGAAGATTAATCATTTCATTTCATATTGCAGCATGTGCTGCTGGTTGCATCATTACTGGGAGGCATGGCTGTGCTGCAGTCGGCCCGCTCTTCCAGTACACTGGTACTCATTTCACCAACCTTCATGAGGCATGACAGACTGAGTCCAACGCCCACCTGGTGTTAAGTTCAGCAGCCAACAGGGCTCGAACTCAGGCCCAAAGATCCAGGCCAGCCACCCTACCACTAAGCTCGTCACCAGCTTAGTTCAAGACTATGTGGATCTTTATTATAGAGCATGTTAATATTGTTCAATGCTGAAATTTTTGTGCAATGGTGGTGGTCCGTATGCAGCTTAGCTGCCGGGTAGGTATGATTGTCTTGAAGCACGACAGTGTGCTCGATGCAGTGCCTCTACGCAGTACACACACTGAATGGTATCGATTTCGCCGACTTGGAAGGATGACAGGTTGAGTCAACCGCCCTGGTGTATTAATTCAGCGGCCGACGGGGCTAATCTCTAGGACCTAGATCCCAAGCCGCGCCATAAAGCAGCTGAGCACACCAGGCTCCTTTGTTGCAATGATGTTGTCTATCTAACAGTAAAAAATAAGAGGGAAAAAAGTTTGGGAAAAAAACTTGGAATTGGCCTCATGGTCAAAGCATTCTGTATAAAACCATGATGGCCAACAACAGTTCTTGTGTTGTGCAACAAGGTGCAATCATCAGGTTTCCTTTTAAGATGGAGACTCACACTAGCTCACTGAATTTCACAGAGACTGTCTGCACAATTTTAGTGAACTATGTCCTTGTCACGTAGTTATGTTAAATTGCGCCGTGAAGTTCAAAAATGGCGTGAATGTGGTGAGTGATCTTGAGCACTATTCATGTGCAATCAACTGCTGCGACTCAAGAAAACATTAAATGTGTAGAAACCAATAATTATTGAGGAGGAGGCGAGGAGGGGGAGGAAACATTGAACTAGGCAAAATAAATGGCTGGGTTAGGAAAGGTTAGTTGGTGTAATAAAGATAATGAATGTGTCGGAATTGTGGATGACAAGATGAGGTGGTCACTGCTTGCTTGAAACCTGAAGGAGGAGTGAGACAGAACAGCCTCGCAGAAGATGGTTTCAAAAAGACAGGGAAGTGAAGAATAAAAAGAGCTGTGGTGTGTCGTCACCCTGGATTTGAGGTTACCAGAAAGGGCTGACTGGAAGGATGCATGCATGCATCCTGCAGTTGTCAGGACTGAGAAAACAGATCAGGTTAGCAATATTGGGAGAATCAGTATGGAGAAAACAGAGAGACAACCGCAGCCTGCCGTTTTGAGAGAACAGACGCCTTGCTTTGGTCTCGTCATGGGAGATTCCCAATAATTTGAGCGAGCTACATATTCCAACAATATCCAGGAGAGGCCAGATGTGATGGCTGGGGCACAGCCAATAGCGGAGAGAATATTCCATTGAGCTATGGACAAAGCACAAAACAAATCTATGGCCCTTAGACTTAATGATTGTAGTTTTACTCTTTTATCTCCTTTTAGGTTCCCGGAGACTTTGGTTTCACTCTCAGGACAGTCCAAGTGGAGAAAGAATTCGGCATATAGCACGTGGTCCTAGTGCCCGCTATGGCAGGGTCAAGTGGGAAAGCCTTTGTGAAGGTGAGTGCTGTGGAGGCTGCAGGTCGAAGTGTGCATGGATGGGCTCACTCGACATCATTCGAACGTTTAGAGAGTGGCCACAGGTGAACCCTTGCACCTTGTTGTAGGCAACGACCACGAGTGAGCACAGCGTACCGTGCCATTTGCATAAACCTTCAATTCAACGCCCTGGGCAAAGAAGGACATCTTAACAAAACAGCCTCGCTCCTCGGCTTTTCCTCCATCCCCGGATGGAGAAATCAGGGGGGGGTGTGGTTCTAAAAGTTCCTTCTTAACTCAGATTTTTTTTTTTTCAGATATAGCAGTTATTTTGACGCAGAAGGCTTCCTAACAGAACAAATGACTCCTTGGTTTAATCTGCGAGCAATTTTTCAAGGCCATGCCCTGGGATAGTCTATAGTTATCAGTACCCTGTTGTTCCCATCCTCGCCTAAATTAGGCAGGCAGGCCACCATTCAAGAGGTTGATATCTGTCTCCACCTGAAGAGCCTGGATTTGGATTTCGCCTTGTTGGCGGAGAACCTGCAGGAGAACCAGTCAGTATGATATGATTATCCGGTATATACGTGTTGCATATTTTCTGCAACAATACTGGTATGATAGTTTTGATGAACACATTATTAGATATAAAACAGCCAGATGTGGTGTAAACGTGTAACAGATGTGAGTAAAGGATATGCTATGTTTACTCTTAAAGTTCTTTAATCCAGGGTCTGAGTTTTTAATTGATTTTTTGCTATCTATATAAATAAATATGTAACTGTTGGTTTCCTATTTGCTTCTCTCACTGCATTTGCACGTCATCACAACGTTTTTGGCATAACTACCCTGCAGCGAAAGCGAAAATGGGGTTATAGCAATTCGTTTCGCTCTGTCTCTCCGTCTGTCTGTCTGTCTACAGACATCATCTATGATCGAGCAACTACTTAATTTCAATTGAATTATATATTTTGAGAAATGCAGAACACAAATCGGAACATGAATCGGACCAACAGGCAGTTTTAGCAGTACTTTGGTTCTGAGATTTGGAATTGTACGGAAACTTCATCCCGAGTGTGCCTGCATACAGAAGAGTAAGGTAATTGAAATTTTGTCTGTCTGCCTGCCTGCCTGGCAATCAAACACCATTGGAGTAATTCAAACAGGAAAAACGAAGCTGGTTTTTTTTTGACGTCATAAAGGACACAGACAATCGGCACAAACAACTAATTTAATTATGTTAAATAAGGTGGTGTAAAAGGTTTTTAAAGCTTCTAAAAAAAAGTTTTTTCTTAGCTTTAAAAACTCTCATTTCATTTCAATCGAAGTTATACTTGACACTGTATATGAAAAATCGCTCTCTCGCACTTCCAAAACCTCCAATTTAGCAGTACAGTACTTGGACAAAATATTATGCCATTTTGCAATCCTCTCCACCAATCAAATTTATCGAACACACTTCCCACGTTGGGGAATATCGGAGATTCAGCAAATTTGTGGTCTCTGTTGGGTTTTTATAAATATTTAAATGGATTTCTGTAGAACGTCTAATGAATTATATAGAACACACATTCTCTGTTGGGTTTTTATAAATATCTAAATGGATTTCTGTAGAACGTCTAATGAATTATATAGAACACACGTTCTCTGTAGGGTTTTATAAATAT
>CM068954.1:163606456-163627386 GCA_035128595.1 Eptatretus atami | reverse complement strand
TTAAATGAATTATATAGAACACCCATTCTCTGTTGGGTTTTTATAATATTTAAATGGATTTCTGTAGAACGTCTATATGAATTATATAAACCACAATTCTCTGTTGGGTTTTTATAAATATCAAATCGGATTTTCTTGTAGAACGTCTATGAATATATAGAGAGCACACCGTTCTCTGTAGGTTTTTATAAATATTTAAATGAATTATATAGAACACGACGCAATTCCTTGTTGGGTTTTTATTATAATATTTAGAATGGATTTTTCTGTAGAACGTCTAATGAGTCTATAGAACACACATTCTCTGTAGGGTTTTAATATTTAAATGAATATATATAGAAACCCCCATTCTTTGTAGGGTTTTATAAAGTATTTAAATGAATTATAGAGAACAACCCTTCTCTGTTGGGTTTTTATAAATATCTAAATGGATTCTGAGAACGTCTAATTAATTAGTATAGAACACCCATTCTTGTCTTGTGGTTATTATAAATATCTAATGGATTTCTGTAGAACGTTAATGAAGTCTATAGACAACAGTCGTTCTCTGTTAGGGTTTTATAAAATATTTAAATGATTCTGTAGACTTCTAATTAATTATATAGAACACACATTCTCGTAGTGTTTTATATATATTTAAATGAATTATTAGACATCCATTCTCTGTTGGGGTTTGTATAACTATTTTAATGGATTTCTGTTTAAAGGGTACAACGTTGAATGAAGTCTATAGAACACACATTCTCTGTAGGGTTTTATAAATATTTAAATGGATTTCTGTAGAACGTCTAATATTATATAGAACACCCATTCTCGTTGGGTTAATATAAATATCTAATGGATTTCATGTAGAACGTTGAAATGAAGTCTATAGAACACACGTTTCTCTGTAGGGTTTTATAATATCTTTAAATGATTTCTGTAGAAGCTTCTAATTAATAATAAGAACACACTTCTCTGTAGTGTTTTTAATATTTAAATGAGATTATATAGAACATCCATTTCTCTGTGGGTTATTATTAATTTTAAATGGTTTTCTGTAGAACGTCTAATGAAGTTATATAGACACAGACGTTCTTCTGTAGGGTTTTATAAATTATTTAAATGAATTATATAGAAACACCTTCTCTGTTGGTTTTTATAAATATCTAAATGAATTTCTGTAGAACGTCTAATGAAGTCTATAGAACCACATCTCTGTAGGGTTTTAAATATTTAAATGGATTTCTGATAGAAACGTTAATTTAATTATATAGAACCACATTCTGTAGGGTTTTATAAGATATTTAAATTGGATTTCTGCTAGAACGTCTAATTAATATATATAGAACACATTCTCTGTTGGTTTTTTAATAATAGTTTAAAATGGATTTCTGTAGAAGTCTAATGAATTATTTCGAACACACGTTCTTCTGTAGGGTTTTATAAATATTTAAATGAATTATATAGAACACCCATTCGTCTGTTGGGTTTTTTTGATAAATATTTAATGGATTTCTGTAGAACGTCTAATGAGGTCTTAGAACACAACATTCTCTGTAGGGTTTATAAATATTTAAATGAATTATATAGAACACCATTTCTCTGTAGGGTTTTAATAATATTTAATGAATTATAGTAGGAACACCCATTCTCTGTTGGGTTTTTATAATATTTAAATAGATTCTGTAGAACGTCTAATTAATTATATAGAACACCCATCTTCTGTTGGGTTTTATAAATTATCTAAATGGATTTCGTAGAACGTTGAATGAAGCTATAGACACACCACATTCTCTGTAGGGTTTTATAAATATTTAAATGATTTCTGTAGAACGTCTAATGATTATATAGAACACCCATTCTCTGTTGGGTTTTTATAAATAATCTAAATGGATTTTGTAGAAGTTGAATGAAGTCTATAGAACACACATTCTCTGTAGGGTTTTTATAAATATTTTAAATGGATTTCTGTAGAACTTCTAATTAATTATATAGAACACCCATTCTCTGTAGTGTTTTATAAATATTTAAATGAATTATTAGAACATCCATTCTCTGTTGGGTTTTTATAAAATATTTAAATGGATTTCTGTAGAACGTCTAATGAATTATATAGAACACACGTTCTCTGTGGGTTTTTATAAATATTAAATGAATTATATAGAACACCCATTCTCTGTTGGGTTTTTATAAATATCTAAATGGATTTCTGTTAGAACGTCTAATGAAGTCTATAGAACACACATTCTCTGTAGGGTTTTATAAATATTTAAATGGATTATAATAGAACATCCATTCTCTGTGGGTTTTTATAAATATTTAAAATGGACTTTTGGTGAACGTCTAATTAATTATATAGAACACATTCTCTGTAGGGTTTTATAAATATTTAAATGATTCATAGACGTTGGAATTAATTATAGGGGAACACCGCATTAGTTCGCTGTAGAATTTTAAATCAATATTTAAATTGATTCCCATAAAACGTGAAATTAATTGTATAGAACAACCGAACCTCCTCTCCAGAGGTTCTATAGAATTATAAGGTCCAAAATAGATATATGAGTTCTACTGAAATGCTATTGAGCTCTTGCAGAATTTCTATAGAACATTTTTATTGGAAGGGAAAGACACCGGCAAAATAAAAAACATGGCCTATACACTGGAGTTAGCGTCATGCTGATCAAATGTAGCAATCTGGATGGCACAGTCCATAACTTAGGAGTTAGCATGACAAGACAAACAAGAAACGATGTCATGCATAGCACAATAACTTGCAAAATCCATAAAAACAAATTTGACTTCAAAATAATTGGTGTTGTGAATTCAATGATGAATATGCAACTTTTTAGAAAGTTTGATTAGACATGGCAACTACCCATTTATTGGTATCCCGCCGCGATGAGGCTGGTTTTTGGGTCTCCCATTATCACCGACAGGCAGGTTGGTGGTCTTTCTATCTTCTACCATCTCCCTCGGTAGTTGAATTTTACTTTTAGCACAATAAGATTCACGTTAGCATTGTTCTCAGTAGATATTAACTCAGGGGTTTCCTAGAAAGCCGGTTACGCGGCGACGCCGCAGTCTGTTACTCAGAGAAAAAATGTCAAAGGTCGCCGCCTACTTACTTCAGCGCAATTTTTCGATTTTTAAAAAAAAAATTTTTTTTTTTTTGTCACCATCGTGCACAAATCTTCTACATCCCCTTGTTTAAATCCGGAAATGGAATAGGTTTCCTTAATGAATGCTAGTTCAGTACACTATTATGTACACTTACTTCAGATTGCTCACTGTACTCCATCCATGTGCAGTATCATCTCCCTATTAAGAACTAAGCACTAAGGTAATAGGCCAAAATGTTGCTAAAATGACTCTTTAAAGTGTTAAGTACTCCATCTTCCAGACACCTGTGTGTGCCCTAACGATGGGCCTTTAATTAATGAACCTTGTTTAAAAGCTGCTTGAACTAACTATACATGTATAGCTGAATTTCAGTCAACCAGTCAGTCAGTCAGTCAGTCCATGATGTTAATTTGCAACTACATCCAGTACAGGCCTAACCACTTGTTTTGTGGAGTTTTCCAACCAAACGGCATGGTAATGAATATGAGAAACTTTTTCATGCTCAGAAATCGTGCTAGAAATGTCATCTCCAGTTCATCTAGATCTTCGCTTGCCAGGGCCTAAAGTGGGCTGACCGCGGCCATACAGCTGCGCTTCAGCTTTGCTCGCAGTTGATGGTAACCTTGCTACCTTTTTAATCGGTGCCTCTACTCCCAAGAAATAAGAACCCCTGTAACTGCTGAAACTGTTGCTAAGAGAATAACTAAGCTAAAAGCTTGAAATGGCATTGCATCCAAAAACTAGTGTGATGAGTCGCTGGAGAATAACTAAGCTAAAGCTTGAAATGAGCATTGCATCCCAAATAGGTGTGATGAGTCAAGGAGACCCTTTACAGATAAATCCAGTATTCAATGGACTATATAACTTACATCGCGACAGTTGTTGTCTCTATGTTCTATATATCACTTCTTTTCTGGTGCTTGTGCCTCTGCTCTTCCATACCTTGTCCACTCCCCTCCACACACAGGTTTCTGCAGGGCTACACAGGGTCCACGCATCAACTCTTCTGGTCAGACTTCCAAAATCCAGATCGTTCGCAACCTCCACTCATTCGTTATCTTTCTTCCACCTCTGGAACGCAACTGTTCCACATTATCTTCATCTCATTTTCCCTCGCAGGTCTTCAAATACCACTGTTTCACGCACCATTCAGATCAATCCCTATCCAATCCTATCCTTTCTACGCCCGTTAACACACCCCATCCCTCCCTCCTTTTAGCTCACCTCGTTCACCATACTTTATAGTTTGTTTCCTCTTGCTTGCCCTCATTCCTCCCCCAACATTCCTTATTTCTCCACATCTCCGCTCATATTTTGTCCTGCGACCATGCTGTTTCTGTGCCACCCCCTCTCTTTCTCTGTTCCTTTTTGTTTTTCAGTCCTTATCCATTCCTATCTTTTAACTCTTGCACAAGCTTTTGACTTTGTACAAAAACATTAAAGAGCATGGAAGTTATTTCGACAACAATTTAGAGAAATTTGTTTGAAGGTGGAACATCTCCAACGTGTAGATAACTCCAAGCTTGGGGTGGCATTATCACCATGCGATGTCATGGATCTACAAAAAATTGGTGCACCTTTGACGTCTGAAAATGCAGGGGAGTTCTGATCCCTCAGAAACACAATCCTCAGGAGAATAATATTCCCATGATCCCAAGGCATTTAGTAAATGCACTTAAATGGTTTGTTCACAGTGTGAGGTCTAGAGAACACTCACACCATGATTGGCCTGTCAACAAAGTCCAGATAATGAATATTGAGGCTGAATGTGCTTTGTCATCCTTCTGAGGTCAGCAAAATTAGTGCTGACAAAATTAGTGCTTGACAAAATTAGCTGACTTCAGAAGATGACATAGCACATGCAGCTCAATAATGTTCATTATCTGACTTGTGAAAGGCAATCATTTGGTGTGAGTGTTCTCTAGACCTCTACACTTTGAACAAACGTTTTTAAGTGCATTTACTTAATGCTTGGGTCATGGATATATTTTCTCCTGAGGCATGTCAGCGCTCAACCGGCGTTCAGGTCACTCGTGACTGGCAGCTTTCAGCACCATAACCAATATCTGCTATCTGAATGTCAGTAGGCGATGGGGGCTGAATGCCAGATGCTTTTAAGGGCCGTCTGGATGACGATTTTAGTAAGATGGCGGTGCAGTTAGATGGCGTTACGTCTGGGATGTCGTTATTACGTTACTCTCAGTGCTAAGCTAGCCGTTTACGGTGTGTATTATTCGATGCTACATGAGATTTCACTTTTTGCAAACTTGAATAAAAAGACATGCAAGTCTGATCCTTGGGAACATAAAGAATTCATAATATGGTCCAGTGGTCCTATTTTTTGGGGCAAATAGGTGCAGCGTATTATCGAAAGTTAAACGCTGGGTTGGTGAACAGTAAAAATTAGACGCACTGGACCTGTAGCCTTATCTGGGCCTTGACCTAATGTTGTCACTCAATTTTGGTAGCATTCTGACTGGAAGGGTCTGGAGAAAAGGTTATGAAGGGAAATTTTGCAAATTTTTCCAAAATTTGACAGTCTGTCGTTTTGACACTTTTGGTCCATGCGATCGGCATGACCTCCGCATTAACATTATGACCCTGTCCTAATGTTGTACCAATTTGGGTAGCATTCTGACTGGAGGGTCTGGAGAAGGATTTTTGAAGGAATTTACCGCGATTTTTTCCAAAAATTGACGAAGGCGGCCATTTTGACAACACTTCCGGTCACGTGATACGGCATGACCTGGCAGTTTATCATCCACACCCTTGCCCTGATGTTGTAACCCAAATTTGGTAGCATTCTGACTGGTGAGGTCTGGTGAGAGAAGATTTTGGAAGGGATTTACTAAGTCTGGCTATTTTTGACCACAAAAGTCACGTGACTGGAATAGCTTTGCAATGCCCGTTACCAGTCAGGAGTCGGACCTTGCTGCCAAATTTAAACGGATCAGCCCAGCGGTTTGGCCAGAGAAGTCAAAATTAGGAGATGGCCAGTATGGACAGTGGTGACGTGACATACCTTATCTGGAAATTCAATTCCAAGATAAGAGTAAAATATTTCTGGAATAAAGCATGCAACGAATGACTGTCAATCACACTGCATTACTGACTGCAACATATAAACAGTTTTGTTGTTCACTACTTTCAAGCGAAGTGACTGGTTCAATGTTAGTCCTATAGATATCTTGTTCTGTATTGTCTTTTGTCTGGATCTTACCGTCTCGAGAAGTAAAACATAAAGAAATATATAAGCTCGGAATTACATTCATTGTTGCTGACTAGTTCCAGTACAGTCTTATGAGTGGCGAAATGAAAACCAAGTCTTTTCTGAAGCATCATACTATATCATACTTCCTTCGGGATAATGAATTGGACCTCTGGCAATTGTGTCAGAGGCTCTGATTCATGGCGGAAATAATGGTGTTTCAGAGGAGTAGATGATGATTCCTGAGGCCAATTCCTCAGACACAAAGAAAGTATGAACATTGGGACGAGCTGTTATGTACAGATAACTAACTCCATTATGAGTAATGCCATGAACTCTCAAGAAGAGAGAAATAAAAAATAAAAAAGAATGAGGGTTGCTTGAAGATTAAGAAATGCATCTACCTATTGTGCAGCCTGGTGAAGTGCTGTTCCACAGAACTCCCTTATTGGATGGGAAAGGAATTGATGACACCAAAGCATGGCACTTATTATGTGGAGTAAGTGAAGCTATCAAATACGTATATGTATCAAAAAGTTGCTTCATGTGATTTATTACGATATTAATTGAATATATGTGATGTTGCTTTGAAGCATGATTATGCTAACTGTTTATTGACATCTTTCAATTCTTCTCTTTCTTCACTTCCCTCTGCCACTTGCTTTTAGCGGCCTGGCTCTCCCATTCCTTAACCATTTGCAAACACTCATTGTGGCTGCGGTTTCATCCAGCTGTTATCCCCATTTCCAAGCCACCTCATAGAAAAGTACCATGTTTGAAAACCGTTTCTGAAGCAAACAGCCTAAAGAATGTCAAAGCCACGGAAGGACATTTTCCATTATCTGATGCGGTCCACTATATCCTGTGTATTCTCGACATGCATGAAAAGTGAACATGAAAAGGTGTTCGGATTTTGTCTGGAATATTCGGTTAAACCTTCTCGACTTTCTGTAGATATATGCAGGGAAGTTGTTGGTTGGGTACTCAAATGGGTTCACCATGTTTTCAACCAGTGTCAGCTACAGCTTGACACATCTCCGTTGTCTTTTCTTATATGGTGGTCTCAATCTTTCATCTGTCATAGTTGATCGGGTCCTTTCCCGCCATTGTCTCACACTGTTATGTTGTATTTGGCAAAAATTATACGATTTGCATCAATACATTATCATGATATGTTATGATACAAGAAATGTGCGTGTGCCTTTTCATGTCCCATGAAATAAAGAAATTCGATGGTCATCCCACAATGTATAAAAGTTTTGGGGATTTTTTTAACATCAGGAAACTGGATTTCATTGAGCGAACACAAGGTGCAATTCAAACTACTTATTACGATGTTACTGTTAGCATAGTTCCTTGAGTATTTGGAGAGAGAAAAGTCTTTTTGTTATTTTCATTTATCTCTTTAAAAGTTACCGAGGCAGCTCCTCATCTTCAAATGAGATTGAAATGATAACGCTCTGGTGGTTTATTGCTGTACATATTGTACAGGTAGTGGACGACGAAAAATGGAAGAACTCAACGTAAAGTCACTTTAATAGGGTGATTGTGCCACATTGAGCGCCGCTACGGCCTGTAATGTGCCGTGCTGGTGTCCACCAGCGTCTGGAATCTGCACAGGAATGCGCACCATTCTTCCAGGAGAAGTTCAATTAACTCACACCTGTTTGATGGAGGTGGAAACGCTTGTCTCGGAGTCGTCGCAGAATATCCACAAATAACTTTATGTGGTTCAGACCTGGTGTGACTGGAAAAAGAGGGGAGGGTGGAGAGAGGGGGAGAGGCGTGGTAGAGAGGAGAGGGGTGGGAGAGAGGGAGAAGGAGAGTGGTGGGAGAGAGAGGGAGAGGGGTGGGGAAGGAGAGAAGGAGAGTGTGGGAGGAGAGTAAGGGGGTGGAGAGGAGAAGAGGTGGGAGAGAGGGGAAGCGGGTGGGAAGAGAGGGAGATGGGGTAGAGAGAGGAGAGGGGTAGGAAGAGGAGGGTAGATAGGTAGGGAGAGGGGTAGGGTAGAGAGGAGAGGGGTAGAGAGAGGGAGAGGGGTGGGAGAGGGTAGTGAGAGAGTAGAGTGAGAGGGTGGGAGAGAGGGAGAGAGTGGGAGAGAGTAGATTGGGGTGGGAGAAGAGGAGGGGGAAAGTTTGGGTGGCGAGAGAGGGGGAGGAGAGAGGATTGGGTTGGAGATGAAGGGATCAAAGGGGTGGAGAGAGAGAGAGAGGGATTGTGGGGAGAGAGAGAGAGAGAGAAGGGATTGGGGTGGGAGTGAGAGAGAGGAGGAGAGAGAGAGAGAGATTGGGGGAGGGAGAGAGAGAGAGAGACGGTGAGAGAGAGAGAGAGAGAGATTTGGGGTGAGAGAGGACAGGAGGTGAGAGAGGAGTTGGGGGGGTGGGGGGGGGGGGGGGGGGGGGGGGGGGGGGGGGGGGGGGGGGGGGGGGGGGGGGGGGGGGGTGGGGCAGGAGAGAGGGGAGAAAGTGGAAGTGTGGAAATGGGGAGAGAAAAGGGGATTCTCTGCAGATGTGACGACCAATTTAACGTTCATCCCAGAAACGGCGCTGACATTTGATGATTACTCCGTGCCCTGTGACACAACCCGGGATGAACAGTTTATTAGGCTGGGTTGGGATTTGGAAAAAGCCAGATTTAGACGCTCAAGAGGTGAGCCGTTGTACTCTTCTGGCTATTCCCTGCCATGAAGTGGCAAATTCATTGCTTTGTAACGAACCGATTTTTTTAACTCATTGTAATCATCTATTTATTTTGCCTTCATTAAGCTGGAGGCTGTCCACATGGACTACCTGTGGCCGTGGTATCACCATGGAGGGTTTGTAGAAGATCGATCTTTGAAGAGCGCCTTCAAGCAGCACTTCCACGACAATACAGTTGAAATAAAACGAAAACCTTTAAAAAAGAAACAAAATGTTTTAATTTTTATATGTATTTATCTATGCAGAAGTGACGGGTACATATAATGAAAGAAATTTCGTACAATGAGAAAATTGCAAAAATAATTGCACATTTTCAGCAAGCCATCGCACCGATTGACGCACCCCAAACAGAGAAATTACCCCGCGGGGCCAACACAAAGACCAGATGTGCCTGAAACTTGTTCAAGTCGATCAATATACAGTAATTCAGTGACAGTGCGAATATTGACAAGCATTCACACAAGTGTTTGAAAGCAGAACTAGGAAGCACTCCACTGAAAACGGTTCATAAGAACTGCTGGATTGGCTAAGCCATTAGCGATGATGCAATCCGTATATTATTAAAACACCTCTCCCGGAGACCGCGCCGCGATAATGTGAACTAATTGTCCAATTGAACAATAGACAACTTTAATTTTATTTTTTTTTTATTAGCAGTCAGAACTGCTGCTAAATTCATTTTTTTTCTCTCTTCTGGAGGTTAAATTTTGTAATTTCGGCTTGGTTTAAGAATTGTCGAGGTTATAGCATACGTTGAAATTTAATAGAAGCCATGGATGCTTGGGCCGTCTCCAGGCGTTTAATATAGCATTGAATATCAATAGGGTACGACAGCAATTCTTTTCCGTAAAGGTTGGACGATCAGGCATTCGATGATAGTGAGGGAAGTGGGAAAAATATTTGATTTTTCATGAAGAATCGTTACAGGGCGCTGTTCCAAGTCAGAGGCATTGCTGAGCCAAGTCGGTGAAAAAAAATGGCAGCTTAATGATCTTTTGCGGATGACAGAGGGTGAACCCTAAGTAAATTGGCGACACACCATTTTTGAATTGAAGGCTGATTTTGTTTTTTTTTGTTGAGAGACGTCCCCTAAATTATTCAAAAGGGGTGTTTAAATTAACCCAAACATCAATTTTTCATTCTTGACACCACCTTGGCATCCCTTAAGGGTATCTTCCAAAAGTTTTGGGCCCCCCCCTAAAATTTTAATGGTTTTTGGAGTGTATGAGGAGACTGAAGACGGATGAGCAGATGGAGCGACAGTCACCTGCCACTATTATATCTGGCCTCGATGAGAACAAATTTTTGTACGTTCATGTGCTTTTCATTTGATTACCATTTGTCAAAAAATTGAGGCCGCTTGAATAGAAGGCCAACCATTTTAGCTCATCTGGACTTTAGGTCTCAGGTGAGCTTAGTGTGATCGTGCACTGTCTGTAGAGACAGTCAGTCCGTAAACTCACTTCAGTCATTATCTTCTTTGAAACCACATACAACAATTTGATGAACATTTTGGTCCAGCAATCTTCATATCTGATGCTGAACGAAGGTGTATTGACGCATCAAGAAGCTGCGCTCGTTATGGGTTTACAAACGGGGGTTTTTTTTTTTTTTTTTTTTTTTTTTGTTTTTTTTTTGACTGCCGCCCCTCGCCCCCAAATGGATATGCCTCTCGTCTCTCAAAACTATGGCATACAATTTCGATGAAACCTTGACATCACAACGGCTGATCACCATGATGTACCTACATAAGTTTCTTCAATCCGCAGCAATATCTTGCACTAAATTTAAGACATCTATGTGGTGTTTTTGACGGCTCCAAACTAGGTATTTTGGCTCTAATTCTCTCAAACTACACTCACAATTTGATGAAACCTAACACAACACCTTCATCACCTATGATGTTCAAAGTTTTATTTTCACAGATAAAAATGTCATTGTCTTCGGGGTCCTGCGAGAGGCTGGAGTCGTGTTGCTCCTGATTTTCATGGTTGAACGCCAGAACATATAAACTGCGGTCCTATTTTTTGTTAAGGCATTTTGCAGTAGCAATTTGGTGTAATGCTGAATATGGAAGAAAATAATAATTTTTTTTAAACTTCTGATCTACCTCACTAGATGTGTGATGTAACAAGATTGATAAGCACCTGGGATCCTTTCTTGTGCACGCTTGCATTCTGATGAGACATTTCATCATAGACACTCTCAACACCCATGGTTTCGATCTTGAACTCATGATTGTACACCTTGATAGTTTTGACTCTTGGCAATTCAAAAACATGATGTGACTCGTTTTTTATTAGGCGCACGTTACATTAATTGAGCAGGCTTAGGTCAAAAGTACCCACTTGTTTAAAACTACATGGATTAATTATGTGAATTATAAAGTCATATGAGACTTTGAGGCAAATGAAAGAAAACATTCCTTTTGCAGTCATCTCCACGGACAAAGAGACGGTGAAGACTCATCTGGAAATAGGCCTCGGTGCTCGCAGTACGAATGATCTTATGGAGCAAAGACCGTGAATTTTTAGGTATGTATACTTTTTTTACCTGCTCTGTGCATTTTTTTTTCCCAATCGTGACAATTTCCACACAATTCATTTACTGTGGTCTTTTGTAGCTTCGCATGTACAAAAGTTGACCATTGTTGGTGCTCCACTGACCTCACAAAATTTGGCAGTTTGGCGCGAGCTAAAAATTTGAAATTCCCTACCCTGTTACCAATAGATTAACTTCTATCATTTTGCCCTGTTAAGGGGCCATTGGAGTCTTACAAAAGTGCTGTTTTGCTGATGTGGAAAGCTGTTTCTCTTGTTCTTCCACAGGCACCCTCTCCATTGGTAGCAGGCTTTGCTGCAGCCTTACGTGGTGCTTAGCTGTCACAGCACTTCTTCGTAAAAACATCTCGGGATTTTGGAATCACTGTAGTCGGGGGAGATTCTCCTGGAGAACCTGTGCAAGTCCGAGGGTTTAGTGCGAGGGAGGTCCTGCACAGAAGATGGACATATGGTACCTGGTAAGTCTATGACTCTATTAGCTACTACTACTCTACTACTACTAACTTTCCGCATGTTCCAATTTAAACCACCTTCTTGTGTAGCGGCCAGGGGGAAAGCTTTTGCGGCAAGTCTTTCAATGATCTGTCTGGCCAGGCCTACATCGACTGAAGGTGATTTAGGAATTTGGAATTTAGCCAGTATGCCTGACCAATAACTCACCTATTCTTCATGAAGATGAAGTGGGATTTTTAAATATTCCACCAAGTAATTCTAGCATATGGACACCATCCGAATGTCCCTCTGGGGGATGGTGCATTTTTATGATGTAACGCTTCTGGCTTGTGAATCACCAATGCAACAGTTTATTGTCAGAGCTAGATTCACAAGCCGACCCAGTGCTGCAAACTTGAGTGTTGCAACGACCTCTGTTGGCCGTCCTACTTGTTACCAGGTGAGTACTGTATCTTCACACATATAATCCGCACCCCGGGTGCACTGCCCACATGGAGAAAAGTGCTCTCGAAAATCTCAGGCATGTATAACCTGCACACGGGTATACCCGCAAGCCAGATTTCCTCTGCGCACATGACCGGGAGATACGGAATCACCATATTTACAGGGGCAGCCAACATGGCTTTGTTGTCAGGACGCAATGAATCGACTTTTCCAAATCATACTGCGGTAATGTCCAATTGAACGATTAAAATGTCAATTTCAAACTCGTCCTCGCCTCCAAAGCCAGTCGCCGACTGGGAATCCTCCGTCGTGGGCAAAGTCCTTCTCGGCCCACTGAGCTCCTGACCACGTTACAAAGCTTTTGTCCGCAGCCTGATGGGGTAATGCTCTCCCCTCTGGGCTGGTTGCTCGCTGCCTCCAGCCTTTCGGCTTCACGCTGTACGAAAACCAAGGCATTTCGGATCATTGGCATCTCCCGCAATAGGCTGAGTCTTATGGCCTCTCACTCAATCACCGCGGTTGGTGCGGTGGTCTTTCTGTCTTCTACCGTCTCCTGCTTCGCAGCCTCGCCCCCCCCCCCCACTGCTCTCTCTGCGTTTCTCCCCACCACATTTTCCAGGTGCTCAAGGTCTGCCACCACAACCCTTTCTGGGGAGGGTTTGTTTTTAACTGAATTTCTGCAAGTATGGATTAATCCGATGAGTGCGAAATTCCATATAGCTATATACGTTATATTGTTCCCTGGAATTGTACCAGAGGAAGTTTTGGCACCAAAGGTCAAATCCTTGCCTTTGACCTTTATAAGTTCACAAAAGGTCGAATTTACAAATTTGTGGAATCGAACGCGGGTTTTTGACGCTTTTTGGACGAACTACCTCAATAAGCTATAGCACGTTATCCTGTTCTTATTTTAATGTCCACAACATTGTTTTGTGACCTTTAAAGTTTGCAAAGGTCAAGATTTTTAAAGTTGTTGAACGAAACCGGGTTTTCGACATTTTGCAGCTAATAACTGTCAGCTCGTACCACATCAATGTTGAATCATTTTTATAACTTGGTCAAACTTTATCACATTGTCTCATCTTGACTTCTGAAACCAATCTACATCGTCAATACCGTTGCTCGTGAACCAATCGTCGTCTTCAGACGTTGTGAACATCCGCAATCTCTGTGTGTGTGCCTGTGTGCGTGTCTGCGACCTGCTGTTTCTGGACCACGCACTGGTCCGATCTGATTGGAAACTTGCCAGGAATAATTGCTGGGGACCTGAGGATGTGCCTTTCAAGGTTGATATTAATCAGGACAAGCAGGTTTCGCGCAAGTTACGGCGCATTTATTTGCCAACCGCAAATGAGCAAGGACACGGTGTCTATGACAATCACTATTGACGTCACAATTCTTTTCTTTATTTATTTATTTATTAATTTTATATTTTTTTTTTATTTTTTTTGCACGATTGACGTCCAAATTGCTTTTCTTCGTTTGATATGAACGTCACAATTGACGCTGGGGACCTGAGTAATGTGCGTTTTCCAAGGTTGATATCGTTCCTTGACTGACTCGTACAGTTAGGGCAGCACCTACGGGCAGATGCACGCGTACGGGCCGCACTAGTTTTAAAAATGAACAAGGGTACGTTTTCATAATGAAATTAGTCATGATTAATATTTGACGTTCTTAGGTTTTTAAAAAATGTCCTTTTATCTGCATTTTTGTATGTGCCTGTATCCTGTTGAGATGTCCAGGTAGTGTGTTCAGTTACCAAGCAGTTTAGCTAGCGCTTGGCAGCCAGTCGTTCCTATATCAACGGTTTTCATGCATTGCTTGCTTGAATGCAAAGCCACTTGGCAGCGCTCTACAAGAAACTTCAAACTAAACACAGAAACTACACTGGTAACTAATGGAGGGAGGGAAATGGGGTGGGGTGAGAGGAAGGACCTTGGTGTTGTCCCTGCTAGTTATATACATATGAGGTAAATTCAATAATTAACAACCTCTTGTTTCTCTGCTGTATGCGGTGTGTTTTGATACCTGTGTGTTTGTTCCTTCCCTATATTCTTCATCCTTCGTGTAGACCTCTGCTGCGTTCAATGTGACATTGTCACCGTCCTCTGTCCACCCTCAAAGCTCTTCCATGAGCCTTGAATCTCACAAAAACAGTTTTTTTGTTTAGGTAACATTGTTTAAGCCTCATTTAAATCTTCATTCTTGGACACAAGTTTTCTAAATTAGAGGCACATTAAAAAGAAATTATTTTAAGGTGAACAGGTGTTTAAGCCATTCATTTATATCTGTCGATTCTTGACACAAAGTTTTAAAATGAGAGCACTTTTAAAAATTTTTTTTTTTTAAGGTAAAAGTGTTTAAGCATCATTATAAATCTTCATTCTTGGACACAAGTTTTTAAAATGAGAGGCACCGTTTAAAAAAAAATTTTTTTAAGGTAACGTGTTTAAGCCATCATTTAAAATCTTCATTCTTGGACACAAGTTTTTAAATGAGAGGCACCGTTTAAAAAAAATTTTTTTTAGGTAACATGTTGTTCTAAGCCATCATTTAAATCTTCCATTCTTGGACACAAGTTTTTAAAATGAGAGCACATTTTAAAAAAAATTTTAAGGTTAAAAAAAAATTAAAGCATTACAAATTGAGGCATGTACTTTTACGTCAAAGGATGAAAACGTGTAAAAATTCCCACATGCACTTTGGGTGCGATGGGTATGGTTTAAAAATAACATGCATCTCACCTATAAGGTGAAAATACATGACATGGTGTTACAAAAGAAACTGCTTTTGTGCTTCATTCGTACATAAATAATAATTCTTATGATGCATCTTTTGGCCCGATCTGTAATCTTTATGCTACATTGTATGAGGTTCTTTTGAGAAATTATTTTGATTTCCATAACCAACACTGCATGGTGATATCCAGACTCATTGATCAATAAACTGGAAACTTTCAACCTCCTCCTGATGCAATTAAGCTTTTGCCTCCATTTTCTTCCATGTTCACCAATCCCTAGGAGATGTAATCAACATGGTGGATGGGGAGTGTGTACTGGTCAGAACCCAGTAGAGTGGTGGACCTTCTAGCGAACAGCACAATTGGTGCCGACTGTTCGCATTGATTTCTGGTGTGTTGGTTATCCGTTCGCCATTGACTAATGACTCATGAACCCCAGCTCCAGGTTTGCCAAATACTGTCCTGATCTCTTTGGATATGAACTCCCCTTTGTATCCTTTTTGACACAACCTATGACTCCTAGTTCTAGCATGGCATCCTTACGCCAGACCCAAATTATTCACCACATGATGAGAGATGCAACATGCAGCAATTAGACTGGACCAGCATATGACTCACTTCTCAATTATATGATCCATTATAAATACATTCATTCCAGTGAGCACGCCCAAGAGTTTATGAAGGTCTCTCCAGATCGTGTGAAGCTCACCCTTCAAGGCAACCTTTCAGCCCATCGCTTGAGCACGAGACCGCAAACAACCTTCACAGAGGATGAGAGTTTGCAGGACTCTGTCCTCAGCTCTGACCCAGGCTGGTGGGAGTCTCTGTTGTGAAAGGTAGGTTCCGGATTTACGTTTTCTTAGAAAAGTTTTCTTAAGAGAGCTTAATGCAGGTTACTTCACACCATTGTTTTATTCTGGCAAACACCTGTCTAAGGTAGACATTAGAGCAGACTATTATCGTGGTTGTATTATTTTATGGTGTATTTGACCTTGGGAATTCATTAATGAAGGCTAGAAGGGCATTCAACAGAGCACATACTCCGCCATGCATGCCTGCATCCACGAGAACATATCGGCCCAATACATTTTTTTAAATATCATTTCTAGTAGTATCAATTTTTTTGGCCCTATCTCACTCATTTTGAAGAATCACTTTAAATAAATAAATATTCTCGTATCCAGATCCGGATTCGGAATCTTCACCAAAATTGATCAATTCTCCTTGGCCACACAACCAACACATCCCAAGTTTCGTCTGATCCGTCCACAAAACTTGTTTGAGATTCGTGCTATACGTGCTGTATATATCGTTTTGGCCGCTTCTCTCAATGGTGAAGAATCACTTTAAACATCTAGTAGTCGGATCAGATCGGATCTTCACAAATCTAAGTCATTTGTCGTTGTCAACACCGAACCTGTCGACAACATTTCATGTGGCTGCCGTCCCACAAACTTTTTGAGATATCCTGTACACAGAAAGCAGTCAAACGAACAGAAGGGGTGCAATATCCTCCTTCGGTGGCTTGAGGTAATAAAAAATGAACTACAGTTTCTTTAAATAAGTTGGTAAACAATATTGAAGTGTATATATGTATACTATTGGGATTACTAGGTGTCTGAGTTCAATCCTGCTCAGCCGTTTGAAATTGATACCAGGTGGGGTTGACTCAGCCTGGTCATGCCTTCTGAGGTCGGGCAGATGAGTACCAGCTTTCTGGGATGATTGAGCCATTTGAGTATCCTGTGTCGGATGTGGCGACGCCATCCAGGAATTGTGCCCATAGCCCAGGAGGACTGCTTTCGGCAGACTGATGTTGTTACAGAGGTATGGGGTCCCAATGGCATGGAATATCGCTGTGCAGTGTCTGTCCTGTGTTGTCACTGACTACTCCTTCAGACGCGCTGTGAATGTAACAAACTTCTGGGATGCACCTAACCCTCCCTTAGGTATTTTTGTGTCTAAAGGTATTTTTTTGGAAAAAAAAAGTTATTTTTTTTTTTTTTTTTTTTTTTTTTTTCTTTTTTTTTTTGACAATTTTTATTTTTAATTTAAATCTTCAACTTCAATTTCCTTTATAAAAATGTAACATTCTGAATCTTACAAATTAGATTTGCAGAATAAATGTTTCAATTCTGCTTGGTGTAAAATCCAAGATAACATGGCAGTTTTTGTCTCACTGTTGCGCACGTGTGGTGACGGCGAGCGAGCGAGCCAATCACAACTCGGATAATATAGCAAGTGGTTTGTGTTTTTTTACAAAATAGCTATCCAATACGTCAGGCCATTTATGTGGGGCATTTTGTTACATGTGCTGGAAGACACATAAACCACTGTACTTATTTGAAAAAACCTAAGTTCAGCAACCAAAACATTACATATGGCCAAGACCATCCTGAAGATTAATCATTTCATTTCATATTGCAGCATGTGCTGCTGGTTGCATCATTACTGGGAGGCATGGCTGTGCTGCAGTCGGCCCGCTCTTCCAGTACACTGGTACTCATTTCACCAACCTTCATGAGGCATGACAGACTGAGTCCAACGCCCACCTGGTGTTAAGTTCAGCAGCCAACAGGGCTCGAACTCAGGCCCAAAGATCCAGGCCAGCCACCCTACCACTAAGCTCGTCACCAGCTTAGTTCAAGACTATGTGGATCTTTATTATAGAGCATGTTAATATTGTTCAATGCTGAAATTTTTGTGCAATGGTGGTGGTCCGTATGCAGCTTAGCTGCCGGGTAGGTATGATTGTCTTGAAGCACGACAGTGTGCTCGATGCAGTGCCTCTACGCAGTACACACACTGAATGGTATCGATTTCGCCGACTTGGAAGGATGACAGGTTGAGTCAACCGCCCTGGTGTATTAATTCAGCGGCCGACGGGGCTAATCTCTAGGACCTAGATCCCAAGCCGCGCCATAAAGCAGCTGAGCACACCAGGCTCCTTTGTTGCAATGATGTTGTCTATCTAACAGTAAAAAATAAGAGGGAAAAAAGTTTGGGAAAAAAACTTGGAATTGGCCTCATGGTCAAAGCATTCTGTATAAAACCATGATGGCCAACAACAGTTCTTGTGTTGTGCAACAAGGTGCAATCATCAGGTTTCCTTTTAAGATGGAGACTCACACTAGCTCACTGAATTTCACAGAGACTGTCTGCACAATTTTAGTGAACTATGTCCTTGTCACGTAGTTATGTTAAATTGCGCCGTGAAGTTCAAAAATGGCGTGAATGTGGTGAGTGATCTTGAGCACTATTCATGTGCAATCAACTGCTGCGACTCAAGAAAACATTAAATGTGTAGAAACCAATAATTATTGAGGAGGAGGCGAGGAGGGGGAGGAAACATTGAACTAGGCAAAATAAATGGCTGGGTTAGGAAAGGTTAGTTGGTGTAATAAAGATAATGAATGTGTCGGAATTGTGGATGACAAGATGAGGTGGTCACTGCTTGCTTGAAACCTGAAGGAGGAGTGAGACAGAACAGCCTCGCAGAAGATGGTTTCAAAAAGACAGGGAAGTGAAGAATAAAAAGAGCTGTGGTGTGTCGTCACCCTGGATTTGAGGTTACCAGAAAGGGCTGACTGGAAGGATGCATGCATGCATCCTGCAGTTGTCAGGACTGAGAAAACAGATCAGGTTAGCAATATTGGGAGAATCAGTATGGAGAAAACAGAGAGACAACCGCAGCCTGCCGTTTTGAGAGAACAGACGCCTTGCTTTGGTCTCGTCATGGGAGATTCCCAATAATTTGAGCGAGCTACATATTCCAACAATATCCAGGAGAGGCCAGATGTGATGGCTGGGGCACAGCCAATAGCGGAGAGAATATTCCATTGAGCTATGGACAAAGCACAAAACAAATCTATGGCCCTTAGACTTAATGATTGTAGTTTTACTCTTTTATCTCCTTTTAGGTTCCCGGAGACTTTGGTTTCACTCTCAGGACAGTCCAAGTGGAGAAAGAATTCGGCATATAGCACGTGGTCCTAGTGCCCGCTATGGCAGGGTCAAGTGGGAAAGCCTTTGTGAAGGTGAGTGCTGTGGAGGCTGCAGGTCGAAGTGTGCATGGATGGGCTCACTCGACATCATTCGAACGTTTAGAGAGTGGCCACAGGTGAACCCTTGCACCTTGTTGTAGGCAACGACCACGAGTGAGCACAGCGTACCGTGCCATTTGCATAAACCTTCAATTCAACGCCCTGGGCAAAGAAGGACATCTTAACAAAACAGCCTCGCTCCTCGGCTTTTCCTCCATCCCCGGATGGAGAAATCAGGGGGGGGTGTGGTTCTAAAAGTTCCTTCTTAACTCAGATTTTTTTTTTTTCAGATATAGCAGTTATTTTGACGCAGAAGGCTTCCTAACAGAACAAATGACTCCTTGGTTTAATCTGCGAGCAATTTTTCAAGGCCATGCCCTGGGATAGTCTATAGTTATCAGTACCCTGTTGTTCCCATCCTCGCCTAAATTAGGCAGGCAGGCCACCATTCAAGAGGTTGATATCTGTCTCCACCTGAAGAGCCTGGATTTGGATTTCGCCTTGTTGGCGGAGAACCTGCAGGAGAACCAGTCAGTATGATATGATTATCCGGTATATACGTGTTGCATATTTTCTGCAACAATACTGGTATGATAGTTTTGATGAACACATTATTAGATATAAAACAGCCAGATGTGGTGTAAACGTGTAACAGATGTGAGTAAAGGATATGCTATGTTTACTCTTAAAGTTCTTTAATCCAGGGTCTGAGTTTTTAATTGATTTTTTGCTATCTATATAAATAAATATGTAACTGTTGGTTTCCTATTTGCTTCTCTCACTGCATTTGCACGTCATCACAACGTTTTTGGCATAACTACCCTGCAGCGAAAGCGAAAATGGGGTTATAGCAATTCGTTTCGCTCTGTCTCTCCGTCTGTCTGTCTGTCTACAGACATCATCTATGATCGAGCAACTACTTAATTTCAATTGAATTATATATTTTGAGAAATGCAGAACACAAATCGGAACATGAATCGGACCAACAGGCAGTTTTAGCAGTACTTTGGTTCTGAGATTTGGAATTGTACGGAAACTTCATCCCGAGTGTGCCTGCATACAGAAGAGTAAGGTAATTGAAATTTTGTCTGTCTGCCTGCCTGCCTGGCAATCAAACACCATTGGAGTAATTCAAACAGGAAAAACGAAGCTGGTTTTTTTTTGACGTCATAAAGGACACAGACAATCGGCACAAACAACTAATTTAATTATGTTAAATAAGGTGGTGTAAAAGGTTTTTAAAGCTTCTAAAAAAAAGTTTTTTCTTAGCTTTAAAAACTCTCATTTCATTTCAATCGAAGTTATACTTGACACTGTATATGAAAAATCGCTCTCTCGCACTTCCAAAACCTCCAATTTAGCAGTACAGTACTTGGACAAAATATTATGCCATTTTGCAATCCTCTCCACCAATCAAATTTATCGAACACACTTCCCACGTTGGGGAATATCGGAGATTCAGCAAATTTGTGGATTCTCTGTAGGGTTTTATAAATATTTAAATGGATTTCTGTAGAACGTCTAATTAATTATATAGAACACATTCTCTGTTGGGTTTTTATAAATATTTAAATGGATTTCTGTAGAACGTCTAATGAATTATTTCGAACACACGTTCTCTGTAGGGTTTTATAAATATTTAAATGAATTATATAGAACACCCATTCTCTGTTGGG
>CM068954.1:163554851-163566488 GCA_035128595.1 Eptatretus atami | reverse complement strand
AGTGCGAGTGCGAAGGATGTTTTTGCCATGCACACACTTTGTTACACACGCTAGTCTGCCCATCCTTGTGTACACGCCAAAGTGCATTATCTGCAGAAGTAGGAGCATGAGATTCACGAAAGTTTTTAAAGGTTTGTCGCTAAAAATCATTCCAAAATGAGTCGAAATGTGATGTCAGTTGATGAGGTGTTGAGCTCAGATGAGGAAGGTATAGATGATGATGATTATTATGGTAATGAGAGTGATTTTGAGTCGGAGAATGACTTTTCAAATGGGGAAAGTGAAACTGACAGTACTGACAATGCTGGAGTTCCCAGATGTGTTGGTAGGCGGCGTAGCCGAGGTCAAGGGCGTGGTCGTGGCAGAGGACGCGGAGAATATACCAAGGCCTGACTCCCTCCCAGGATGGACAAGAGCCACTGCAGGGATGGACATGAAGGCCAGTTTACACCTAATGAGCAACTAGAGCCTAAAAATTCACCAAATGTAATAAATGTGGAGAGTACTCCACTTGACTATTTTGGCTTGTTCTGGGATGATGTCCTTTGGGATTTACTTCTCACAGAAACTAATCGCCAAGCGAAACATGTGATTGCAGCCAAACCAAACAATTATATGCCTGGTGTTGGCTTAATGCTTCGGGTGGTGGGCTTGGGATCCGAGCATCCTGACTTCAAATCCTGCTCGGCTGTTGAATTAACACCAGGTGGGGTTGACTCTGCCTGTCATCCTTCTGAGGTCAGCAAAATGAGTACCAGCTTGCTGGTATCCTGCGTCGGAGTGGCGACCATCCAGGATTGTGCCCAATAGCCCAGGAGACTGCTTCGGCAGCACCAACGCTCTGCACAGAGTATGGTCCCAATGGATGGATGGATAAAGGACAAGCTGATCCGTTGAGCGAATCAAGACTTTTCTATTATGTGATCGTGAAGATGCGTATATTTGTAATGCTGTGAAGTTTACACTGGGAGGAGAGATGATGCTGAAGCTATCAATAACCTTGGGTTTGCAGGAAACTTGGTTGTCCAAATGACTGACAAATTCTCAGGCCAGAATTATTCCCTGTACACTGACAGATTTTACACTTCAGTTCAGCTGGTTGAGTATTTGATCATAAAAAAAGGGATAAGGATGTGTGGAACTGCTATGACCAACAGAGGAGAATTTCCCAAGACTCTTATAAGGAGAAACAATGAAATGCAAAAAGGAGAATGGGAAATTATTTTCAATGGGACTGTTGCTGTTATAGTTTGGCGGGACAAGTGGCCCATGTATTTTGTCACGTCAATCTATGTCTCTTCCCCTCCTGAACATGTTCACTATATGATGGTACTGAAAAAAAAGAAAGATTCCTTTTTCTTGTCCAAAATCAGTGAAGGCCTACAATGGGAGGGACACACAAAAATGACCAAATTACTCAATTGCAGAAATGCCGCCGCCACTATCAATGGCCAAGATGCTTGGTAATAAAATTCTTCATTGGGCTGCGTGCAATGCATATGTACTGATGTGTTTCACAAAGCCCCATGCTCCACCTAACAAGAGAGTAGTCACTTTCCATGTGTCTATAGAGAAACTATGTTGGGAACTTGCAGGAGATGTTCAATCTACTGGAGCAGAATTTGGTAATTGATGCTCAGCAGAGTTTTAGGACGAGCGACGACTGAAACAGGATGCTCACCATGATGTAGAAAAGGCTACACATGCGACTACCAATATAATCGTTGTGTTTTGTGCAGAGAGAAGTTCCTTATGGCTAAGCAAAGGAACCCTAGGGCAAAGGACAAGGACTTGTCAAAACGTTGCAAGACAACACACTGGTACACGGACTGTGGAGAATTCTTATGTATTGGAAAGCCGGGCAGTAACTTGGTTTGAATAGCACCACAAAGTATAGTATTGGCGATAAACTCAAAAAAGAAGAAAGCAGTCTTTGATTCAAAATATCTTTTATTTGTAATTACAGGGATAGAAAAGCATTTTTAAAGGCAGAAAACAAATTTCATTCAGTTATTTTTCTCCAGGGAGCCCAAGGTGGGGGAGCTGAAAGTCCAAGGAGCTAAGGGTTCAAAAAGATAAAACATTATACATGAATCGTTGCACCAATGGAGAAAAATTTATTTCAATCTGACAAGTGTTTGCAGAGAAAAACACTAAAGTTCTGTGTGGACAAATGGACCCAAATGCAGTACCCTCTCCTTCAGCGAGGGTAATAAAGGTTTAAAGAGGTTTAAATGCATATAAATAAATAAATTCCGGGTTTTATCACCATTTTACCCAGTGTCAATTACATCACCCTAACACGTTACATTATTCTTAATGCCTGTTGTTTGTGTCCTTTATATCATCCGTAAAAACAATAAGTTTCCTGTTTGAAATTATTTTCAATTTTGTTTGACTGCCAGGCAAGCAGCCAGAGTCAAAATGTTATCTCATTCCTCTCTATGCATGTGCGATCGGGACGAATTCAAAGCTAAGGGATGGTAAAATGGCAAACTTGTCTTCATATTGATGCTCTGATTCAGGTTCAAAATTTGGTACAACACCACTGGCCACAAGGGTCAAAACAGAAGATTTTTTTAAACTCAAAATTTGATATTGGGTCATTCCTGGTGGAATGTTTTACCATCTTCCAACTTTGCTTGAGATGGAAAGTGTGGGCATTTGCGATGGCATGCCATCAACTTCACTTTAGTTATTAATTTTATTAACTTGTGGTTGTCATAAATTTTACTTCCGGTAGGTGTGTGGACCAGCAACTCTTAGCCTTTCCACTGCCCATGTGTATATATACATGGATACGTTCAATTTTACTCAAGTCGCACTTCGGCAGATATTGAACAATGCTATTGACCATTAGGAATGGGGTTATGAGTCAAATAAAAGTCACAATTGGGCTGAAAGGGTGTTGGAGACAATATCACACATCACGCTTGAAACCATGCCTGGAAGAAATCACATATGAGGCCCCAATATCTCAGTTATAAACAATCCATATACAGTCCACATATAACCTGATCGGACAGGAGACTCATTTGAGCACCTTTGTTAGCTAAAGATCATTGCGGTCTCGCAAGTGGCCTACCTAAATGCCTAGCAAGTAGAGACGGCTCGGGTCTGTGTGGGATGTGATAAGCATGTAATGCCTCAAGGACGTTGGGTTTCCTTCAAATTTATTTTAGTTTCGTGTTAAACAACAGTAGCAACTGTTTAAAAATGTAATATTACGTTGGATAGCACTGATTAAATAGTTAGTGGTTATAATATTTTTTTACTTCCGGTCGGTGTGCCCCATGAAATGCCAAGATAAGCTATTTATAGACCTTAACACTGCATTTGTCCAAGGCGGAAACCCCACTTGGGGAGGGGGTGGGGGGAATGAAGTCACTCCAACCTCCATCATGTGACTCTTCGTCCCCCTGGTAAGTTTGGTTGAGATTGGATAAGTAATGACCGAATGTATCACAGTCAGACAGACAGACACCAAATTGAGTACTATTTTAGTATGACGGTGCTAGCTGATGCCAATGTTGAAGCTTTTGATACCAACATTATTGAACAGATCATGTATAATTACATTTATTAATTGAGAATACCAGTAATTGAGAGATTATTAATTGAGATTACTCAATTTGTGAATTTTATACCACTCCAAAGAAGGCACAAATGAATTTCGAAAAATGCAGGTTTATGCAAGCTGGGTAGCAAAGTCGTAGACAGATGGTGTTGCACAGTTTAATGGTGTGAGATGTTCATGTCGATGCACATGCAGGTCACATTGTTCCAGAGGGGGCAGCAGCACGGGAAGGCCATCTGCAGGTCGGGGACCGGGTTGTGGCGATAGATGGGGAGTCTCTTCTTGGACTCACACATGCTGATATTGTCAGCAGGGTTGCTGCAGCAGAGCATCTAATCACACTTACTGTGTCACCATCAAGGCAAGGTAGATGACTTTTACTGTTGTTCTTCTTTTTTTATTCCGTCCATTCCTTCAATAGCAAAGTATTAGACCAAGAGCAATGCAGGGGAAGAAAAAAAATGAATGAAAAAATTTCCATGAGATAACAATCCGTGCTTTTTCAATCACTGTTATCACCTGCACCTGAAAAGAGCACTGAATGACCCTGAATTTCACACTCGCTTGACTGCAACGCATAAGACTTTTTCACAATGCATAGCTCAATGGCACTTATCAGCTGTTCAATAACTTATTATACAAGGACTTAGAAGTGAAGACATTTATATATTTAACTATCCATTGAGGTCATTCATTATTTCGTGAAATGCTGAACATTAAAGCAAATTTTTCACTCGCTATGAAAGTGTTGCATGTGACAAATCTTGGACTGGTAATCTCAATTGTAGCAGTACAAAGTGTTTTTCTCATTATGTGAAGCTCCCTTCTTAACCACACTGTGTCAATGGTCATACTTCATTTGATACGCGTTATGATGCAGGTCCTTTCTTGACCGTGATGACTTTGCAGGAAACATCGGCTCACCAACTCTGAATGGCTCTAACAGGCCTAGCTCCATGACAACAGATCAATCAGGACAGTCCCTCAGTGGCAGGTGAGAGAGTTAGAGGGAAGGGGAGTGGAAATTATCTTCTGTTTTAAAGATCAATGTATATTTGCTGGATGGTTTGAATGGGTTAAATCGTAACAATTGGACAGGTATCAGATTTGGCCTCAATTACAGTCATCATTTAAATTTTAGAAACAATTCTGCTTGAATTGTTGTTATCTGCCTGTAATTGATCAATGTAATTTAGTCATTTTTGCCTCTTGAGGAAAAAACAATGCAAATCTATTTGCAAATGATCAGATGTTTCAGCTTAGGGGCCTTCTGGATACTACTTATGTGGAAAGAAGAAAAGGTGAGGGTTCCTGCTGGAGGGTATGGGAATTGAAATGACTGGGAAATCTTTAACAGCCATGATTATTCTCAAGTTATTGTCGGGTTGGCCAAAGAAAGTTTTTGGCCAAAGTCTTTCACGTTCACGTTCATGTTCATGGTCCAGCTTGCCAGGCCTGACACTCAATTTAGTAGTTTGGACAGGAATTTGGCCATGGTGTTAGCAATAGCTTGCCTACTCTTCACGAAGGACACTGTAGCATCTTTAACATCCACCAACTAATGCCGGCAGATAGGAAGCCAGTTTAACGTCCATCCAAGGGGAAACACACACATTGATGAATCACCTTGCCGATGAAACACTGGGATGACATTTTCTAGGTGGTAAGCTGGACTGAGATTCAAACTCAGGCTAGAAAGCTTGGAGTTGAGCTTGTGTACCTCGAGGCCATCCTGCTAGTCCAGATGATTGGGAAATATGGAAGAGAATAGAAAAGAATTAAGTATTAAAGATAAGATAGGGAAAGTATTTAAGATAAGATGGGGGAATGTGGAAGGTTAAAAATTCTACCATTTCATCTTGCATCGTGCATATGTAGATTGCTCCTTATACAGCAAACCCTTGTTTTACGTGGGTTTAGTTTACGTGGTTTCGACTTTAGACATGTAATTTTCTGTATACCATCCTGTTTTTACGTGGGTCTGGTCTTGCTTTTACGCGATATTTCTCACCCGGTGTGGGTTGGTACTCTTCGTCCTCTGGTAGGTATTCTTCTTACTCTGGTAGGTATTCTTCCTGTGCACTCAGCAGTGCTGCTGTATGGTACATGTGCTAACTGAGGCATGCAGTGCTTGCAGTACTGTGCTGTTTCTATCCCTCTTCACATCAACATTGTGCTCCATGGAATCATAATAATTTCCTTTATTTTCGGTTATTATTCCTCTTCGTGATTTTTACCCAAAGTTCCCAAGAGGAAAACTATTGCTAGTGGCGAACCATGGCCAAAAAAAAGTTGAGGAAAGTGATGTCTGATACAGAAAGTGGACGTTTTGGATAAGCTTGGTTGAGGCGACTGTGCGGCATCACTGGGCAGACAGTATGGCATTAACGAGCCCAATATCCACCAAATAAAGAAATGCGCAGAAAACATAAAGTGCACTGAACACTAGTTTTACGCCACATGAGAGGGTGACTCTTGTAAACCGCTCCAGTATTTGATGTGGGAGTTTTACAATTAAGATAACTGAGCCTGGAACCCAACCCTCTTTTTCCCATAGGTCCCTGGTCTTATTACCTTCGCCACCGAAGGTGGACGGAGGATATGTTATCACCCCTGTCTATTTGTTTGTCTATCTATGAGCAAGATATGTTTACAAGTTGTGGACTGATTCGGACGAAATTTGGTGGACAGGTTGGGTGTGTGATCAGGACAACCTGAGTTGATTTTGGTGAAGATCCATGTCCGATAATTGTATGTGATTCTTCATCATTGAGGGATGCGGCCAAAAATGATACATAGCATGATATTTCAAAAAGTTGTGGACGGGTTATGACAAAACTTGGTGGGTGAGTTGAGTAGGTGACAAGAACAAGCCGATTAGATTTTGGATCAAGCCCAGATGCAGATCCAGCCTATCAGTGGGATACAGCCTGGTGTTGGCTCAGTGGTTGGGGTGGTGGCTTGGGATCCTAGGGTCCTGAGTTCAAGCCCCGTCGGCCGCTGAATTAATACACCAGGGGGTTGACTCAGCCTGTCATCCTTCCGAGGTTGGCGAAATGAGTACCAGTTCCAGTGTGTGTACTGGTAGAGGGGCACTGCATCAGCGACACAGTCGCGCTTCAAGAAATGATAGCTACCCCGGCAGCTAAGCTGCCATACGACCACCACCACCACCAGTGGGATACAAAACATGAACTGTTCAGCCTGGCAGAGGTATGCGCTGTATTGGGCGCCGTTCTAGTTATATGCAGATTTGGTTTACGCGGGGGTTTCCAGGAACACAACCCCCATGTAATACAAGGGTTTATTGGCATATGAAAACAACTATCTTGCATAATAACACAACTATCTTTTTATTGTTGGACACCTTATTCATAAATTGTCATCACACTCCTTGAGCTGGCAGGTATGCACACTCACCTTTGAGCTGTCTAAGCTGGTTTTGAATTTCGACCCAGATATACTGTATACTGTCACCCCAGTGTTTCAAATATTAGAAATGCATATTTGTAATGCATGCATGCAGATAAAAACTTTATCAATTAACGTCCACCAAAACAGCGTTAGACCAGAGGATTAATCTGCTAGTCTTGGTTTTTGGTGGCTTTTAAAGTTGCCATGGTGTATTTTGCAAAGAGGAGGTGGGGGAGTTATCATTGGCACCCTGAACAAATTACAAATTCCTGCTTTAATCTACATGAGGGACAATATCAGCAACTTTGTTGTGCCCCCAGAAATGATGCAAGCCAGCATCCATGCACTGCGCAAAAATTAATGAATCAAATTCCTGGCCGATCATACGATCAAACTGCCAGTTGGCTCCGGTCACCTGATGTCTGTATTAATGCACCTCCTGTTAAATTAGGGACACATTAAACAGTTGAGAGCCAACACGGTATGTTAGAATTACTTGTATCACCAAAGTATTAAAAGTTCATTATTTTTTCAAGGTTTGACAAACGAAGCAGGCAAGACATGCATCCACAAACCTCAGCTATTCAGGTAAGTGAACCGCACGTGCGGGTTTTGGTTCATAGTTGTATGTAGCATACAGAACACTCTTTATGAAACTGTTGACACTCCTGGTTTTTTATTTTGTTTTTATTGACTTTAAAAAAAAAAAAAAATCTTTTATTGACTTTTCTTTCTGAAAAGCTGTTGAAGCGATTTCTTTTGCTGAATGATTATGAAATGCTTAAATGGAACAATGAAGATTTTTTTTTCGACATCAATTGAGTGATACAGTAACTTCCATGGCAATGTTATCGCATCAATCAGCTAATTATCTGCATTACTTGTTAATTGCTCTTGTGTGTTTCTGGTTAATCTCCAGTCTGAAATTATTCAAACCTTCAGCATTTACTCTCAATGGTTAAACATTTCCAACAGCCTTGAAAATATGTGCAGAAAAAGAAAACACGCCCATGTATTCTTCCTCATCACAATATATTCCTCTTATTCGCAAGGCTTATTTCCAAAACCTGTCTCACTCCTAAACACTTGGTACATCAACCCTCCTCCTGTACATGCAGCACCACTTTCCTCAATGTATTCAACAACCATTCATTTCACCCCTCCCATGATGTCTGTCTCTGTATATCCAGATTGGGAATCTTGAGAAGTCCAGTTTGCAGAGGTTGTCTGTTCATGAAAATCAATTCCCCTTCATGTCCGTTAACGGTATCCAACTGCTCCAAGTCAGTACCATCCCCCACATCTCCTACATGCCCACATCCTTCCAATCCCACTGCTTTTCTATGTCCCCTCTTCGGCATCCCTCTGCTTCACGTCCCCTATTTCTGCATCCCCCCATCAGGCCACCCCCTCAAGTTTACCCCTCACTTACCCCCCCCCCTCAAGCTTCCTCTTCACCTCACCCCTCACATCTTCCTCCACCTCCCCTCCGCCAGCCTCCTTGCACCTTTCCCCTCCACTCGCCTCCTACAATCTTTCCTCTCACCCCACCTCTTCCCATCTTCAACATTGCCCTACCCTATCCCACCTCCCCTTGCATGCCCATCCCCTCTCAGCCACCCTCCCAGCCCACTCACAGCTTCCCCCTACCCTGCTCCCTCACGTAGCTCCTTTCTGCATTCCTGCACCTGCTAACGAGCTTTTCCCTCTCCCTAACTGTGTGGACCTCAAACATCTGAGGCTTTCGCTTGAATCTTACAGACCTCTCAATCCAGGCCACTGCTGATAAACTGGACATCATCTATTTAACTGAATCCTTCCTCCCACAGGACGCCCATGACTCCTTAATGTCTCTCCCTGGCTAGTGGCTATTGCCTCCTCTGGTTGAATAGGCCTGAACCTGTCCTGGTGGCAGAGTTGCACTTTACATCAGGAACTCCATTTTTCACTGTCCATGTACTGCTCTTACACCGTCCAACCCCAGTACCTTTTTGTGTCACTTCTTATTTGTCTGCATGTTATACTGTCCTCCAAATAGTGATGACTCCTTTGCATCTCTTCTCAGACAACATGGACCAACTTTTAACCGCTCATCCCCACTCTCTCTTCCTCAAATGTGGTGTCATCATGCTAATTGACTGAGTGTTGGTACCTCTCTCACCAGCCATGACACTTCAGCAAAGGACTTATGTGGCTCCATGGGACTGACTCAATCTGTGAACTCTCCAACCCAGATTTTTGCCAATGGCAGATCCTCCCTGCTGTACTGGTGATGATCAACTTCCTCACGATTGTCACCTGCTCTTCGTCTGCTCCAATTGGTTCATCTGATCATGTGCTTGTGAGAGTCAACGTATGTCGAGCTATTCTCAGAGCTGCCTTTGTGCCAGCGAGTCTGGCACTTCACTCAGGCAGACTGGCAGGGACTGCAAACAACCACCTCACTTCAGGATATCTGCCACCCCTGATATTAACTCTTCCACAGAAACTGCTCTCTCTTGTGCACAGATCCATCCCATATTATCTTCAGTTCTCATATCTTTCTTCCAGCCAATGGTACACTATATCCTGTGGTAAGACAATTACCTTGGAACCACTTGACTTCTCTTCCTGGAAGGGAAATCTGACTGAAGGCAATCTCAGATCATTCCACAAAACCCACAACAAGTGTGTGTCCACTCTCAGTAGAGCCGGTCTCTCTTCTCTAAAACCTATTGGTACCTTGTGAAGTATGTCTCTGGAGTCTTCTCCCCCTCCATCCCTTTCCCTCTTTTCAAATGGCACCACAGCTGACTCCGCTTGTGAGAAGGCGGAATGCCTCAATTTTGTGTTCCTTTCCAAACCTTGTGTCCCCAACCCCTCGCTCTCTCTCTACACACCTACTTGGTAACAACCAACTGCTCCTGGACTCTGTGTTTTGCACTTGAGAAGGTGAAGAAGTTTCTGGCAACGCTCGACTCAGATTCTGCAACTGGTTATGGACAGCATCAGATCATGTGTCCTAAAAACCTGCTCTGCTGCTCTTGCACATCCTCTTTCTTCTCTGTTCACCCTATCATTTGTCCTCGGTCATCTTTCAATCCTGACAAATCTCACACTCTCACTTTGTCTCTCTGAATGGACCATCTGGCAAACTGTCCCATCTGCTTTCTTAACAATCCTGTTGAAGAAGTTCAACCACTCAAACCTTTGGGCCTCACTATCAGCCATGACCTTTCTTGGGTAAACCCCACCTCTAAGTTGCCCTCCAAAGCCAGGTGTTTACTGAGAATCCTCAGTAATGCAAAGTCCTTCCTTGGCACACTTGAACTCTCATCTACCTCCAAGGCTTTCATCCGTTGCTTGATAGAATACTGCTCTCCCTTCTATGCTGGCTCCCCTACCTCATACCTTGCAGCAGTTTGATGCCATTGCAACCAAGGTCTTCAAGATCATGGAAATCTCCCGCCATGAAGCCGTCTATTGGGCCTATCATTTTCATAATGCAGACAGGTCGGTGTTCTCTGTCTTCCACTTCGTTCGTTCTGGTCTTTTTTTCTCTTTCTGTGCCCCCCCCCCCCCAGGTTTCTGCAGGGTGCATGCAGTCTGTCAGTAACCCTCTTCAGGTGGAACTTCCAAAATCCAGAATTGCTGCTCACTTCCACTCATTTTTATTCATTAAAAAATAATAATAATAAAATTCACTTTTAACTAGACACCTCCCGTAACTACGTGTTTCTGTTGGAATTTTTTTTATACCCTCTGCGTTTGTTGATCCAAATTCACCATTCAACTCACGATTTTTCTTCAACCTTTCCTTTACCTAATCTTTTCCAATCTTCATCAAGAAAAAATATAAAAATAATAAAAACGATCTCTTATAATGCTTCATCTTCCTCTTTCACATGTGTGGTTCTCATTACTGTATCATAATGCACTACTCTTTTTCTATTTCAACAGACTGCTCTCAATTCGACCTCTCCTTCATTCCTTGTCTAAAAAGTCCAACTGTTACAGCGTTTCTTCTCTCCATTCTCTTCATTCGCCTTTATTGCATCCATCAAGAAACGTGTTAATTCGCTTCTACCAGTTTGCTATGATGTTCGCTTTCCATCAATCATCATTTGTTTTCAACTCAGTGCCAATTCACCCTTCACCTCCTCTCAATCAACATCACTCTTCCTCAAGCTTTCCTCTCACTTTCTCAAAAATTCCCCTCACATTCTCCCTCAATCACTCTCCTCACTCCCCCTTCTCAAGTTGCCTCACATCACACCAAAGCTGCCTCCTTCCCTGCTCTTCCATCCATCTCATCACACTCCACTCCAAAACCTCAACTGTTCTGCCTCTCTTATTACTCCCACTGTACTCAACCCAGCACCACAGAGCCTTTTCTCCTCCTCTATCTGGCCCTCCCCTCTCTTCTGCACCCCCTTTCAACACTCACTACCTCTCCGTTCCCTCCCTTGTCCTATCTCCCCTCCCTACCCTCCTGCACCCAAAGCTTCCCTCCCTCCCTCTTCTTTAACAGTGTGTCAATATATGGGAATTGTCAGTGAAGATTTTCCATACAGGTTGCCACTGACAAACCAGACATAATCTGCCTAACAGAAACTTTCCTCCTTCAAGACGTCCTTGACTCCCTAGTATCTCTCCCGGGTTACTCC
>CM068954.1:163536158-163549617 GCA_035128595.1 Eptatretus atami | reverse complement strand
CACAATCTTTTCTACCCCCGTTAATCCACCCCAATATTGAGAGACAATGTTGTTACCTTTAGTGTCTAGAAAGGTTAAGGTGTCTTGACCATTCATTCTCCCGTGCCAAACCAGGCAGGAGCCGGATGGGAAAGAAATGCATCTGGCATTTCACCGTCCATGCCATGGCACACCTTTCAAACCCCCCTTCCCTCACACCCTGGGAAAGAGGAAGAAGTTCCAGCAACACAATCACCCCTGATTTGGACCAAGCTAGGTGACACACAATTGGCTGCTCTGCTCGGCAGCCACAGTGCTGATTGGGTCGGGGTCTGCACCGTTGGTTGGATTTCAACATTGTCGCAATGTGTGGGGTACCGTGTGGTTGGTTGGTGGCCAGAAGAATGCTGACATGAATGCCTCGAAGGCAGGGGGTTAATTGATAGATGCGTGATCTCAGTTCACTGAGAAGTCTCTGTGTGAGTCTTCATTAGTCTGGGCTGCTGAACGAGGCTGGCGGACAGTTTTGCCCTGATGAGCTACTGCCACTGGCGTCGACCTGGGACATTCTTACTTTCTTGCCTCTAGATTCAATCTCGCCTGGTTTTAGTGTGAATGGTCATTGTGTGTGTGGCACCCTCGAGGTTTTTATTTCTCTCTGTATGTTTAATTGTCGAGATTATTTATTCTTGTATCTTCGTGTCGGAATATCCCTTTATGTGCTGTTTCATGCCCTTTTTAAATCGCGTATTTATTCCTCAAGCTTACACGTGTGCCGCCCTTGCCATTCTCACCCACACAAACACGCAAGCCATTTCGGTGCAATTGATAACCCCTGGGGGGATAAAATTGGGATGATCATAATCTCGATAATGAGCGTGTGCAGACACTCATTAAATTGTGAAACAACCACCACTGCTCAGGGTGTTGTGTACCAAATTCTGCCTTAAACCGGCATTATTTGGGTTGAATGACCTCAGTGTGTGCAATTCCTACCCAGAATCGCTTGCGGTTTCGAGTGGGTTCTTGACGTCCTGTCTTGTTTTGTGACATTAACTGAATGTCTTCTCTTTTTTTTTTGTCAGTGGTGGATTCTACCAAATATTATTATCCTGTTGTTGTTAGTAATTCTCAGTGATGGCAGATTTGATTTTCAACAGGAGGGAACATTCTACATGGTAGAACTGGAAAGAGGACCTCAGGGATTTGGCTTCAGTGTCCGTGGTGGACGAGAGGCTGGGATACCACTACTTGTGTTGCGGCTGGCTGATGGTGGGCCTGCTGCCCTTTCTGGACGTATGCAGGTCCTTCTTCCAATCTCTTCCTTTATTCTCAGGAAAAGCATCATCATTCAATACATATTATTGAACCTTACCAATGTACATAAAAGTGGGGTCCATTGACAAAATTTGATGGAGAAGATTGGGGAATGGGGATTATGAGAAAGATGTATCAAGAAAGGACTGGAAAGGCCACATGGAAGAGATGAGTTTTGAGACAAGCTATAAAGGTGCAGAGGGAGTCGATTTGGAAGTATGAGAGTAGCAGGGATTTTCAGAGGTAAAAGGGTGGAAAGGGAGAAGATGCAGATGCAAGAGCTAGTTTGATTGGCTAACAGTGAGAAGATTGGTGGTGGTAGAGATAAGGGGGGAGGTGAGACATAGGAGGAAATTGGGGCAGAAAGATGTGGAGGAGCAAGATATTGGAGGATTTTTTAAATTGTGAGACGAGAGACCTTCACTGGCAGTGGCATTTTGAACAGACTCCAGGGGTCAAGGCAGGAGATGGAGAGATAGAGAGACCAGAGATCAGGAGGTGATTGAGATAGCACTGGACAAACAAGAGATTATGAGTATGTGGAGGACAATAATGGGGATAAAATTATCGGTTTACTGATGACTCTTTATGAGTGATGTTTAGAAGATTTCCTCAAAATTGCTGAACAAAACTTAAACAACAGAATTTATTTACTAACATAATACAAAACATTATGATATGTAACTGCAACAAATGATCTACTTGTAGTCATTAAATATCCATGAAGGTATAGAAGTTATAGCATGACAAAGCTCCCTGAACTGCTCCTCTCCCCACCTTTGGATAACCTGGAGACCACTCATTGCACAGGGCAGAAAAATACTTCAAGAAACTATTGCAGCTTCACACATTGGACTGTTTCAGTACTTCCTCATGATGTACAGTAACTCAGCAATATATTCCCCCATTTTCTTGAGGACAAGTGTGATCAAATCCATGATCATCACAGCAGCAATTCACACTGCATTAAACCAGTGTTCCAATACCAACTTCAACATTCGTGAACTATATTATCATACCTGTTCAAGTTGTGTCCTGGAAAACATAAACAATAATTTTGGACATTTCTGTGGCTTGGGGTAGAAATAGGTAAGAACTACTGCTTGTTTTCCTATGTTTGTCAATTATAACGTGTGAAATTCAGTTGTGAATGACAGAATATCAGACATAAAAACACAATGCATTGAAAAACACCCTCACCTGGTTGGGATATTTCCACCTCCAGATTGGTGATGAGCTTGTCGAGATCGGTGGTGAATCCTGCCGAGGTATGAGTCACAGTCGTGCTCTGCAGCTCATCCGAGGCAGTGGGCAACATGTCAGCCTCTTGCTGAAACGTGGGACAGGACGACTTCCAGGTGTGCCAAGTTGTATTTTCAATATTTTTGTGAATATCACCACACATTTTCCTGTTTTTTGATTGAGTTTTCTTTGGTCCACTATATCTATCCTGCAAAAAATTACTTCAACATCAAGAAGGTATTTCCTTCTATTTTTCAAATATTGTAGAATCTTTGCCGCTCCACCTGCCTCCCCATGTATCTTAATTTCATTGAAGCATTGTCCCAACCCGACCTACCTACCTTACTGATACTGCTCTGTTATGGAGCAGTATTATATTGTAATTACACTGCGTGCGCGAATCTAAAGGTAGGCGGGGAGTCTAGCAATGTCTCACTTTCTCTGTCTATCTCCAAACGTCAGTTTATGATCGAGGAACAACTTAATTCAATTGAATGATATTTTGAACACGAATCGGAACATGAATCAGAAAACGAACTGTTGTTTAGCAGTACTTTGGTTATGAATTTGTCCTGACCGCACATGGCAGAGAGAGAGAACTGTTTTTTTTTGTTTTTTTAACTCTGTCAGTCTGTCTGGCAGTCAAACAAAATTGAAAATCATCCAAACAAGAAACTTAAATAAGTGAGTATAAAAGATGCTGCATCAACGGCGGTGAACTTCCAAAAAAGTTTTTTTTTGATGCGACATTCAAATCTTTCTTTATTTCAATTGAATTATAACTTGAAACTGTAGAAACAATCACCTTATTCGAAAAATTTTGGGCATTTTACATCATCTTGACCAATCAAATTTGCTGCTCGCAAACCCTGCCCATGTCTTTTTTTTCTCAAAACTGATGGGTAAGGTGTTCTATGAACTCTCTAGTTTGTCCTGTTTTTGGAATGTCCCACGATGAAGCCGAAGCACAAGCCTGTTGCTCTCACATTGCAGGCAGGTTGATGACCCATTTTTCACCGTCTCTCCTCCAGTCTAGCTCTTTCTCTTTCTCGTTTTTTTTCTCTACCCCCCCCCTCAACCTTCCAACCAGGATGTATGTGTCTTCCAATAACACGGTTCTCGTTAATTTCCAAATCCAGGCTGACCGCCACACCTCAACTAATTTGTTCCTCATTTCTCCATGTATGGAACTGCCTTCGAGAGGCTGTTCTATCCCACTCACTCTCCAGAGTTCAAAGGGGTCGTGCATCCTTACCCACAATCTTTATTAACCCCATGCAACCAATCTTAATTCCTTTGCTGGTTGCTGTGTTTCCTCCCCACCTGTATCTCTTTTCTGTTGTTAGATTCCCTGTAGCCCATCCACCATGCAGTGGGAGATGGGGTTGTGTGTGTGTGTGTGTGTGTGGTGTGTGTGTGTTGTGTGTGTGTGTTGTGTGTGTGTGTTGTGTGTTGTGTGTGTGTGTGTGTGTGTGTGTGTGTGGTGTGGAGTGCAGTGAGAGAGAATATGAAGAACATGAGAATATGAAGAACACTAATAATTTGGTCAAAGTGATAAAGGGCAAAGTCATAGTCAGTGGAAGTAGACCTTATTAGTCCGTCCACCATGCAGCACGAGATGGCTGGGTTTTGTAATCCCTTCCATGTTTGTTTATTTCCAAGAGTAAGCCTGTTTTGTTTTTAATTTAATAAGCCCATTAATTACCTTCAAAAGGGGTGTTTAACTTTATCCAAATACCCAGTTTTCATTCATGCACTCCCTTGGAGTTCTCATAGTATGCATGCAAAGTTTTGGGCTGCTATAGGTTTCATGGATTTGGAGTTATGGAGGAGGCACACTGACTAACTGACACACACTCTCTTTTATAATTGGTGCCCCACTGGTTTCACCATGAAGGACTATAGGTTTGCTCTCCGTCTGTCCGTCTGTCCCACCTGTGGTTTTTCAGACTTTTTTCTCCATACCCTTTAACCTATTCAACTGAAACTTGGTGCATGGCTTTATTATGATCGGTTATCGAACAAGTTCAAGTTTCAGGGCATTTTGTCAATTTTTCACAGTTATGCTCTTTTTAAATTTAGAAAATATCACATATTAAACGTGGGTCAGTGTTCAGCTGCCCTGACTTGACCCAGCTGCTTGAGACCCATTGACTGGCCAGCTGGCCTGATTCCACCCCAATTGTGCTGCCATTGTGTGAAGCAGCACAGATAGGCAGGCCTCAGGCCTTAGGCCTGGGTGTTAGTCCATGGCTGAATGTGATTGGAATGATCCCAGGTATATATATATATATATATATATATATATATTATATTATATATATTATATATATATATATATATATATATATATATATATCAATATAAGTGGCCCCTGATGGCCGAAAGTGTGGCCCCTGGTGTGCAGCTGATAATACACAAATGTGAAAACACCCCATCATAATTCACCATAAATGCTATCAAATTGACCCAATGGATTCAAATGAGTGTTCCAAAACACAAACAAATCCATATATATATATATATATATATATATATAATATATATATTATATATATATATATATATATACAGGGTGTCCCAAAAAAATATACATCTTTCCATCTGCAAAGAGGATGGTCATCACATATATTTTTAAAAATATATATGGCTGGATAGAAAGCTGAAAGGTTGAAGTTTATTGTACCAATGTCAAAATTGCCACCAAAATTTTAATTTGGTTATAGAATTGTCGTTTTCTTTTAGACCACATGTTTGACTAGGCTCCACGTTGCCGATCACTGCCTGCAAACGCGTTGTCATGTTCTCCATCACTTTGGAAACGTTTCCTGAGGAATGTTCTGGATTTCTCGGTGGATGTTTTCCTTCAGCTGATCAAGAGTCTGAGGCTTAGGGTTTCCATAGATCCTGTCCTGAGATACCCCACAAGAAGAAGTCTGGAGGAGTAAGGTCAGGGGAATACGGTGGCCACTCAACGTCTTCGTAGAGGGAGATAAAGTGCCCTCAAAATGTTGGTTGAGAAAACGCCTTGTTTCGAAAGGCATGAATGTCTTGGCGAAGGATCCTCTGAACGGTGCTCTTACGAATGTTTGTCTCGGCAGAAAGTCGTCAAATCGATTTTTTTTGACTGAACGACCGCCTGTCTCACCATTTCCACATTTTCTTCACTATGACCTGTCCTCTTCCGACCACTGTGACCCTTGTGAAGGTCACAATGGTTCCCACATTGGTAAACTATGCGATGGTGCACTTTATTGTCCGAAAGTTTGGTGCATGGCGCAGTGGATACCGAAATGTCTCGAGTAAAGACGTTGCACCTGTATGACACTTTTCGTCTGGTGCCAAAGTTCAACAATTTTCGTCCGTTGTTGTACGGTCAGCTTGGCATTTTTCTGGCGCTTGCTTGGTATCAAAATAAACTTCAGGTCTCTGCAACAAGAAATGAAGCATTAGTGACAAAATTACTGCTTTTTTAGGATCAAACGAAGCATTTTAAAAGTTGTATATTTTTTTGGGACGCCCTATATATATATTATACATATACTATATATATATATATATATATATATTATATATATTATATATATATATATATATATACATATATATAACCATGATGTATTATATTTGCACTTAAGTCTTACGCATGTTTTTCCTTCATGTATGCACATAAGGTTATCATGCCTCCGTTGACGATGTCGTCAGTGGCATTATGTTTTTGGGTTGTCCATCCGTCCGTCCATGCTAATTTTTTTTTAATATGAAATAGGCAAAGCCTAGAAATGAACAAAATACGGTGGGTTAGAGTTTATTCTTCTTCATTTTGGTTCTTGTATCGGCCCTGGCGTGCATTAAATGCAAACAAATTTTTATCTCCCGAATATTCATTGGGACCTGTTGGGGACATGTATTTCAAAGCAATTCTCGCTCTTATAGATTTGAGGTTTTGTCATCAGATTTTCAACAAACCTTTATTATGAGAATATGGACAAAAATAACTAATAAGCTTGTTTTTTGTTTTTTTTAGCTGTTTTTGTCTAGTTCGAGGACAAGTGCATGTGGATGGGGTTTGCATTTTGAGATGTTTTCTAGTTTTTATTATGTCCAAGAGTTTCTCTGTTGCATCACTGTCAGCTCACACCCTCCTCACCTAATATATCTGTATTTGTAATAATATGATTGCCCCATATAACAATCAATATTTAATCTGAAAAAAATGCTTAGAAAAAAACGTGAAGGAAAAGTTGGAGTTGTTTTATTAATTATTGTGATTTGTGCATACACCACACAACCGACCCGCTCCCTATTTTTTACAAACATACCAAGTAAATGTTATGAAAACAACTAGAGTTTCCATAGAGACAAGACTTTTGTAATGGCTCTTGGATCACTAACAACCTGTATTTATTTTCTTTCTCTAGCTCTTTGATGCCCTGGATCATTAGAGACATTTGCGAATCAGAAATGGCAATCGTCAGAGACCTTCCAGACCTGACATCTCGCGCTGGCTTGGAGTCTGCCATTTTCCTGTGGAATGTGGGGCCTTCTGGAATCTTTATATATATTTATATCATATTTTGGGCATCTTTGAAATGTGAAAGATACTACCTACAATCATGGGATGCTGCTTTATCAATAAATGAAGTGCCATCAGTGGCCTCTTGAGTATAAACCATTACTAAAGAAACTCTAGTGAGCAGACTCCACCTTCATATTCTGGCTGATGTGACAAAAACAAAGAAACTGGCCTACTTTTGAGACAGATACCCACCTCGGTGGGTTTCCTTATGTAATTTCTGTTGACAGCCCATGTTTAGACATACCATGTGCCTGAGTATTCAGAGCTCATGTATTCAGACAGTGCCAACTTGCTGAGGTGCCCACCAATAAATAAAATTTATTTATATTTCCAAGACAAGACTCACTATGAAAATGAACAGTAATTTTATATAGTAAGTGTATCATGGTGTGTGAAGAAGAACCTTGCAACCCATTTTCACTGATTATCAGGATACAATTACTACTGCAAAGGAAAATGTACAATATAGCTATTTGTGGGATATGATTTTATGATACAATCATGGGAATCTCTTATGACATTGAATGACGTCAATGTTTTCATCACGCAGAAGATTTTCTGCTTAAGAACAATCGATAAACAGTGGTCAAGTACCAGGATCTACTGTGAACTTTCACTCCATTGCGATGGAATTCTTTTTATTCGGATACGGATTCATTGTAACGTTGCTTGTTTTTGATGTAAACAAAAGATGCATTTTATGTTGGACACGGCAATCCAAAATGGATGCACATTGCAGTTCTTTCATTAACTGAGCTATCAATTGCTCCGTAACAGTGACCTCTGCATTTCAGGGATGAACTACAGTTTAATTGTCTGACAATACTGCCTATTATACTCAAGATCATGGAAATTGTGCCACATTAAAGGAAGTCCATCCATCTATCCATTAGGACCATACTCTCTGCAGAGCATTTATGCTGGCTAAGCAGTCTCCTTGGCTATTGTGCACATAGTCTCCTGAACGGGTCACCCTTCCAACACAGGATAACAGCAAGCTGGCAATCGTTTTGCCGACCTCGGAAGGATGACAGGCAGAGTCAACCCCACCTGGTATTAATCAACAACTGAGTGGGATTTGAACTCAGGATCCTCAGATCTCAAGCCCACCACCATAACCATTAAGCCAACACCAGGCATAATTAAAGGAAGTGTTTCACATAAAACCAACTTTTGCTTCATCATTTGAGGAAGCTTTTCTTTATTACTCACTTCAAGAGCTGATCTGTAGTGTGTGATGTTCACATGGCCACAGTCTTGAGCTGCCTTCAATTCACAAGAGTTTGAGAGAACTTCTGTGGAGCCAGTGATTTTCCATGATCACCAAAAACAGATGAATTCCAGATGTAAAATTGATGACTTAGAACGGAAACTGGATGTAGTAAATGACAGAAAAAAACAAGAAAATCAAGATTCGGTTACTACAAATAAAAATATTCACCTATTGTTTGAGTGTGTGTGGTGTGTGTGTGTGTGTGTGTGTGTGTGTGTGTGTGTGTGTGTGTGTGTGTGTGTGTGTGTGTGTGTTGTGTGAGATTCTCACACAGATTTAATTCTACAGTGTAATTATAAAAGCAGGACAAAGAGAAATACACTGCAATTTGATGCACAAGGGATACTGTCTATACCTCTGTCCTTCATTGCATGGCCCTCAAGCCACTGGCGGCTCCTGATGGCCGAAAGTGCAGCCCCTGGTGTGCAGCTGATAATACACAAATGTGAAAACACCCCATCATAATTCAACATAAATGCTATCAAATTGACCCAATGGATTCAAGTGAGTGTTCCAATGCGAAGCATAAATGTAACATAACTACATCAGTGATGGCAGTGAGTATACACAACAATTCTTTTTGTTTTGCAATTCCAGGCTTGGGGTAATGGCAGCTTCTCTCAGGGGTCTCTGTCGACTTTCTCAAAGTTAAATTTCTGGTCGTTATTGTCACATTTTAACTATTTATTTTCTCACCTACATGTTTATTGTGTGTTCCTAGTTCGGTTTTGTTTCATAAATCGTGCTATTGTGTGAGTTTCATCGACCTTCTCTATCGGTTTCTTTGAAGCCTCCTCGTCTAGGTGTACAATCACTTTTATTTGTAGTCTCTCCCTATTTGCATCAATTCCTATTTCCCTACTTTTTCCAACACCTCCTATCTATCCCTCCCAACTACACACTCTGTTTCTTATCAAATTAAAAAAAAACAACAACCCTTTCTCCCTCCATACCCACAAGTACCAATCCCCTTCTCTTCCTCCTTCTGCCGGCACACTATCTTCTTCTATTTGAGCTTACCCATCTCACCATAACCTTCACGATTTTTTCCTACATACCTGCCATTCCCTAATCTTCAAAAATCCATTTTAAAAAATATATAAAATTATTGTATCCTTCTAAATATATCCTCCTGAAACCACGTGTGTGTCTCTCACTCTATCTCTTATATCACTCTCTATCTCTATCTCTATCTCTATCTCTATCTCTATCTCTATCTCTATCTCTATCTCTATCTCTACTCTATCTCTATCTCTATCTCTATCTCTATCTCTATCTCTAATCTCTCTCACTCTCACTACTCACTCTATCACTCTCACTCTCACTCTCACTCTCTATCTCTATCTCTATCTCTATCTCTATCTACTCTCACTCTCACTCTCACTCTCACTCTCTACTCTCTATCTCTATCTCTAATCTCTATCTCTATCTCCTATTCACTCTCATCTCACTCTCCCCACTCTACTCTCACTCTCACTCTCACTCTCACTCTCACTCTCACTCTATCTCTATCTCATTTCTCTATCTCTATCTTTATCTCTATCTCTATCTATCTCTATCTCTATCTCTATCTCTATCTCTATCTCTATCTCTCTCACTCCTCTCACTCTCACTCTCACTCTCACTCTCACTCTCACTCTCACTCTCACTCACTTCACTCTCACTCTCACTCTCACTCTCACTCTCACTCTCATACTCTCACTCTCACTCTCACTCTCATCTCTATCTCTCTATCTCTATCTCTATCTCTATCTCTATCTCTATCTCTATCTCTCTATCTCTATCTCTATCTCATCTATCTCTATCTCTATCTCTATCTACTCTCACTCTATCACTCTCACTCTAATCATCTACTCTCCACTCTCAACTCTCACTCTCACTCTCAACTCTCACTCTCACTCTCACTCTCACTCTCACTCTCACTCTCACTCCTCTCTCTATCTCTTCTCTATCTCTATCTCTATTTCTCTATCACTCTCACTCATCTCTATCTCTATCTATATCACTCTCACTCTCACCTCTCACTCTCACTCCTCACTCTATCTCTATCTCTATCTCTATCTCTCTCACTCTCACTCTCACTCTCACTCTCACTCTCACCTCACACTCTCTATCTCTATCTCTTCATCTCTATCACTCTCCACTCTCAATCTCTATCTCTATCTCTATCTCTATCTCTATTCTACTCTCACACTCTCACTCTCACTCTCACTCGTCACTCTCACTCTCTCATCTCTCACTCTCACTCCTCTCTACACTCTCACTTCACTCTCACTCTCACTCTCACTCATCACTCCTCACTCTATCTCTATCTCTATCACTCTCACTCTCACTCTCACACTCTCTATCTCTAATCTCTATCTCTATCTCTATCTCTATCTCTATCACTCTCACTGCTCACTCTCATCTCTATCTCTATCTCTTCTATCTCTATCTCTATCTACTCTACTCCTTTCTCACTTCTTCACATCTCTCTATCTCTATCTCTCTATCCTCTCACTCTTCACTCTCACTCTCACTACTCTCACTCTCATCTCCTCTATCTCTATCCTCTCTATCCCTTCTATCTCTATCTCTATCTCAATCACTTCTTCACTCCCTCATCTTCTCACTCTCAACTCTCACTCTCACTATCTCTATCTATCTCTATCACTCTCACTCTCACTCCTCACTCTCACATCTCATCTCTATCTCTCTCTAATCTCTCTCTACTCTCTACTCTCATCTCACTCTCACTCTCTCTACTCTATCTACCTCACTCTCACTCTCATCTTCACTTCCACTCTCCTCACTTCTCATCACTTCACTCATATTCATCTCTCATATCTCCACTCTCACTCTCACTCTACTTCTCATCACTCTCACTCCTCACTCTCACTACTCTAATCTCATACTCTCTCTACTCTCATTCTCCTCCTCACTCTCCTACTCATCACTCTCACTCTCACTCACTTCTCTCTCACTCTCAACTCTTTCTTCTCTTCTCCACTCACTCTCACTCTCACTCTCACTCTCACTCTCATCACTACTCTACTCTATCTACACTCATCTCCACTTCTATCATACTTCTCACTCTCACCTCACTCTATCCTCTCACTCTCACTCTCACTCCTACTCTCTCCATCTCTCTCCACCTCACTCTCACTCTCATCTCACTCCCCTCACTCTTCACCTCACACTTCACTCTCAATCTCTCTCACTCTCACTCTCACTCTCACTCTCACTCTCACTCTCACTACCTCACTCTCACTCTCTATCTCTATCTCTATCTCATCTCTATCTCTACTATCTCTATCTCATCTCTATCACTCTCACTCTACTCTCTCTCTCTATCTCTATCTCTCTATCTCTATCCTATCTATCTCACTCTCACTCTCACTCTCACTTCTCACTCTCACTCTCACTCTCACTCTCACTACTCACTCCTCATCTATCTCTATCTCTCTCTCTCTAATCTCTAATCCATCTCCTTATAATCACTCTACTCTCCTCTATATCTCTAATTCTCTATCTCTATCCTCTATCATTCACTCTCACTCTCACTTCTCACTCTCATCTCACTCACTCTCACTCACTCACTCTCACTCTCATCCACTCTCACTCTCAACTCTTCTCCACTCTCACTCCTCACTCTCTCCACTATCTCCCACCTCTCTCACTCTATATCTCTTATTCTCCTACTATCCTCTCCACCCCCTTATCCACCTCCATCTACATCCTTCTCTCTCTCATCTCACTTCTCACTCTCACTCTCCTCTCACTCTCCATCTCACTCTCCACTCTCACCTCACTCTCACTCTCCTCTTCTCCACTCTACTCTCACTCTCTATCTTCTATCTCTATCTCTCTAACTCTATCTCTATTCTATCAACTTCTCATCTTCTCTTATCTCTATCTTCTATCTCTAATCTCTATCTTATCACCTTCATCACTCTCACTCTCACTCTCATCTCACTCTCCTCTCACTCTCACTCTCACTCATCTATCTTCTATCTCTATCTCTATCTCTATCTCTATCTCTATCTCTTCACTCTCACTCTCACTCTCACTCTCACTCTCCTCCATCACTCTCACTCTCACTCTCACTCTATCTCTCTATCTCCTATTTATCTCTATCTCATCATCTATCACTCTCCTCTATCTCTTCTCTATTCTCTCACTCTAATCACTCTTACTCTCACCTCACTTCTCCACTCTCACTCTCACTCTCACTCTCCCACACTCACTCTCACTCTCTCCTCACTCTTCACTCTCTCACTCTCACTCTCCTCTCACTTACTATCTCATCTCTTATCTCTCTCTCTATCTCTATTCACTCTCAACCAACTCTCACTCTTCCTCTATCCTCACTATCTTAATCTCTTCTCTCTCCTTCTCTCTCAGCCACTTTCTACTCTTCACCTCTCACTCTCACTCTCCACTTTTACTCTACTCTCACCTCTCACTTCCATCTCAACTACTCTTTCATAACTCACTCTTCTCCCATTCTCCAACTCTCCCAATCTCTATCCCATTTCTCAACCACTCTTTCCATCTCCACTCACTCTCCTCACTTCTCTCTTCCACTCTCCACTCTCTAAAACTCTCTATCTCTATCTCTATCTCTACTATACTATCTCTATCACTTCTCACTCATCACTCTTCAACTCTCATCCTCTCCATCTCTACTCCTCACTCCTCCACTCTCCTCTCACTACTCCTCCCCATCTATCTCTATCTCTATTCTATCTATCCTCTATCTCACTCTCACTCTCACCTCACTCTCCACTTCTCAACTCTAACATCTCAATCTCACCTTCTCTCAACTATCTCTCACTTCTCACGTTCTCACTCTCACTCTATCTCTATCTATCTCTATCCTCTATCTCTTCATTCAACTCTATCTTCACCTCTTCTTCACATTATCTCTTCTCTCTACTATCCTATCTCTAGTTCTCTATCTCTATTCTTCTCATCATCTATCTTCAAATCCCTACCTCACTATCACTCTCACTCTCACTTATCCACTCTCACTCCGTCACTCGTCACGTCTCCCTTGCACTCTCCCTTCACTGCTTTTCTAGCTCTTT
>CM068954.1:163486597-163504064 GCA_035128595.1 Eptatretus atami | reverse complement strand
GTGTGGTTCTCATTACTGTATCATAATTCACGACTCTTTTTCTATTTCAACAGACTGCTCTCAATTCGACATTTTCTTCATACCTTGTCTAAAAAGTCCAACTGTTACAATGTTTCTTCTCTCCATCTCTGAATTCGCCTTTATTGATCCTCAAGGAAATTGTGTTTAATCCGCATAACTGACCTAAAAAAAAACCCAGTTTGCTATGCATGTTCGCTTTTCATCAGTCATCCTTTTTTTTCAACTTCAGTGCCAATTCACCCCTCTCACACCTCCCTCTCAAAGCAACCATCACACTCTTCCCACTGCAAGCTTCCTTCTCACCTTTCTCAAAAAATCCCCCCTCACCGTTCTCCCTCAACTCTCCCCACTCACCCTTCTCCCTCCATTCACCCTCATAACTCACCCTTCTCAAAGTTGCCCCCCCCCCTCACATCACCAAAACTGCCTCCTTCCCCTGCCTCTCACCTCCATCTCATCACTCCACCTCTGAATCCTCCAACTGCCTTCTGCCCCTCTCTTATTACTCCCCATTGTACCTAACCCAGCCACCAGAGCCTTTTCTCCTTCCCATCTGGCCATGTGCCAAGTTTCAAATTTTTTTTTTTTGGTGTGGTTTCAGAGCTACAGAGGTCAAAAGTTTTCATGTTTTTCCAACATTGGTTCCATACCACTGATGTATGACGTCATATTTATCAATAGAATATTCCACTTGAGTCGTTGCTCTAATGGTGAAAATTTCGTCTCAATCCGATAAGCGGTTGCGGAGAAAAACACCAAAGTTCTGTGCAGAGAAACAAACAAAACAGTAGACACAGACAGACAAAACAAGCAAACAACAGACAGACAAAGAAACAAAATAAAACCAATGTCACCTTAGGGTGACCGTTTCTTGCCAAAAGGTGACCACGTGTGACTTCTTTAAGGTCACACTGAGGTGAACAGAGCTGCTATCCACCAGGAGCGACTCCTCTGAGGAATATCTTGCCTACGAAGATTCCGATGACGAATCGTTCTACAGAGTAACCATGAAAAATATGTGTTTTGCCTCATAATGTCACCAAATGACGTCATAATGGTCTTCAAGCTTGATATAATCTAGAAAGCACTCATCGAGGTGTTCACATTTGAGGTACTACCCGATTGGTTCCTAAACTTGAAAATTTGACCTTGGGGTCAAATATGTTTGACCTTACGGCGCTAACCATGAAGGTCAAGGCCAATCGCCACCAAAATTAATCAGCTGAGTTGCCAGACCATGAACTATATTCCATGAAGTTTGAAGACGATCCGATCAAAATTACTCAAAAAATAAGGTTTCGTCGACTCCCCTGATTTGCGACAAGTGACCTTGACCTTTGACCTTGACCTTCAAAATTTTATGCGCTGAAAGGGACCTCTATGGCCTCTGATATGCGAAGTTACAAAAATTTCCAATCAAAACTGTGCTCTGCAGAGTGATTTATACGTGATTACAGACAAAAAAAAAAAAACAACAAAAAAACACATGAAGGTCAATGCCATCGCCACCAAAAATTAATCAGCTGAGCGCCAGACCATGAACTATATTCCCATGAAGTTTGAAGACGATCCGATCAAAATTACTCAAAAAATAGGGTTTTGTCGATTACGCTGATTTGCGAACAAAGTGACCTTGACCTTTGACCTTGACCTTCAAAATTTTATGTGCTGAAAGGGACCTCCTAGGCCTCTGATTAGCGAAGTTACAAAATTTCCAATGAAAACTGTGCTCTGCAGAATTTTTTTTTCGTGATTACAGACAAACAAACAAAAAAAAAATAAAAATAAAAAAAAAACATACAGACTGACTAACATATCTTGCAAAAACTTCGTTTCGCAAGATAACAAACCGGTCCCAAACACAATGCCCTTTCATTCAGCGAGGGGAAACAAGATATCTGCGATCACAAAGCCAGCGGAGCCTTTCCTTGACGATCACCTGTGACTTACCCTCGTGCCCGTAATCCAATGATGGCAATATTTTTGGGACCACCACGTGACCTTAACCTTCAACATTTGTGGATTGAGTGCAAATCAATAAAATGTGTTCCCATTCTACAATCTATCCAAAAAACCCAACCTCATGAAAATCGGAGGAAAAAGTAATGCAAGACATCTTGGAAGACAAAGTGTTATTTTTTACAGACCATTCTTTGACCTTCACCTTTACACCACAAGAATAGGGGACAACGGACTTTATATTTGCCAAAGAGATGAAGTCCTTGCCAGCTCAGACAGTCGACTTGAAAAGCTGATTGAAATATTTTGACATTTAACTTCCATTGTATTAAAAGAATAATGAAAGAGATGGTCTGGGCTCAAACCAGAGCAATCTGTGTGTAAAGTGACATGATAACCACTCACTATGGAACCAACTGATCTAAGAGCTTTGTATTACGCACATAAAAAGACTACTCTACAATGTTTAATTTTTCCTTCAGTTTGACACATTCACAAAGTTGGAAAGAGAAACATTTAAGTTTTTTTTAAGCCTTAATCTATCAGTTTTAGAAATTAGGCCTGTGTTGACCTTTTGACCTTAAAATTAATTTGAAGTTGAATTCAGCGACCTGAAAATGAAAACGCTCTTCAAATTTTCAAGTCATAGGATGAAAATTGAGGATTTTAGAAATTTTGCTACGTTGACCTTTTGCGCCTATGTTTACCTCAAATTAGTAGTGGTTGAATTTAGTGACTCCTACTATGCAAATGCTCTTCAAATTTCAAGTTAATTGGATTAAATTGAGGATTTTTAGAAATTCGGGCCGATGTTGACCTGTTCGTCGAGTCGTGTACTCAAAATTAACAGGTGGTTAAGTTTCAGCAAAATCACATGCAAATGGTCTTCAAATTTTAAGTCAATCCGATGAAAATTGAGAATTTTAAAAATTGGGCCTTTTGGCGATGTTGATTCTCAAAATTAATAGGGGGTTGAATTCAACGACCTGATGTGCAAATGGTCTTCAAATTTAACATCAATCGATGAACATTGACATTTTAGAAACAATTAAAAATTAGCCCTATTTTGCATTGACCTTATGGCGCTATATTGACCTATTATCCTCAAAGTAATAGGTGGTTGAAATTACTGACCTGATATGCAAATCCTGTTCAAATTTCAAGTGAATTGATGAAATTTGAGGATTTTAGAAAATTTGGCTCAAAATTGGCCGATTGGCCAATGTTGTGTCTTTGAATTATGGAGATTTTTACTGTCATCTAGTCAATCCACTGGAATGGTAAATGAAGATATAAAAACCCATGAACTTCATGTTCAGAAAGTGTTCAGAAAGTCTTAATCTCAAAAAGTTGATGGAAATTTCCAGACTAAAGATCGATCACAATGGAGGCTTCATGGTGCTAGAGACTGAGACCTTTTAGGTCAACCGAATTTTATGAAGCTTAATGCGGGGCCGTCATAGTGTTCGGTTACATTAATCTCTGAAATTTCAGAACGATCGGTTGAGCGTTTGGGCTGGAGGTGAGTGAACAGACAAACAAACACAAGCACACAAACAAACATACACACAAACAAGAAAAGATGTCGTGCAGAGCACGATACTTGCAAAGTCCATAAAAACAATTTGACCTAAACAATAATTGGTGGTGAATTCAATGAGCAAATATGCAAATCCTCTTTCAAATTTCAAGTGAATCGGATGAAAATTGAGGATTTTAGAAAACCACCTTAGTTGTTGACCTTGGACCTATGTTGACCTTTTGATTTATGTTGAGCTCAATAATAATTGGCTGGTTGAATTCAGTGACCTGAAATATGAACACTCTTCAAATTTCAAGTCAATAGGATAAAATTGACAATTTTAGAATTTGGCCTATGTTGATCTATTAGCCGATGTGGACCTCAAAAAATATTGGTGTTGAATTCAGCTGATCAGAAATATTAATCCTCTTCAATTTCAAGTCAATCGGATGAAATTTAGGATTTTAAAAATACCAACTTAGTTGTTGTACTTGTGCCTATGTTGACCTTTTGGTTGATGTAGACCTCAATAATAATTGGCTGGGTTGAATTCAGTGACCTGAAATATAAATCCTCTTTAAATTTCAAGTCAATCGGATGAAAATTTAGGATTGTAAAATACTAGTACCACCTAGTTTATTGACCTTTTGTGCTATGTTGACCTTTTGGTTTAATGTTGACATCAATAAAATTGGCTGCTGAATTCAGTGACCTGAAATATGAACACTTCAAATTTCAAGTCAATAGGATGAAAATTGACAATTTTAGAAATTTGGCCGATGATGTGGACCTCAAAATATTTTGGTGGTTGAATTCAGTGACGCTGAAATTATAAATCCTCTTCAAATTCAATCATCGGATGAAAATTTAGGATTATAGAAATACCAAACTTAGTTGTTGTACCTTGTGCTATGTTGACCTTCATAAATAATTGGCCTGTTGAATTCAGTGACCTGAAATATAAATCCTCTTCAAATTCAAATCATCGGATTGAAAAATTTATGATTGTTAGAATTACCACTAGTTGTTGACTTTGGGCCTATGTGTGACCTCAATAATAATTGGCTGCTTGAATATTCAGTGACCTGAAATATAATACCTCTTTAAATTTTCAAGTCATCGGATGAAAATTGGATTGTAGAAATACCACCTTATTGTTACCTTGGCCTATTGTACCTTTTGGCTTACTGTTGACCTCAATAATAATTGACGGCTTGAATTCAGTGACCAAATATGCAACTCCTCTTCAAATTTCAGTGACTCGAAAAAAATTGACAATTTTAGAAATCCGGCCTATGTTGACCTTTTGGCCGATTTTAATCTCGAAAATAATTGCTCGTGAATTCAGTGATCTGCATCTGAAAATCCTCTTCAAATTTCAGTCAATGAGATGAAAATTGAGGATTTTTAAATACCACCTTATGTTTTGACCTTTTGGTCGATGTTGACCTCAAAAATAATTGGTGGTTTATTCAATGACCTGAAATACAAATCCTCTTTCAAACTTCAAGTCAATCGGATGAAAATTTAGGATTTAGAAATACCACCTTAGTTGTTGACCTTTGGACTACATTGATCTTTTGGTCCATGTTGATCTCAAAAATAATTGGCTGGTTGACTTCAGTGACCTGAAATGTATATCCTCTTCAAATTTCAAGTCAATCGGATGAAAATTCGACAATTTAGAAATTCGGCCCATGTTGAACTTTTGGCTTGTGGGGACCTCAAAAATATTTGGTGATTGAATTTCGTGACTGATATTGAAATCCTCTTCAAATTTCAAATCAATCGGATGAAAATTGAGGATTTTAGAAATCTCACCAAAGTTGTTGACCTTTGGCCAATGTTGAACTTTTGACCTCAAAACAAAGAGGGCTTCTTCCCTGTGACAAACTCTACCATGTGGTGAAGCTTCGTGAAGATGGTTTAAAATTGTGACCTGCAGGTGACAAACAGACAGTCAAACAGAGAGACAGACAGACAGAATAACAAAATCGACTCACCAATATACTTAACAAATTCTCGATTTTGCACGAAACAAACAAACAAACGGAGGCGATCAACACCACTTATAAAAAAAAAAATTTTTTTGCCAAAAGTAACGAACAAAAAGTCCCAAAACGCAGACTTCCTTCATATTGAGGTAGTGAGTCGGGGAGGGAACTAGATATCTGCGATCAAAAAGCCGGGGTAGGCTTTCCTTGACGATCACACTGCAACTTACCCCTTGACCCGTTAATCAATAATAGCCATATTTTTGGTGGACCATCAAGATGACATTTATGACAGAGTGTAAATTAAATAAATGTGTTTCTCTACAATCTATCCAAAAAACCCAGCCTCATGAAAATAGGAGGATATGTTCTGCAAGAACATCTTGGAAGACAAGCGTTGACTTTTCAGAGCGTCCTTTGAAATTAACCTTGAACCCGAGAAAGAGGGCTATCACTGACTTTATATTTCCATGATTGCTGATAAATTCAATCTGGAAGTCCTTGCAGCTCAAAGATTCGACTTGAAAAAGCTGAATGAAATGTTTTGACATTCAGCCTCCATTGTGTTTAAAAGTATAGAATTGGTTCAACGGGGGTTTTAACCCAGGGGCTTCTGCGTGTAAAGCAGACGTGATAACACTACACTATGGACCAACTGATAGAAAAGTTTCTGTAATGCACATAGTAAGAATACTCTACAATGTAAATTTTTTCCTTCAGTTTCACACTCATTCACAAAGTTGGAAAGAGAAACATTTACACATGCAGGTGAGTCGAATAACACACACAATCCACTGCAGGTTTTATTTTTTCTCTTTTGGAACAACACACATCTGTGGACCTCACACATGAAGCTTCCATCCATTATTTATGAGTCTATATCACGGAAACTTGAAGTTCGTTGCTTTACATATTTGAGTTTTACTGATTCAAGGAAATGCTCCCAAATTTTTTTCTGCATTTCTGCCTTGTTAACATCCAGCGACTCAAGCTGTGAGGCAGGGGAACCAGCAGCCAAAGGGGAGAACAGAGCTCCATCAAGTTGGGATGAAGGTCTTGTGGGAGGATCGGAGTTCAGGTGTGCCAAGGAATGACTTTGCATGACGGAGTTGGTGTTGGTGACTATCATTGGAGATCAACTGAGTTATGACATTTTCCCAAGAAAGATCATGGCTGAATAGTGAGAACCAATAGTGTGAGAGTTTGAACTTCTTCAAGAGGATTATTCAGAAAGTCGATGGGATGGTTTGCGAGAAGGTCTTTTGAAAAGACAGTGAGTGATGGGATTTCCTGCGATTGAAAGACACTATTCCAAGTATTTGACCAGCTCGTGTTTTCTCTCTCGGAATCCAGAGAGGGAAGAGGCAGTTCCTGACATTCCTGGCTGTTCCTGGCTGTTCCTGTTCCTGACTGAAAATGAGGCAAAAAAACCACCAAGTTTATGGGACTCATGGTGCCGAGACTGACAATCATCACAACGCAGGGTTCATTTTGCAAAGACTGAGATCCATCTCAATACAGGGCTCATGGTGATGAGACAGATCATCTCAATACAGGGCTCATGGTGATGAGACTGAGATCCATCTCCATACAGGGTTCATCGTGAGGAGACTGAGATCCATCTCAATACAGGGTTCATGTGAGGACACTGAGATCCATCTCAATACAGGGGTTCATGTGAGGAGACTGAGGATCCATCTCAATACAGGGTTCATGGTAGGAGACTGAGATCCATCTCAATACACGGGTTCATGGTGATGAGACTGAGATCCATCTCAATACAGGGTTCATGGTGAGGAGACTGAGATCCATCACAACGCAGGGTTCATGGTGATGAGACTGAGATCCACTCTCAATATAGGGTCATTGTGATGAGATTGAGAATCATCACAATGTAGGGCTCATGGCTGCCCACACTGAGATCCATCTCAATACAGGACTCATGGTGCTGAAACTGAGAATCATCTCAATGAAGGGCTCATGATGCTGAGACTGAGAATCATCTCAATGGAGGTTCATGGTGCCGAGACTGAAATCCATCACAATGTTTTGACTCATGTGCGAGACTGAGAATCATCACAATGGAGGGTTCAAGGTGCAGAGAGAGATCCATGTCAATCTAGGGCACATGGTACTGAGAATGTGAATCATCTCAATGCAGCTCAAGGGCCGAGACTCCAACTTCAAGATGTTATCTCAATGAGGGAGGGGTGAGGCCAGGGGGAGGACAGGAAATAAAATACCGATATAACTCCTCAGGATTCTTCAGGAAGGTGTTCTGACGTCGCTCTTAAAGAAAATAGGAGGAAGCAGATCAATCCCGAACCTTCACGAATAAATGAGGGAAAGGTTCAATCACTACGGTTGGGAGCATTTTAACAGCTTCGACAAGAAGGACGTGACTGTTCACTGCTCGATTCATTGACTCAACTGCATACTTTATCGGACAGTAAACGCGGGACGTCGTTGAAGACACTCTCTTCGGATCCCAACGTTTGTGTTTTCGTTCTCTCTCTTCTGTCACCTCACCTCCGCTCAGCGTCCCATCGAGCTCACGTGAGTTTCCCTTCATTGCGGATTTCCTCGAGCAATCTCCCAAAAGAAACATTTGAATTAACTTTTCTTTAATTATCTTTCAAATAGCCTCAAAAGCTGTTAAAATCACAACTCAAGTGAGCAGTTTTAATACGTCGAAGGTATTCTAACCTCGTTCCTCCCTCTCGATCAAACCACCTCCGTTTCCAATGTTAGTCCGACATGTTAGTGGTTTTAAATAACGACACAGGCTCAAATTTATCATTCAGACGTTTATCAGTTTCACTCATTCATCGATTTGAGTCCTCATGACACACAAGTGAGCGAGGGCGTGGCTTGTGAGCGAGGGGCGTGGCTTATCGGTTTCCAGGGAGTGAACACGTCCTTAACGACACCAGACGGTGGGAGGTATCAAACAACACAAACGAAGCGAGGTCTGCATTTTTTACCATTGATCTCTGATACTAATGGTGAGAGAGTTGGAACATTAATGTCGAAACAACCGTGATGTCGTCGCACGGCCATCGAGGAACATGACATACATGAACGTGTCCATAACATTGAACTGTATTTAAGATTGGAAGGATGAGGATTGTTCACGTTGCTCGAACCATTGTGACGCCCCACACAGTAACTTCACTGAGCACACCCCCATGTTGCTATGTCCAGTAAATCGATGAACCACGACCTGCTTTGCATTATGTTTATGTGAGAAAGTGTTCACATCGACTTTCACTTTTAACACAAAATTACATTCAATATTCAAGATCTCCCTGGAATTTATCACGGGAATCGAATTCTATCTGCTGCGAGTGATTCCTCCCAAGATGGTGCTTGGTGGCGACAAATTATCACTTCATCATCTTTCCAGTCATTAAAAAGTTTAAAAACATACAAAACAGAGGTGGATTTACACGTGGTATTTACACCGTGGTATTTACATCGTGGTATGGTGTAAATGTTAATAACGAAAAAATTTGGACCCCCTGTATCTCTGAAATTGCATCAAGAAAAAATAATCAAACTTGACACTTGCAAGTCCTCCTCATGGGAATAAGTGTGGAATTTTAAGGACATTGCAGGTACTTTTTCTATGATGTACATAATTGTTAACAATTGCTTTCACACACCTTTTGATGTGAATTGTAAGTTTCTGAATTATCGTTTTTATCCAAAACTATTTCAGAATCCAACAAAGACGTAAATGTTTCCAGTGAATGAGACTCTAAATGTTTTACCTTTCGCATTATCACTGTGTGGATTATTCTTATCAGTCAATTATTACCTCCCCATCGAATGGAGACGGAGGTTATGTTTCATCCTTGTCTGTTTGTTTGTTTTTTTTTTCTTTGTATACTTGTCGAGGCTCGTATGAGAGAAACACAAAACGCACATCAAGGGGGCATGAGACAGGAGGGAGGGAGTGGGAAGGACAAAATAGTGGGGAACAGAGACATTTGGAGATCTGTGGAAGGGAGAGGGATGGGACGGGCAACATGGGGAATAGAAGATGGACATTACAGGGACTTCAGGAAGGAAAGCAGGGAATTTGAAGGAGGTGGGCTTGGGGTGGATTATCGGGGGTAGAAAAGATCGAGGATTTGGATGGGGGATGATAAGGGTGGTGGTGAACAGCAGTTTTGAAGGCCTGGAGGGAAGAATGGAAGAATAGAGTGAGGGAGTTTATTCCAAAGGCGGAAAAAAGAGGAATGAAAGAGTGAAGGTGAGCAGTGATTGTGATTTTGGTGTTTTACCAGAAGGGGTTGTTGGCGGACCTGAGCGCCTGCGGAAATGTGGTGGGACAAATCACAGAGAAGAGCAGGGGGGCGAGGCTGAGAGAGGAAGACGGTAGAAAGACAGAAAGACCACCGACTAACCTGCGGTGATTGAGTGAGAGGCCCAAAGACTCAGCCTCATTGACGGGAGATGCCAATGATCCGAAATGCCTTGGTTTCTACAGCGTGAAGCCGAGAAAGGTGGGAGGCAGGAGCACCAGCCCAGAGGGGAGAGCAGTACTCATCAGGCTGGGACAAAGCTTTGTAATTGGTCAGGAGCTCAGGTGGGCTGAGGGAAGGACTTGACGACGGAGGATTCCAGTCGGCGACTGGCTTTGGAGGCGAGTTTGAAATGTGGCTTTCCAGAAAGGTCATGGCAGATAGTGAGACCAGAAGCTTGAAAGAAAGGACTTCTTCCAGAGGATTGTTGAGAAAGTGGATGGGGGGGGGGTTCTAAACGGTCCTTTCGGAGAGACATAGTGAGAGTGTGAGATTTGTCCGGATTGAAAGAATGTTCCACGTGTTGGACCAGTTTGTGATTTTATCCAGATCAGCAGTGAGCGAAGAAGTGCTGCTTGCCGGTCTGAGGGATGACCGATGGTACGGCAGAGGGTGGATCATCAGCAAAGATATATAGAGGATTTTCCAGAGAGTCGAGAGATCATTGATGAAAACCAGAAAAAGAACAGGGCCCAGTACGCTACTTGAGGAACTCCAGCCTGGACAGGAGGGGGATGAAGAACTCCATTTAGGGCCACACGTTGACTGGCGACAGGAGAGGAAGTCTGCGAAGCCATGAGTGGAGATGGCCTTGGATACATAGGAAGAGAGTTTTGGTGAGCAGGGCAGGGTGCCAGACATGTCAAAAGCACGTGATATGTCCAGGATAGGCTCGGATTTCATGTCTGGCATTGAGGACCTCCATCCATTGTTGGGAGAGCAGAAGAGCATATCCAGGGTAGAGTGGACCGGTCTGAAACCAAATTGATGATCAGAAATCAAGCCAGTTGGAGAAAGAGGAACGGATTTGATGTCTGAAGCAATGATGATTCCATAACTTGCTGATGATTGGGAGAAGGCTGATTGGTCTGAGTTGCAGGGATCTGTTTTTTGCACCTTTTTTTGCAGGAGGCAGTGATGTTTCCTGATTTCCAAGCAGATGGCAGATGCATTGAGCAAAATGAGAGGGTGAATAGAACAGAGAGAGGGTGAGCAAGAGCAGAAGAGCAGGTTTGAGGACACATGGGCTGATGCCATCTGGACCGGTTGCAGAATCTGAGTCGAGGTTTGACAGAAGAGCTCTCCACTTGTAGGAGAAAAGGACACAGAGTCCAGGGACAGTTGGGTGTGACTGGGTAAGGTGGGTAGAGAAAGTGATGGGTTTTGGACACAAGATTTAGCTGCAAACACCGAGTTTGCATTCAGCTTTTTCACGTGCGGTATCAGCAGTGCTGCCATTTGAGGTAAGGGAGGGATGGAGGGGGAACATAGACCAGAAACAGATTTGATTAGACGCCACAGGATTTTGAGGAGGGAGAGAGGTTGAGAGTTCAGACTTGAGATGACAAAGATGTTGTTTTCGGCTCTCCTGAGGGTAGATACACACTTGTTTCGAGCTTTATGGAAGGAACTGAGATTGCCCTCAGTTGGGTTTGCTTTCCATGAGGCAAAGGCAAGTTGTTTCAGGACAACTGCCTCGCCACAAGCTTCAGTGAACCAAGGGTGGGAGAAGAGTAGGACAATTGAAGACGAGAGGGGATAAATCTGTGCATGAGGGAGAGCAGATTTCTTTGAAAGAATTCCCAGGAAGAGTTGATGTTGGATAAAGTAGAGATAGGAGACCAGTCTAAGTTTGATGGCTGCTTGGAGACCTGCCAGTCGGCTTGAGTGAAATAGAACTCGACGGGCGGTGAGGTGGTTTCTGATAATAGCCAGAGAGATGTCCACTTTGACAAGGAACGTGGTCAGAAGAACCGATTGGAGCGGAGGAAGAGCAGCAGATATTGTCAGGGAAATTTGTCAAAATCAGACCAGAAGAGATGGAGTACCATTGGTTGAGATCGGGTAAGGAAGTTGACGCATTGAGTGAGTCCCAATGAGTCGCAGAAAGCTTTTGCTGAAGTGCCATGACAGGTGAGAGAGGTACCCACACTAGCCAACTGGCATGATGCAATTGAAGTCGCCACATATGAGGAGAGAGAGTTTGGATGAGAAGATAGAAGTGGTCCATTTTTCAGATAGTGAGGTGTAGATGGAGTCATCACTGTTAGGTGGACGGTACTCACATATGAACATGAGGTGGGAGTTGAGGGGAAGCCGTAGCCAGAGGTATTCCTGGGGGTGTGGGGGAGTGAGGGCAGTGCATGGAGAGTGAGGAATAGAGTCTTTTGATGAAGAGAGCACTCCTCCACCAGGACGAGGCTCAGGTCTGTCTACCGGAGGAGGGAGTAACCAGGGAGAGATACTTGGGAGTCAGACACGTCTTGGGGAGGAAAGTTTCTGTTAGGCAGATTAAGTCTGCTTTGTCAGTGGCAACCTGTATGGAAAGATCTGAAAGGTTTGAGCGAAGGCCCCAGATATTTGAGGTCCATACTTTTAATGAAGAGCTAGGGGAGGAGGCTTTGGGTGCAGGGGGTGGGGAGGGGGAGGGTAGGACAAGGGACGAGGGGGGAGGTAAGGAGTGTTGCTGAAAGAGTGTGGGGGATTGCAGAATAGCTAGGGAGGGGGCCGAATGAGAAGGAGAAAAGGTTCTGTGGTGCTGGGGGAGAGGGGGGACAAGAGAGGGGAAGAAGGCAGTTGAGGAGGTGAGTGAAGAGATGGAGGTGAGAGGGCAGTGGAAGGAGGCAGCTTTGTGGATGGAGGGGGGGGCAACTTTGGGAAGGATGAGTGAGGGGATGAATGGTGGGAGAAAGGTGAGGGGGGAGTTTTAGAGAGAGGTGAGAGGAAGGCTTGAGGAGAGAGTGGATGGTTGCTTTGAGAGTGAGGGTGAGAGGAGTGAGTTGGCACTGAAGTTGGAAAGCGAACATTCATAGCAAACTGGGGTTTTTTTTAAAGTTTTAGGTCAGTTATGCATTAAACACATTTCTTGAGGGATCAATAAAGGCGAATTCAGAGATGGAGAGAAGAAACGCTTTAACAGTTGGATTTTTTAGGCAAGGTATGAAGAAAGGTCGAATTGAGAGCAGTCTGTTTAAATAGCAGAAGGTAGTGCATTCTGATACAGTAAAGAGTACCACACATGTGAAAGAGGAAGATGAAGCATTTAAGAGATCGTTTTTGTTATTATTATTATTAATGTTTGAGAGTTTTCAACAGATTAGGTCATGGAAGTGTTGTAAAAAAAAATCGAGAGGAAGAAGAGGAGGAAGAAGAGAGGAGGAAGAAGAAGAATCAGAGAAAGGTAGCGGTTTTTTTTTTTTTAAGATAAGAAGAGTGATTAGTTGGGATGGGGGACGTTAAGAAAGTGGAAAGATAGAAATTGAAGATAATGGGGAGAAAAAAACAAATAAACACGATCGTACACCGAGGGAACAAAGGGTAGGCCTCAGGCTCAAGGATAGGCCTCAAGCACCCAGTAAGAACAAGTTCGACGAAATCTCACAAAATAGCACGATTTTTGAAACAAAACCGAACTAGGAACACACAGTACATGTAGGTGAGAAAATAAACAGTTAAAACGGGACAGATAACGACGGAAACTTAACTTTGAGATCATCAGCAGGGAGCCCCCAAGGAGACCTGCCAATGCTCCAAACCCAAACCGAGCTTCCTTGAACAGGATGTCTGAAAAAGTTATTCATGGATTTGGACGAACTTGGTGGAAAGGTTGGGAGTCCAACTTGGAAGAATTCTTTCAATTTTGGTGAAGATCAATTCGACATCTGGATACGAGAATGATTTATTTTTAACTCATTCTTCACCATTGAGAGATGTGGCCAAAAACGACATATTGCACAATATCTCAAAAGTTTATTGATGGATTCACAGAAAATTTGTGGAATGTTGGGATGTGACAAGAACTAATTGGTTCGATTTTTAGGAAGATCTTGAATCGGATTGGATTTGACAATTTTTCAAGTGATTCTTCACCATTGAGAGATGTGGCCAAAACGATGTGGACATGATATTCTAAAAAGTTGAGCGAGTCATGACAAAATGAGGTGGATGAGTTTGGGGTTTATCAACGTAAAGTAGACATTTCAATGCAATTCCAACATACAAAATTCCAGTTATGTCTTCTTTAGATTCAGCAAAGAATTTTGGACAGTAATTAAAGAGTATTTACATGTGTGAGTCCAGTACAGTGTAAATCTGAATAAAAGCTATTTGCCATTTTTATGTCTTTTTCTGACATCATACTTCTTAAATACATCATTTTATCAAACAAGCCTGGTGTTGGCTTCCTGGTCAAGGTGGCTGTGTTAAAATCTAAAAGGGTCTTGAGTTTGAGCCCTTGTCAAGCCATTACCCACACCAGGTGGGTTGAATCACTTGTATGTTCCAAGGTGGGTAAGATGAATACCAGCTTACTGGAAACAGGGGGCACTGCATCAATGCACAGTGCGCTACCAGCAATGATACAGCCAGCAACCAGAGGCTGCAAATGAAATAATAATAATAATTTAACCAGCCAATATATTCTTTGCCAAAATCTATTCTTGTGGTTTGTGTTAAAGGAATTTTTTTTCTTCAAAGCTTGAAAAACATAAGTATTTTCATGAATATTTGGCTTTCATTGTTTTAATTGATTCCTTGCAGAATTTCTTTACATGTCGTGTCCCCTGTTAAACAGAGGTCTCACGACAGACACATGTAAAACAACCGAAAACAGTCTTTTCCCTTCTGTGCACACTCCAGGTGAACGTGTCCTTCCTTTTGCGAGTTCCCAGAATTGCCGGGCGACGGCTTCACGGTTGTGTGCTGTTTGAACTTGTTGCGCAGGAGATTCTTTCAGAGATTTTGACTGAAAAGTATGATTGAAAATCTTTTGACATTTAATTCCATTGCAATTTAAAACAATAGAAACAAAAGTGATTGGTTCCACTGGGTTTGACCCAGGGCCTTCCTGCATGTAAAGCAGACATGATAACCACTACACCATGGAACCCACTGGACTGTCCGAATTTTGATCACAAAAGTTTCAAAAATTCAAAAGAGGGCTGCCATAACCACGTACTGTATGACGTCATATTAATCATTGAAATTCTCTTGAGTCGTTGCTCGATGCTGAAAATTTTGTCTCAATGGACAAGTGTTGCGGAGAAAACACCAAAGTTCTGTGCAGACAAACAAGCAGACAAGCCGGTAGGCACCGAGGGATTCGCTAGGATTCGAAAGCGGTGGATACGATGCTTTTCATTCTGACCGATCCACCGACGCAAGAATTCCATTGCCAAAGACGTATTGGTTCACTACAATCTGTTCCTCTGCCTGGCAAGATTTTTCCTATTGCGTATTTTGCAACATGGCACTACCTCATAAAAAAATGAGGTAAATAGACACCTATTTTTGAAGGACTACATTTGAAAAATAATCGGGTTTGCTGGTTGTGTGCTGTGGAGCCTCGTCGTTGCAGACACACAGCACACACAAGTAGAGTGGATATACTGATTCTGGCTCACCTTTCTTCCCCATGTAATGAATGGGGGATTTTCAGCGGATTCACTTTTTTTCCCCTAAAAATAAAACCCCCTTTTATCCGTTTTTCCCTGCTGGTGCAGGGTTTGGCTTTTTGATAGACAATGTTTTATGGCGAATGCCCTTCCTGGTACGCCTCTTAACAACACAGGGATATGGTTACACCTATTATAACCGGGGCATACACCGGGAATCAGTACCACTGTGTACTCACTTCCGCCGACCTCGGGTGGATGACAGGCTGAGTAAACCCGCCTGGTGTTAATTCAGCAGCTGACGGGATCGAACTCGGGACACTGGGATCCCAGCCGCCACCCTAACACTAAGCCAACCCAGGCTTTGTATTTATGTATATTTATTAATAGATATATATATATATATAATATATATATATATATATATATAACCAGTGCTATTATTTATTTGGCTCCCCTTTTAACCTAGGGACACTTTTTCAAAAAAGCCAATGCATTTGTTTTAGCTCACACATATGGAACCTATAAAAGATTTGTTCATTCTCAATTCTTCAATAGTTTAATTTTCTTTGCACAATATCCCATCTAAAAATTTAAAAACAAAACATTTGATCTTTATATCTTTCAAGATACCCCTTTTGTGTTCATTTACAAATCAATAGGGCGAAGCTTTCATGACTGAAACCATTAGGCATTAAAAAGAGAATGATTTTCTCTGCCTCGTGGTTTAATTTACATCAGAACCTGACAGGTAAATAACGTAGTATTTTCAAAAATCATTCAAAGCATGTTCATTTTGTGTTTAAAAATGGGTTTAAACTGTTAGAGATTGTTTTGCCCCGCTCTATCCCAAGCAGAAGCTGTCTCGCCGGAAATGTTAATTTCCGTAAGATTGGACACACGCCCTGAAAAAATTCCAACATATAGTGTCAGACATTTCCTTTCGTTGTTTTATAAATGAGCCGTCAGTCGTAAACTTATGTCCTGAATGCTTTATAATTTCTCAACTTGTTCCTGTTGAGAAACGCAATTTGAAACAGAAACTGTTTTCTCGTATGGAAGAGGAGAATCACATTAAAATATCAGGTAAGATTTGTTCTGTATAAATATTCCTCTGTCAATCACAATGAAGGCAAACCGATATATTAATAAATACTGGGTGATCATATATATTGTTTTTTTAATTTTTTCAACAGGATGTTCCAATAACAACATCTTGATCGCTGATGTTGAAATGGAATTTCCGAATTACACGATGTCTGGCAGAATGTCTGATTTGTACAAGAGATTCAGATTTTCAGGGAGAAATGAGTGAAATATATTACCGACTGGAAGAATTACTGTTATCTCAGATAATCTTGAAAGATTCCTATTCAAGGTGAGAAACCACACGTGCATGGTGGTGATGTATGTATATTCTGGCTTTTATCCTGTGTTTCATTTTATATCTGTCTGTCTGTCCAATATGTTCCTGATTTTAACACATTTTTTTTATTTATTTTTCAGTTTAAAACCAACCTGCCTGGGATGACCGAGTGCGGCAAGTTAATCGCGGGCGTGCAGGAATGCGACCGAGCCTCAAGAATTTGAGCAGACTGCTTGGATATATCACTCTGTTTTTACAAGGCGAAATTAATATCAATGTTTGATTAATTTATAATTGCTTCCTTACAATTAATTTGATTTTGAATTATAAAAAACGGAATCAGACATTAAGGAGGAGGGGTGAGGGGGGTAGGTGCGCTCCCCAATGACCATCAAACCCCCCTTCATCCACTCCTCCCCTCCCGTAAGAGGTGGTGGGTCAAAGGTGGGGGGGGGGCCGCCCCCCCAAACAGGGGGGATGGAGGGGGTGGGGCTGTTGGAGCGGCTGTGTGGCGGGGGTCGGTGTGGGAGGGCTGGGTTGGGAGGCTTGTGTGGGGGGTCAAAGGTGAGATGGGAGGACGGTTGTGTGCTGTGGGGGATGGTCAAAAGGTTGGGGGCGCCACAGGGGGATGGAGGGGGGTGGGCTTTTGTGGGTGGGGCTTCGTGGTGGTACATGGAGACCTT